>CM037859.1:50635739-51135739 GCA_021292105.1 Anadara kagoshimensis
GACTATCGGTTTGAAACATATTGAGGAAGCTAGAGTGCTGGGCAAGTGAACCAACCCTGGGCAAGTGAACTGACACATTATCACACTAGACTGTCCTGCACACTATGGATATGTCCTGGGTTAAAACGTAGGTGGCGACAGGTCACCACTAAGTAAGAAAGTAGGTCACTGTGACCTATCTTTCATGTCTGATTTTCCCATAAGCTTTATGAATTTTAGTCATTGAATAAGACAATTTAAATTTAGTTAGCATGTATCATTGTTAGAGTTATGGTAATAGGTCATAGCGACTTTCTTTTTCATGGTTGAGTGAGTTTTCTTTTTTACTCTGACATCATACATTGTATCTATATAATATTACTTTTAGACCTTAAACGTATGAAGTATTAAAGTAGGTCACAGTGATCTACATTTCATCTTTTAATGAAAGTTCCTTACAACCTCATGACTTTTTACAAATAGATGCCAATGATACGAAATTATTGCCTACTGAGTTGGTGATATCCTCGGTGCACTAGCAACCAGCAGAGATATCGGCTCAGGGGTTTAAGTTACATATTATGCCAGTTTTAATTTTACAGCACTAGACGGCCGTTTCGGAATACAATTCCTCATCAGTAGTGCTTGGACCAAAATAATGAAACCAAAATTATTTTGAAGATGTTGAAAAGCTACCCAAAGGACCAAAATATATTTTACCAAATTAAGCTAAGGAAATACTTTGCATGAGGGAGTATACCTTAGTTTTTGAGAAATATATTTTACCAAAAATGGCAAAAACTGCATACACTCGAGGCGTCGAAATACTAAAATATTTGTCTAACCGACTGTTTTTACTGAAACACATGACATTTTATTACAATTTCTGGATAATTGTAATTGATTAAAGGGAGTTTTGGTCAAATTTGGTGGCAATTTTACCATATAAATACCGATTGAATGTGGGAAACTAGCCTGAAATCAAAAATTATTTTTTTAAAAATGTCATCTCTTTTAAACATTTGCTCATGCACCAAAGATGTTTTAATATGAATGGAGAGAACTTTTCCCGTGTTTATTTTGATGTATAATTCGACGTTACATTTTCTGGTACAAAAAACGTACAAGTTTTAAAGTCGAAAAAAATCGATGAAAATGTCGGATATATGATCATGGGTCGGTCCTTTTTCCGGCTCATTTGGCCCACAAATAATGCAACGGCATCTTCCTCATGGTTCATCATGTGTAAATTTGATAATTCAGAGACGCTGTTTGTAGTCTGGTGGAACAAAAATGAAATTTCACAATAGGGGGACATGAGTGTTAAAAGCTGGCAACATAGCTGTCTTATATCATCATAGGTTAGGGGTCAAGAATCAACCTGTTGCCAAGCTGACCGACCCTTGGTTTAGTAGATAAAAGGTCAAAGGTCAGATAGTGGTTTTTTCCCAAAAATTAATCTTTATTAGTTTATAGCTGTTCAAATATATACTTTCTGATATTTAAATAAATCAAATAAATCTGTTCTCATGCAATCATAGCATTTTCATGTATTTCAACATTGAGTAAGGGCTAATTGAGACTGTTTAGGCTAAAATTTAATTATTTCAATGTTATTTTTCAAAATTCTGACACAAGCTTCAAGATTGAATAAAATAAAAGTATACATTCAACATCAAAGCATAAATCAAAATGCTAAAATATAATTGTAAATACATGACTGTGATTAAAACAAATATATTGCTTAAACCCAGCTGATAATTTGAAATTTATTAAAAGTTTAAAATCAAAGTACTGCAAGTACCGCAATCGGCAAGGCATAGTCACGAGAATCTCTGGAATATATCAGTCACATCTAACGATTTCTTTTCATTCATCAATATCACTATCTGTGGCATTATCATTCAAAGAGTTCAACCAAACAACGGTTCAATGGTCCCATTGCAAGTGCATACAGCCACCCACTTTGAATTGTATGTCCTACATGTACATCTTGTAGTGCAACATGATTTATATTTTAAATTACATTTCACCAATGCATGACATGATTTTGGTAAAGGTTATATTCCCATTAAAAAAAAACCCTACTGTAGCTCCATTGGTATAGCGCTCACTCCCCGTATGTGGTGAGTCCTGGGTTCGAACCCTAGTTAGGTCTGACCAAGACTAGAAATAAGGTAGTGACTGTTCTTTTGCCAAAAACTCGGTATTTAGAAACGAATTCACGAGATCCTTTGAGAGAGATCTTAGAAAACCGATGGCCCGTGTCAAGGCGGGTGTAACATGTTAAGGAGCTTTTCCTGCACATTTCCCTAAGTTCACTGCAAAGGTCAAAATTTCTGCCACTTCACCTATAGCTGGTGACGTCTTGATATGACGTTAAAGACGGTAAAACCCCATGTAATCAATCAATTGATAATTTTCTCATTAAAACTGTTTTTAAGTCACATTCAGACTCGCACTAACTTAACTGTCCGAGAATAATCGTGAACATCAGGAAAATACTTAACTTAAGTCCAAAAAGTTAAGTTTTGTTCATGAATGTTTGACCTGTAATTGTCTTAAAAAAGTTGAAGTTCAAAGTAAGATTGAAGCAAAAAAAAATTTAATTTTTAAAAAGAAACCCCTCAGATTTAAGTATAAAAACTAGTATTGTTCGTGGTCCTGTTGCCAGATGACAAGACAAAGTTTTTGGTGGATCACAAAACAAGGTCGTTTTGAAACACAAACACAAAAGCGACACTGGGGATAGATAGGTCACACCATCAAGACACCTGCCAACAACAACACAAAACTTTGAAATGGAACACACAAGAATAAGACACCTTGAGACAAGTTTCTGGAATTGAAACAGAGGGGGTATATTGCGCAGAACAGAGCCAGTTTGAGAGATTTTGTTAAAGTAATACAGTATGCAAGTTAGTGAAACTAGAACCATCCGTGTTCTATAGCTGACAGGAGATCCGGAACAAATACCAGGTATAACTAAATGCAGCCAAACAGCAGTTTAAAGACGTTGAATAAGTAGATTGGTTGCATATGATGTTGGAAGCAAATTTTCAATTGTACTTTTCCCCTGAGAGGAACAGTTTACATCGTAGATGAGAACTCCTCGCTAGGTACATTCAATGAAGGCATCTGCACTCACAAGTCCAGAAAAGTTCCCTCTTGCAAGAGTGGGAAGAAGACCTGTGTTTTCCCTGGAAACACGGAATGCTGTATTTAGAAAGTGTCCAGAAAGTTAATTGACAGTCTTACAGTCTGTAATTGCATGAAATACTGGAAGCTTATTCCTCTGCAGAGGTGATAATTTTATGCTATGAACAGGGACGAACTTTAGATGTCCCGGTCTGGAATCATACTTCCTCATTTAAAAGCAACAGACGAATAAGGTCATCAGTATTATGACAGACAACAACTGTTCTTTTTTAGCCTTGCGTGTAAGCATCAACACCATGGGGAACAATTCTAGTATCGGCTTCCTTGTGTAAAGCTTTAAAAACGGTTACACTCCTTCCTCTGTATTAATTAAACATATTGTCTGTTGGACCCCCTGATACCTTCAGCTACGCTAAGAAGTGTCTTGGATTACTACAAGATCCTATTTGTTTTCTTGGTGACTGATAAAATCTTACCAATTTGATGGCAGAGGGACATTTTATTATCAATAATTCTTCTAACAGAACGGGGACCTGATCCTGTTTTATCTCTAGATGGTTTCACCTTTTATGAATTAGTGGTCACATCTATCATAATGACATAAATTTTAATACATTTATCTTTCGCGTGGATAAAAACAGTTTGTGCGTTTCCTAACTCGCCGAATGTATTGATGCCTTTTCGTTTTCCCAGTGCTACAACTAAAGTTTGACCATTAATTATTTTGGTAGAAATGTCTACATGCAAACTTTTCCTCAGGGATATTTTGAAGATCCGACTCGTCGGCTGCAGATAACAAGGGTCCTGATGTATTAGGTATAGGCGACATTGGGAATAGTTCGTGTTTCAACAGTTCACTAATATTTCCACCAGAAAAAGAGAACACACTTGATAGTATTATTTAGATACAGTCATTATAGCTAATTAAATCTTTCAGTACCACCAGTACTTTGATTTCTTTTTTTCAAAAAGTGGATACTTATATAAATATTGGCAATATGATTCAGTAAAATTATTTTAACAGAAGTTTAAAGTTTTGTTAAATAATTCCAAATGCACAAATGTTTTATACTGTATTTTTTTGCCAAATTAATCATATTTGTAAAGGTCAAATTTGTGCAAGCGTCTAATCTTATTTTTCATGGAAAATTTTGAAAATAAGTGACTGAATTAGTTGGATATGACTTTCTATTAATTTGAAGATACAACTTACATATTTAGAAGACAAAATGTATAAAGAAAAACTTCTGTAATCCACCTTGAATTTGTGCATAGGCCAATATGGGCATTTTTACTTGAACTTTGCACCCATTGACCTTTAGCTGCCCCCACAATGGCCCCTGGGTGAAATCTTGCTTGGCAACAGACCGATTCTACCAAAGTAAAGTTCAAAGAAGGTTATGACATAACTTGCCACCTTTGAACACGTTGTCCTCCCTACATCGAAAAATAAGCGGTTTTTTCAAAATCCTCTACCAGACTAGATTGATTTGTGATACCACTGAATATATGAAGTTTGCATGGATAAAAAGTCACTGACCTGCATGTACTCAGGTCACATTGGCCTGTAGGCCTTCAATTTATTTGGCTGCATAACATTCAAAATACTCAAAATATTTACCAATAATACTTTACCAGAATTGTGGATTTTTACATAAAATATTCCTTAGATGAGGGACATCTTTCAACTTAGATTTAGCTCAATTCATAAATATGTACATTTTGAATTTCATCACAAGATTGACACTGGTCTTAAATATACTGTTTTCAAATTCTAATGTAATAAAAACCCCAGCTTCCTTACTTTGGTACAAATCATGAATTCATTGTTTATTATACAGTCCCATTTAATTGTTTCATCAAATTTTAACAGAAAAAAAATCATTTGAAATCCTATACAAATTGAAAATTTGCATATAAACTTGACATACAGTATGTATACATCTATGATCTAAGCTACCCTGTAAACACAGAATGACACATGTGGTTCCATTATTGTTATTTTTATTGTTATAAGCTCTGACATGTGCTACTATTGAATTTTTATGAAATTGTCATGTGCTGATTAAAGTGATTTTGAATTTTTATTTAAAAAATGCATTCAAAGTCAGTACATTTGAATTATATTATTTTAGTAGCTGCCAGCTATACATTTTTGCTCTAAAAGTTTAGAGAAGACAGCATCTTTTTGCTAATGTAATAATTGAAATTGCAAAATAATGAAATGAAACTATAACTCAACTTAAACCATAAACAGATAGGTCTAAAATATTGCAAATTGTCCTTTTTAATCTTGATTCAACACCCATAACTGAGCCAAGTCATTATAGTCACTTTGCTTAATTTAGTTTGACAGATGTGTTTAAATGTGAGTTACAAACACATAGTCATACCATACCTACAACAATACATGTGTCCATCATCTGATGTTGACTTAAAAGCCAGAATATCTCAAATTTAAGCTAACATGGCTCATCATAAGTTGTCATTTTATTCAAATGATAAACAAGTATGAACCAGAGAAAGATTCTCCATACTGATTATTTCAATATGAACAAGAGGCCCATGGGCCTTATACGCTCACCTGATAACTAATGGCTAGCTGATAGATTTAAAGTAAACGTAAATACTAAACCCCAATGACTTTTTTCTTTACATCAAAATGATCATTGTATCAATACCTACAACATTCTAATATACATGCCTATACAAAACGTTTATAGTTTTCAAGATAATTAACCATTTCAGTATTGTTTTGCATCTGTGACCTTGACCTTTAAACCCATGACCTTTTTCTATACATCGAAATGATTGTTGTATCAATACCTACAACATTCTAATATACATCCTTATACAAAAAGTTAATAATTTTCGTGATATTTAACCATTTCGGTATTGTTTTCGCATCTGTGACCTTGACCTTTGAACCCATGACCTTTTTCTATACATCGAAATGAGCATTGTATCAATACCTACGACATTCTAATATACATGCCTATACAAAAAGTTTATAGTTTTCGAGATAATTAACTATTTCAGTATTGATTTGCATCTGTGACCTTGACCTTTGAACCCATGACCTTTTTCTATACATCAAAATGATCGTCGTATCAATACCTACAACATTCTAATATACATGCCTATACAAAAAGTTTATAGTTTTCTAGATAATTAACCATTTCAGTATTGTTTCGCATCTGTGACCTTGACCTTTGAACCCATGACCTTTTTCTATACATCAAAATGATCGTCGTATCAATACCTACAACATTCTAATATACATTCCTATACAAAAAGTTTATAGTTTTCGAGATAACTAACCATTTCGGTGTTGTTTCGCATCTGTGACCTTGACCTTTGAACCCATGACCTTTTTCTATACATCAAAATGATCGTCGTATCAATACCTACAACATTCTAATATACATGCCTATACAAAAAGTTTATAGGTTTCGAGATAATTAACCATTTCAGTATTAATTCGCATCTGTGACCTTGACCTTTGAACCCATGACCTTTTTCTATACATCAAAATGATCGTCATATCAATACCTACAACATTCTAATATACATGCCTATACAAAAAGTTTATAGTTTTCGAGATAATTAACCATTTCGGTATTGTTTCGCATCTATGACCTTGACCTTTGAACCATGACCTTTTATCTATAATCAAAATGATTGTTGTATCAATACCTACAACATTCTAATATATATGCCTATACAAAAAGTTTATAGTTTTCGAGATAATTAACCATTTCTGTATTGATTCGCATCTGTGACCTTGACCTTTGAACCCATGACCTTTTTCTATACATCAAAATGATTGGTGTATCAATACCTACAACATTCTAATATACATGCCTATACAAAAAGTTTATAGTTTTCGAGATAATTAACCATTTGGGTATTGTTTCGTATCTGTGACCTTGACCTTTGAACCCATGACCTTTTTCTATAAATCAAAATGATCGTTGTATCAATATCTACAACATACTAATATAAATGCCTTTACAAAAAGTTTATAGTTTTCAAGATAATTAACCATTTCTGTATTGTTTCGCATCTGTGACCTTGACCTTTGAACCCATGATCTTTTTCTATACATCAAAATGATCGTTGTATCAATACCTACAACATTCTAATATACATGACTATACAAAAAGTTTATAGTTTTCGAGATAATAATTATAATCAGAGGTAAAAAAAAAAATAGGTCACGATTCACAATTGACCTTGACCTCATTTTGAAGATACTAACAAGAAGATGTCAAAACTGAAAACCCCATGTCATTATCTGGTCAAGTAGTCAAGTTATAACAATTTAAAGTTATTTTACGATTTTTTCAAAATTAAACGCAAAAAAAAGCGTAACCCATTTTTCAACCGAATTTCACGAAATGAGCAAACTACAGGCTTAAGACCCTAGAGAAGCCAAATATCACATCAGATTTTTTCTCCCATCATCGCTTTCAGAGAAGAAGATTTTTCAAGATTTTTGCACCCCTAGGTCACTGTGACCTAGTTTTGGTAGCCATGGCAACACCATGAACAAATGTAAATTGCACCAACCCAGATATGCTTCTGACCAAGTCTCGTTGAAATCTGCCAAGTACTTTAGAGGAGAAGTCGAAAATGTGTGTTAACGACGCACGCACACACGCACGCACGCACGCACGCACACACGCACGCACACACGCACATACACACGCCGCACCATACCATAAGCTCACATGACCTTTGGTCAGGTGAGCTAAAAATGATTTCACTTTTTGTGAAATTTGGACAGAAGTCCTGCAACTAGGTTGCATGATCAGTTGGCACATGTATAACCTTTCTCTTATTCAGCAACAAACACTTTATTTCCCTTCTGATATGTTATATTATTCCTTGCTGATTTTGTTTAAGTCCATGGATTTAACAAGTTTTCACTGATAACTCATGATTTGTGCATTTGTCATTTATAATTGTGATAAAAACCATTTTTAGACTGATGAAATAAGTATTAAAATTAAAACTCAACTGATGTGGAATTATAATAAGTTTTTGAGTTAAATCTTATTTACACTTTCATTTGTGTAACATTCAACCTCAAATTAACCCTCAAAAGTTAAAATGATGAGGAAAGAATAAAATGCATGATTGAACACTGAAATTACACAATTAAACAACTAAAATGCATATATATATATATATATATATATATATATGAAACTTTGTGATATGAAATATTGAAGAATGCCTACAGATTTTAATCAACAGCTAAGCTAAAATAAAACAAACCCAAGTTAATGAATATTGTTTTCACAAGCACTGCCTCAACATAATCTGGTTCATGCTTTTCCCCTCATTAAAATGTCAAGTCCATGACTACTTTACATGTACAATCAATTTTAAAATTTAAAAAAAAGAGATTTATCTTTAGTTAGTTTTGATGCAGCATTCTAGTTATTTTATGTATGCATTTCATTTTCAATTTATAAATACTTTATAACACCTGCATATTCTGGTGTTTGTTTGAAATAAGTCAAATATTGTGGTAGCCTTCTTATGTACATGTATATAGCTTGTATTGGGTAAATCTGTTGCATAATCATGCAGTTTTTTAAATTCCTGAAATCCTACCCTCCCATCACACACATGCTCTCTCTTTCTCTCTCTCACACACACATTAATGCTGATTAATAGGACCAGTAAGGCATATTGCTTTGAGTGGAGGTCAACATCAGAGGTCCTACCATTCCTATATTTTCTTACACAGGTAAACCTGTCTATAAAGGCCACCCAAAGGAACCAGTAAAAGCGACCTTAATAGACAGGTGGCCTGTCTATACAGGTTCAAATAGTATGAATAAAGAACAATTAGGATACAATTATACTGGCCTTTATAAGCAGATAACCATTATACAGATGTGGCCTTTAGGGCAGGTTGGACTGTATCTCCTATAAATTTTTTACCCTTTTCTTATATTTTCCTATATAATTTGAAAAACCTCATATATTTTTGTTACACGTAGCTTCAGTAATTCAAAATAGGGACATTTTCTTGCATTTAGTACATGTATGAAACAACATTCAAGTTTAAGTATTTTTAAACCAGTAAGTGTACATTGCAGTTGCCAATATTTTATGTTTGTTAGTAAAAGGGGGAACAGAAATGTCTGTAGGATTGGCCATGGATGAATATTTTTTGTGTAAATTATAAAAATATTCCTATAATTTCAGTGGAAATTCCTATAATTTTTAGCTCACCTGAGCCGAAAGGCTCAGATGAGCTATTGCTGTCTATCGCTGTCCGTCGTGCGTAAACTTTACATTTTAATCTTCTCCTCCAAAACTACTGAGCCAAATTTGATGAAACTTGGTGATTATTATGCCTGGGTAACAGCCTTTCAAAATTGTGTTCGGGGTTTGACCACGCCCAACATTATGGCTGCCGTTACTATAAATAGCCAAAAGACAAAAAAATCTTCTTCTCTGAAACCAAAAGGTGCAGGCAAATTTTGATTAGATTTTTGGATTCAGGATACCTAGATACACTAAAATTGTGTTTTTCATAAAAATTGGACGAAAAATAGGTTACGCGTTTTTTTGCGTAAAATTATGTAATTTTTAAAATAAGACATGTATTGTTATAACTTCATAATTTCTGACGATAATTGTATGGAGTTTTCACTGTTGATCTTGTCTTGCGATTTTCTTCCGATTGATGTCAAGGTCATGTCCCAGTTTTTTACCTTTGATAAAAATGCTATTTTTTAAACATTTCTGGTAATAATGATGTAGGATTTTTGGTTAATTGTAGGTATTGACATGACGATCATTTTGATATATCGATTAAGGTCAAGGGTTCAAAGGTCAAGGACACAGTTTACAAGTTTACCAAAATAGTTAATTATCTGCAAAACTATGAACTTTTTGAATAGGCATGTATATTAGAATATTGTAGGTAATGGCCCAATGGTCATTTTGATATATAAATAAAGGCCATGAGTTCAAAGGTCAAGGTCACAGATGTAAATAAGTACTGAAATGATTATTTATCTCAAAAACTATAGACTTTTTGTATAGGCATTTATATTAGCACAAGAAGAAAAGTCACCTTTAAGAATCCTTAAAGCCCCCTTAAAGACTCATTAAATGGGGCTTTAAGAATCTTTAAGGGGTCTTTAAGGACCTTAAATGTTTTTTTTAAGGTCTCTTTAAGGACATCCTTAAAGATCCTTAATGGAACTGAAATTTTAAGGATCTTTAAGGCGGCTTTAAGGATCTTTAAGGATTCGTTTAATAAACACAGAAAACAAATTTCTTTACATTTTTTTAAATTTTAAATTTATATAAATGTGATGTTAAATATAATTATTTAACTTATTATACTCTTAAACTGTTTTTATTTTATTGTATTGTATTTTTTTTTAAATATTTATTTTATTTTATTTTTTTTTTTTTTATTTATAACATGCGTTCGGGTGGCCCAACTGGGCAACCATAAGATTTGAGCAACCGTTTAGTTTCCATGACAATACATGGAACATTGGTCAATTTTGGCCTTAAAATGGCTAGTTTTCATCTAGGCAGTTGGTCGACAAACCTCGAACTACATATAATGAGACCAAAGTCTCCCAATTCCTTAACTAGTCCCCTTTTGAAAAATCATCAAAATCGAGGTACTTGTCTGATTCATTTTTTCACAAATTTGCCATGTATCTCTTACTTGGGACAAGCACATGTGGGATTTTCCCTCCAGGAAGTGATGTTTACACAGTAAGTGGCAGTCTCAACAATACGTTCTTACACAAAAATATAGTACCTAGGTCAGTCCAATGTGTATCAAAATTTTGCACACATCTGTAGCTTTCAAGATAGGATTATTACAGAACAGGTCTCAACAACATGTGCTGACTAGGCAGGGTAAATGGGAAAAGTACTTTAAATTTATATGCACTACTTTTGACCGTCCCACTTCAGGCAAATCACGACTGAGGTCTTCTACCCTGCATTTTAAATCAAATACAACATGCGTTGCCATTATTTTATGACATTAAACCAATGTTTTGTACAGTCCAACCTGCCTTAAAGGCCACCTCTATATACGGACCACCTGCTTATAAAGGCCAGTAGAATTGTATCCCCTTTGTTCTTTATTCATATTATTAAAACCTGTGTATAAAGGCCACCTGCCCATAAAGGCCACTTTTACCAGTTCCCTTGGGTGGCCTTTATATTCAGGTTCGACTGTATTTGATATATGTATTTAGTTAGGCTTAGTATGTTTTCACTTAGACTTTTTCCGTTTACTGAAGATATGGCTGCCAAATCCAAGATGGCCACCAAAAAAGTAATTTTCAAAATTAAAATTCAACAACAAACCAACCGCTTAACCTTTTGAGTTGAAATTTGATATTTGATGAATTAAATATTTATACAAATTGTTCATGAACAAACTGTGGTTGTTAAATTCAATATGGCCGCCATTTTCAAGATGGCCTACTTAAAATCATCGCGCTGCATTTTAAATCAAATACAACAAAGGATTACATTTAATTGCTGTGTGTGTGCGTGTATGTGTGTGTGTGTGTGTGTGTTACATATTATGTGAAAAGATTATGAGTATAGCTCTTTAAACTTATTTCATGTAATTAAAATAACGAAGCCGAAACATTTTTCAACTTTTCGATAAAGATCATTTTAATCAATTTAATAGCTATAACTTTTGACGTCTGCAATAAAAAAATAGTCATCTCGTTCATTCAAACATTATAAGAGTTCCAAGAGCAACATGATGCTCAAGATATCAATCAAACAAAACATCACAAAACATCTACTCTATCACTATTCCATAAATGACACTTTGTGCTATTTGCAAATCTACAAACTTGTCAGAAGTTTGTGCATTGGTGCTTTCCGAATGCTGTTAACCAATGTCATACTCTCTATTATGGTACAAATCTTTATACCCTTTTTCTGAACATTTTTGAATGACATCATCAACCTGTGACTACATCAGATGTTTGTTGATTGGTCGTAAACTACCTGATGATGAGAATACAGTTACTTCTTTTTGTCCAGTATATCACTATCTCCATTACCTCTTCCTGTTTTCACCGGCACCATGATATTATTTAGCTGTTATTGTTCTGATTTTTGAAACTCCATAATGGTACCGAAAAATATAACGACCTGTACGATATTTTGTACGGCATTGGTAAACAGCATTGGAAAACCACAATATGCACTTTGAAGATTGAAATTTGAAGAAGGAACCACAAAGTATCTTTTAAGAAATAGTGATAGAGTAGATGTTTTGTGATGTTTTGTTTGATTGATAATAAAATAAAAACTAACGACAGCATGATTTTTCATATCGCAATATATTTCGAATACACAGTATTCCTTATCAAGCTACATTTTAACTAACTTAAAATTACAAATACAAGATATATGTATGAAACATTATTTACAGATTATACAATGTAATTACACAAATGTCACCTGATTAAGTGAAAAACCAATTAGAGTTTAGCCTAAGGGTTATTGGAACACATTCAATAAGAAAGTTGTCCCATCACCCGCTAATTGTTTATTTAGGGTAGGCCTTTCATCTTTGATATGTAAAGCCTCCAGGATCACCAAGTCAAAGTCTAAATTACCTTTATTCAGAGTTTTGAAACACTTGGTGATTCCGAACTCTTTACATCTCTTACAATTGTCTTCATGGTTGAATATGGCACTACCGGTTTTATTATGTTCAGTAATGCGTCTCTGAAGGAATCTTTTACCGTTTATTGGCAATCCTTCACTTGTATTAAAGAAAAAACTTCAAAACATTTTCAAATGTAAAAATATACAGATCAATATAGTATTTTCATCATTTAAAGTGAGAAATTACTTCTTACTTAAAGACAAAAGTAATAGCGTCCTGAAGGCATCTGTAATTTATAAATTTCAATGCTTGGAAGATCCAAGTGTTACCTATGTAGGTAAAACTAAAAGATTCCTTCAGAGACGCATTACTGAACATAATGAAACCGGTAGTGCCATATTCAACCATGTAGAAAATTGTAAGAGATGTAAGGTTGAAGTCAGCACTACAACAAAAAAAAAACCAAAACTTCCAGGAGTCAAAAAGAAATATCAGAAGAAAAACATTTAGATATGTTGGTATTTGATCAACAGACAGTCATTGAGCTTCCAGCATGGGAATTTTTTAAACAAACTACAGAGTTTGAAAACTGCACTGAAAGCTTATGAATGTACGATAAAGTCGGTAATGCTGTTATCAAGTGTAGATTCTTTTGTTTGTAATCTATTTCAAACTACCAACCCTTAACAAAAACCTTCATGAACTTTACAGTCATATGTTCCGTCATTGCAGCGTGGTGATTATAGGACGGCCATCTTGAAAATGGCGGCCATATTGAATTTTACAACATATAATTATTTATGGAAAATTAGTATAAATATTTAGTTGATCAAATACCAAATTTGAACTCAAAAGGTAAAGCGGTTGATTTGTTATTGAATTTTAAGTTTTAAAATTATCTTTTTTGGTGGCCATTTTGGATTTGGCAGCCATATTTTCAGTAAACGGAAAAAGTTAAGGTGGAAACATACTTAGCCTAACTAAATACATATATATCAAATACAGTACATGTCATAAAGTAATGATTTGATTTAAAATGCAGCACGGTGATTATATGTCGGCCATCTTAGAAATGGCGGCCATATTGAATTTTACAACCAATATTTATTCATGGAAAATTAGCATAAATATTTAATTGATCAAATACCAAATTTCAACTGAAAAGGTTGAGTGGTTAATTTGATATTGAATTTTTATACTTAAATTATCTTTTTTGGCGGCCATCTTGGATTGGCAGCCATATTTCCATTAAACGGAAAAAGTCAAGGTGGAAACATACCTAGCATAACTAAGTACATATAGGGCAATAAGATCCACCATGTTTCCTGCTTTTAACAAAAAAGAGACTACTTTTTGAGATCTGCCCCCTGACTATCATTGGAAAAAAATTCCAAAATGTGCTCTGTTTTGGAAAAATATTCCAAAAAACATAACCCGATTGAAAAAAAATTCCAATTGGAAAAAAATTCAAAATGTGCTCTGTTTTGGAAAAATATTCCAAAAACATAACCTGTTTGGAAAAAAATTCCAATTGATAAAAATAAACAATATGCTCCTGTTTTGGAAAAAAATCCAAAAATACAACCTTAGTGGAAATTATTCAAAGAACATCGTTTGGTTGGAAAAAAATTCCAATTGAAAAAATATCCTAAACTATAATGTTGTTCATATGAAAAAACATATTTCATCAATGGGGCAATATGATGCACCACTAATATACACATGCTGTGCTATGCCATATGTGCAATTGTCAACCAGGTGATCATAACAATGCTATATATCAAATACCTGCAGTGCTCTTCTTTATATTAGATATTTAGCTCTCTTCTGGATATGATATATTTTCTCTATAAATTAAATTCAACTTGCACAATACCAATTTTCAAACTGAAGTTACAAATAAAATATATCACAAGTTATGTCAGCACAGAATATGATGTTGTTGTACCATACTATAAAATAATAAACCATAGAAAATATTTTCACATTTCATTTGCTATGAGCTCTCACCATTTTGAAATTACATGATATTATTTTGTACGTAAAAATGTAAAATTAATCAATTTAATTGTTGGTATAAAGGGTATGGGGGTAATATTTGAATGCATGTTTAATAGTGGATCTTGAGGCAAACAGTTCAAAAATGACAGAAGAAATCAGAATGCATGTATTCTGAGAAAATTTCAAAATTCAGAGAAATCTCCCCTCATTCAGAGCATCTTATGAACTCATGGTTAATATTAAGAACATGTGGAAACCAGAATGAAATTAAAATATAAATCAGAAATAAATAAATAAATAAAGAAGTTATATAATCATGTTATTTTACCAGCATTGAGAAGGCATTATTTAAATATTCGAAAGGGCATCTTCTGTATTCCACAAAAAAAATAATTACCATATATATAAATATATATATATATATATATATATATATATATATATAATATATATATATATATCATTCAAATAAATAACTAAATAAATAAATAAACAAATAGACAAATACATGTAAATAAATCATGTAGTTTAGTGAAAATGTGATGAAGTATGATCAATTGATAAATAAATAAAAGCAATAACTTTATTACCGGTATGTAGTTTGGGAACAATAGTGAACCAGAAGAAAAAAAATAAAGAAATGAAAACTAAAGTCTCATATAATCATGTAGTTTGGGGGGAAATATTGTGCCGGGAAATAAATAAATAAATGAAGAAATAAGTCAATCATTCACCCCCATGGTAGCTCGGTGGTTGAGTGCTCAAGTGGGAGGTTGTGAGTTCAAACCCTAGCTGGGTCTGATCAAGATTTAATAAAGGGTAGTGTCTGTTTTTTTTATCCATCACTCAGCATTACAAAATAAAAGTCACGTTTTATTTGGATTGGAACTCAAAATAAATGAGGGCCATATCACATAAGCTTGGCACGATAAATAATCCTGCATCAGTGCAACACAGGCAAAATTTCTGCAGATTTGCCTATAGCTGGCAACATCTGAATATATGTGAAATATTCTTGACTGGGATGTTAAACACCATTACTCAACTCAATCATTCAATCAATCAATCCATCCATCCATCAATCTGTGTCCTCAAATCCAGAATATTAAGGCTTCCTTGTTGATATTCATTTAACTGTTTTGGCCCCAAATTAAAATCATATTTCTTTTATAATAATTTGAAATAATATATACATTATTCTGAAGGTTTTTGTAAGCTTTGTAAGCTTTCAATGTTTGCTTTTAAAATGTCTTGAGAGATTATCTAAGTATGGTAGCAAATTGGACTAGGTAAACCATCCCAATACTGTTGACAGTTACTGGACACTAGTAAAGACTGTTAATCTCTTTAGGTACCCCAGGTGAATCACAGGTAAATATTGAAAGATAGTCAATGTTTCCTTGGATATGTAATTTGCTCTATATGACTTCACAACACCATAAAAAATAGAAAATAAACAATTGTATATTATAACAATTTTACAACATCTTGATTCTTTAATATTACATTTGGTGGTACAATATCTAAATAATTCAAGTAGACATTGCTTTTTTTCCTTTCAGAAGAATATACTGTATTAAGGAACCTTAGTGGCTTGAACAGATATTATAATGTGAGAAAGTTTGTTAGTACAGCAGCTTTCTCTGGGTACTCCAGTTTCCATCTCCAAACTGTTTGCTTTGATATGCCACTAAGTGAAACAATCTTGACTAGGTCTAGAACTGGTTCATTCCCGCTTAGCAACAAATTTTGTACCTATAGGTCAGATTTTAAATGCTGACTCCTTCTTTCTCTCTCTTTGTTAAGAAGTTGGTAAAATATCCAAAATATATATTTAAAAAAATCTCAGTTTTATGACTTTTTAACTGTTTAACTGATTGAAACAGGCAAACATGCATATTTTAATTTACATTAAAATGAATTTAAAATTTTGTTTTAAAACCAGGAATATAACATAAAATCATTTTAGGCAGAATAACCATATAATGTTTTTGTTCATCAATATTTTTAAAATTGTGTATTCATTGTGTATGGTAGTTTGTGCAGTGTTGAAGAAGGAAAAATATTACAGATTGAAACAATGCGGAAAAATATTACAAATCTTATTAATAGTATTTATTTATTTATTTATTTATTTATTTATTTATTAGTATGGCGACACCTTGAGGGGTTTCGCGGGAAAGAATGGAACAATCTAGAGGATTCCCATTGTATTTCAATACACATGCCTGTACAAAAAGTTTAAATTTTTCTAGACAATTAACCATTTTAGTATACTTTCGCACCTGTGACCTTGACCTTTCAATCAATGACCTTCACCCTTACAGCAAAATGACCGTTGTATCAATACTACAATATTCCAATATACATGACTATATAAAAACTTTAAATTTCCAGATAATTAACAATTTACATATTTTTTGTATCCATGACCTTGACCTATGAACTCGTGACCTTCATTTACATCTCAAAATTAACGTTGTACAAATACCTATGACAATCCAATATAGATGCCTATATACACATATATGTATAAAAAATGATAGTTTTCCAGATAATTAACAATTTCTCTATGACCTTGACCTTTGAACTCATGACCTTCAATTACATATCAAAATGAAACAAAGTCTACATGGGGTGTCCAGGTTAGGTTGGTAGACGTATCTACAGTACTTGCCTGTCAAAACTGACAAATGTTTAAAACAGACCTGGTGACATCTTGATATAAGTGAAATGTTCTAGACTAGGAAAAACTCATTCAATCGATCGATTAAGGTGTGGGGGATTGTGCTAGACAGGTTACCAAGTACCTCATTGGCAAAGCATTCTGTTAGTATGGGAAGGGCCCAGATTCAAAGTATAGGTTTTCCATGTGCGTTTGTCTCCGAGTCTCTTTTCTGTTCACAAAGGTATTTAGCACTAAGCAACCATTACGCCAGTAAGGTCATGTTGGTTCAATACATCTTAGTGTGAGAAAATTTGTTGGTTTGCTTTTCAAAGGTCTGCGGTTTTCTCTTGGTACTCCAGTTTCCTCCATCATTCACGATATAACTGCCTTGATATAAGTGAAAATACTCTTGACTTTAGTTAAGAACTAGAAAAACTGTGAGCCAGAAGCTCACAAACAATACCCCCAGCTCCCAAAAAGCCATCGTATCAAATTTTTAAATAGGAAATGTACATCTACATTATATCACAAAGATTGTGTAAAAATTTCATGAAAATCCATTGAAGGGTTTAGGAGGAGTTGGGGATAAGAGATAGGTACCCTAAGGTGTAACGGAAGGACGAACGGACACCCCTATCACTACGGGTATATACCCCCCACTTTTTAAGCGGGGGGTATAAAAACCAGTTATATTATACTGGCATGTATCTAGACAATCGGTTCGGGAATGGTGGAATAGATGAAAATATTTACACCCAAGTCAAGATTCTTTCACTTATGTTGAGATGGTCAGTTCTGAGATGATGGGAGTCTAGAAATGGTGTTTTACTTCCCATACAAGATTTTTTCACTTATACAAAGAGATGGTGAAGTTGAGTATTGATGCTTCATACCTGCTAAGATTCTATCACTTATCTTGATGGGGTGGAGTAATGGTGTTTTACATTTAATTACTTCACAGTCAAGATTCCCCAAGATCCTGTTCATGGCTGTCAAATTACTGACATCCAATCTAGCTGTATTGATAGGTGGATTTAGTCGATAAATCTTCAAAGCTGCAACAGAAAATTAAAACGGACCACAAAGCAACGCATTCTATTCCAGGATAGTTCTATTTATTTACCTAAAAAAGCTTGAACTTAAAGCCGTGTCATTATCGAATGAGCTGCCTCATTGTGGTTAAGTCAAAGTACCGAAGGACCAAATGAAGGACCACTTTTTAAGCGGGGGGTATAAAAACCAGTTATATTATACTGGCATGTATCTAGACGATCTGTTCGGGAATGGTGGAATAGATTAAAATATTTACACCCAAGTCAAGATTCTTTCACTTATGTTGAGATGGTCAGTTCTGAGATGATGGGAGTCTAGAAATGGTGTTTTACTTCCCATACAAGATTTTTTCACTTATACAAAGAGATGGTGAAGTTGAGTATTGATGCTTCATACCTGCTAAGATTCTATCACTTATCTTGATGGGGTGGAGTAATGGTGTTTTACATTTAATTACTTCACAGTCAAGATTCTCCAAGATCCTGTTCATGGCTGTCAAATTACTGACATCCAATCTAGCTGTATTGATAGGTCATAGGCGTAGGAGCAGGGGGTCAGCGGGGGCCGGCCCCCCCCCCCCCCCAATGTCAGAGAAGGGGGGGCCAGGCCCCCGCAATATATTGTGTGAAATTTTGTATCATGCTTAAAAATAGAAAAAAAAATCAAGAGCTTTAACAGGAAATGTCCATCTGGTAACCAATCAATTATCAATTTCATCAATATACTTGTAAAAGGGCGTCAAAATTTTCCGGGGTACCCCAATATCCAGTGGCGGATTCAGCGGGGGCGTACCACCCCCCTTTTGTCGCTAATAATACATATTGTTCAGCTCAGATTGCATCAGAATGCAGGATTTTGCGCCACTTTTTCAAAATTTTCCGGGGGAGCCCCCGGACCCCCCATAGAAGGTATGAGCCTTCGGCTTTCGCATTATACGCCCCTTTCTAAAATTCTGGATCATCTCCAATGAGAGAGATTGATTATGGAACTTATGTCATGCGGTTTTTTTTATATAATCTTGCCTTGATATCACAGTATTTTAACCTATTAAAACGATTGATGCACAATGAATACATTGAAAATGCGTCTAGATAGGACTTAGTTTTGAAAATTTTAGGGTTTAGCACCCCTCTCATACTCTCCCCGCCTCGTGCCATAGGCACGAGGCCATACCTGCGGCACGACATAGACATAGCTTCGGTTTGGTCCCCCCAATATTAAAAACCCTCCTACGCCTATGTAGGTGGATTTAGTCGATGAATCTTCAAAGCTGCAACAGAAAATTAAAACGGACCACAAAGCAACGCATTCTATTCCAGGATAGTTCTATTTATTTACCTAAAAAAGCTTGAACTTAAAGCCGTGTCATTATCGAATGAGCTGCCTCATTGTGGTTAAGTCAAAGTACCGAAGGACCAAATGAATTGCCAAGTTGTCTAAGGGACAACTGTTGCAGAGGGGCCGAGAGTTGGGCAGCTCAGTGTTTAACTTTCGACATGTCTGTGCATAGTAGCTTTTATTTTTATGTATTTACTCAAAAAATAATTTGGTAATGAAATGGTTCCTTTATTATGGGTACGAATTCAAAGCGGTACGTTAAATCCTACCAGACAAGTTTTTAAACTGACGTGCCGTAATTGATCTTGTGAAGTTTAAAATGGATAAGTTGTGTGAAAATAAACGTGTGAAGATCAGAAAACAACCGTTAACTTGTGCGGATCATATGCAATTCAGATATAGAATATAATTCTGTTAACATAGTTGGACTCGTATACACGCTAATCTCGAAATTACTTCGAGTAATCACTTTGTCTGGTTTCACAAAGTTTACACATAAACAAAATACATGGTCTAACCGTCCTTACCTGACATTTTCATCCTGGTGAATGACAGAATGTCCTGCAGCGCTCAAAATCATTGTCTGATGTCTCCAATGTCCTCCGTTTTTTTGGCGGTTTTCACTGTATATTCCGCCTATTGACAGGAGAACTAACCAGCTGCTAACGTGGCTATTCTAAGCGCACCTTTACAAACTATATTATGTTTGTGTATCCGTAAATCTAAATGGACACTTGAATGGGCGTCGCGTTTGATCTATAAACAAAATGGCTTCTTTGGTAGGTATCTCGAGATACCGATCACTGATTGGAAAAGAGATGCATTGAACTTTGACCTCAATGAAATCGTACGACTGAACATTCATGCAATTTGGCGGGGTTTTTTTGCGCATTGGAAGACAGGGTTGAATTTAAACATTTACTATAAATTTTGTACATAAAATAGAAAAAATATAAAAATACCGTTATTTTCTTAATACTTTAAAATATATTTTTACCGACTTTCAAGTTGATACCTGAAGTGGTGTTTTTACACAAGCTGTTTCAAGAGGCCGAATGCAGTGTGGAAAATTTCCGCCAGACTGCACGTGCTTAGACGCGGATTTTTTTATTTTGAGCGATAGGGTCAATTTTGAACACATATTGTGGATTTTGTGTACAAGATAGAAAAAATATAAAAATACCGTTTTTTCCGCGAGATCTTAATCTATTTTCGGCGCATTGACGACTTTTTCGTACAAAGAACGGTTATTGAACAGGAGTCGGTTAAACAGAAAGTTTGTATGAAAAGTCCATTTTTTGCATATTTTACCCCAAAATTAAGTATGATCCATATTTTTCACAAAATATAACATAGTTAGATAGCTAGATCGCATTAGACTCCATAACGTCTGAAAATTTTGGCAAAATCTATAGTCAAAAAGTTAACTTCCTCAAAGATGCCATAATATGCTGCTAAAAAGGGGAAAGTTGTCGCCTTTATCATTTCACATCCAGAGGATGTTCCGAATGAATTCGGAACTAATCCTCTAGATTGTTCCATTCTTTACTAGTATGGCGACACCTTAAGGGGTTTCGCAGGAAAGAATGGAACAATCTAGAGGATTTCCATTGTATTCCAATACACATGCCTGTACAAAAAGTTTATAGTTTCCCAGACAATTAACCATTTCAGTATACTTGTGCATCTGTGACCTTGACCTTTCAATCAATGACCTTCATCTTTACAGCAAAATGACCATTGTATCAATACCTACAATATTCCAATATACATGCATATAAAAAAGTATAAGGTTTTCCAAATAATTAACAATTTAAATATTTTTTGTATCTATGACCTTGACCTATGAACTCATGACCTTCGTTTACATCTCAAAATGAATGTTGTACAAATACCTACAATAATCCAATATACATGCCAATATACACATGTATGTATAAACAAGAGGGTCACAAGGCCCTGGGCGCTCACCTGAGAATAATTTAAATTCTACACATTTTTTAATAAATGTTAACAGGGTTCATTTTTAGATAATATAAACTTGACCTAGCATTTGTCCTGAACATTGTTCTGGACAAATTATATTAAGATTGGACAAAACATATGGACTCTAGAATGTTTTTTATGATTTGATGTAGTAACCTAGTTATTGACCCAACATGACCTATATACAAATTTGACCTTGCTTTGGTCATGAACATCATTCTGGACAAATTATATGAAGATTGGACAAATAATATCATAAATATGTACTCTAGAGTGTTAACAAGGTTTTTCTATGATTTGAAATAGTGACCTACTTATTGACCCAACATGACCCATATACAAACTTGGTCTTGCTCTGGTCATGAACATTGTTCTGGACAAATTATATGACAATTGGACAAAACATATGGACTCTAAGAGTGTTAACAAGGTTTTTCTCTGATTTGACCCAGTGACCTACTTATTGACCCAACATGACCTATATATAAACTTGAACCTGCTTTGGTCATGAATATCGTTCTGGACAAATTATATGAAGATTGGACTAAAATGTGGACTCTAGAGTGTTAACAAGGTTTTTCTATGATTTGACCCAGTGACCTACTTATTGACCAAACATGACCCATATACAATCTTGTTCTTGCTTTGGTCATGAACATTGTTCTGGACAAATTATATCAAGATTGGACAAAAAATATGGACGCTAGTGTGTTAACAAGGTTTTTCTATGATTTGACCTAATAACCTACTTATTGGCCCAACATGACCCATATATTAACTTGACCTTGCTTTGGTCATGAAAATTGTTCTGGACAAATTATATGAAGATTGGACAAAACATATGGACTCTAAACTAGTGTTAACAACATTTTTCTTTAATTTGATCTAGTGACCTACTTTTTGAACCAATATGACCCATATATAAACTTGACCTTGCTTTGGTCATGAACATCATTCTGGACAAATTATATGACAATTGGACAAAAAATATGGACTCTAATAGTGTTAACAAGGTTTTTCTCTGATTTGACCCAGTGACCTACTTATTGACCAAACATGACCCATTTACAATCTTGACCTTGCTTCTGTCATGTACATTGTTCTGGACAAATTATATGAAGATTGGACAAAACATATGGACTCTAGAGTGTTAATAAGGTTTTTCTTTAATTTCATGTAGTGACCTACTTATTGAACCAATATGACCCATATATGAACTTGACCTTGCTTTGGTCATGAACATTGTTCTGGACCTATTGTATGAAGATTGGATAAAAATATGGACTCTAGAGTGTTAAAAAGGTTTTTCTATGATTTTACCAAGTGACTGACTTTTTGACCCAACATGACCCATATACGAACTTGACTTAGCTTTTGTCCTGAACACCATTCTGGACAAGTTTGATGAAGTTATAACTAAACCTGTTGTGTTAACAATGAAAAGTTGACGAACAACACAGGACGCACGATGGACAAAGACTGATCACAATAGCTCACTTGAGCACTTTGTGCTCAGGCGAGCTAAAAATTGTTAGATTTCCAGATGATTAACCATTTCGATTTTCTGTTGTTTCTATGACCTTGACCTTTGAACTCATAACCTTCATTTACATATCAAAATGACACATTGTCTACATGGGGTGTCCAGGTTAGGTTGGTACTCGTATCTACAGTACTTGCATTTCAAAACTGACAAATGTTTAAAACAACCTGGTGACATCTTGATATAAGTGAAATATTCTGGGCTAGGAAAAACTCATTCAATCGATCGATTAAGGTGTGGTGGATTGTGCTCAACATGTGACCAGGTAGCTCAATGGCAAAGCATTCTGTTAGTATGGGAAGGTCCCAGTTTACCATGTGCATTTGTCTCGGAGTCTCTTTTCTGTTACAAAGGCAACCATTATCCCATTGAGGCCATGTTGGTTTAATAGATCTTAGTGTGAGAAAGTTTGTTGGTTTGCTTTCCAAAGGTCTGTGGTTTTCTCTTGGCACTGCAGTTTCCTCCATCATTCATCATATAACAGCCTTGATAGTGATACAAGTGAAAATACTCTTGAGAAGATTAAAATGTAAAGTTAACACACAACGCACGACGGACGATTGCAATAGCTCATCTGAGCCTTTGGCTCAGGTCAGCTAAAAACACATTTAAATTATACTGGTATATATCTAGACAATCAGTTCGGGAATGGTGGAATGGATTAAAGTGTTTTACACCCAAGTCTAGATTCTTTCACTTATATTGAGACGGTCAGTTCTGAGATGATGGAAGTCTTGAAATGGTGTTTTACTTCCCAGAGAAGATATTTTCACTTATACCAAGAGTTGGTGAAGTTGAGTATTAATGCTTCATACCCGTAAAGATTCTATCACTTATCTTGATGGTTGGATTAATGGTGTTTTATATTTAATTACTTCCCAGTCAAGATTCTTCAAGATCCTGTTTCAGGCTGTCAAATTGCTGACATCCAAACCAGCTGTATATTGATAGGTGGATTTAGTCGATGAACCATCAAAGCTGCAACAGAAAATTAAAACGGACCACAAAGCAACACATTCTTTTGCAGGATAAAAAGATTTAAATAAATAAAAAATTATCTGATTAAATTATAAATAAGATTCATAAAGAATTAAAAATTAAAAAATTCATCACAGCGAACAAAAGCATAGATACACAATTAAATCGTGTATCTATGCTTTTGTTCGCTGTGATGAATTTTTTTGTAAATCATTTACAGAAAAGTTTATAATGATTGTATTTCAAAATGAGTGGAGTAAACTAATGCTGTTGAAGACCCCACTCAAGATTCCTTTTTTAAATGCAGTCAGTTAATAAGGTGGGAGGAAACCAGAGTACCTGGAAAACCCTAGATTTTAGCTAGTGAGCTGATACTTCCGCCTTTTTCTTGTTCAAGGATCCTTGACGACCAAGTTTTCTAAAGCACATGCTTACTCAGTTGGAAGTTCCATGTGTCTAACCCGACTTGTCAGTTCCAAAGTTTTTACTTTGCTTTTGGATTGTGATTCAGACATGGATTGGTATGTTTGTTTTTGTTTGATATCAGTGTCTCTCACTACTTGGTATGTTAGAATCCTACTTCAGAAGAAGAAGAAGCTAGCATGAGAAAGTTTGTATTTTCTGAGTGAGATGGACATTGTTCAGTAGGCAAGCTGATAAAAATGTTCTTGGAAACAGCAGCACAGGTCCATCAAGAATACACCAATCTTAAAACTAGAAAAAAAGAGAAAAACATGTTTGACTACAGATTGTGTAATACTGGCTTGGGATACAATGACCGAATTTCACCTGGGGATTGGATTATTTGAATTATTGTCCTCAAAAATACAATTACGTAATTGCTCATTAATTCATCTATAATAGCAATTTTCATGAAAATAATTTGTGGAATGAAAATATTCATATTTTACACATTCTGACCAAATATTGACCTAATAACCCTGTAAATCGTGAGAAATAACGGGCTCGTAGTGTCGTGTACAGGCGGTCGGAGGAGGTCTGTAAATACCGCGACCGGAAATCGGTTTTTAATTATTGAATTATATTTGAAAAATCACCCAGGAGGAATATTATGATGAACGCATGTTTTGAATTACATTACACCATGGGTCAATTTGGTTACGGGCCGACTTTGTTATGGGCCATATTGTCATAAGCCGATTTGGAATCGCACGTGTCATGGACAAACTCGCCCCCTTCAAATTCCTTGATCTGCCTATGAGTTTGTCGTCGATTTCGAATCGTAATCAGCTTAGTACTCAGAATAATCAATTGTCTGGTTATTATACGATGTTTTCATACAAGCAAAATTGTATTCTGACTCACCTGACTTCGTCTTCAATCAAATCAATCTTCCATAGCTTGTTGATCCCGTATATTCCGCCGTTTACTTGGAGAACTAACGTTGCTATTTCTTCTAAGCGCACCCTCAACAGACTTTTGCAACCCAGATATCGCATATATGTACACTTTCAAGTAGACCGCCGTTTTTGATCTATAAACAAAATGGCTTCTTGTGTAGATATCTCGAGATGCCGAACGCTGATTGGTTAAGTGACGCATTGAACTCTGTTGACCTTGTCATTGAAATCGTACGATTTACCACGTGCATTTCGGCGGACTTTTGTATATTGGAAGACAGGGTTGAATTTAAACATTAATTATGAATTTTCTACATAAAATAGAAAGAATATAAGAATACCGTTATTTTATTAATACTTTAAAATATATTTTGACCAATTTTCAAGTTGATAACTGAAATGGCGTTTCAAACAAGCTGTTTAATGCGGAAAAAATTCATTCAGCGGCTGCACGTGCCGGTTCGCGGATTTTTTTTTATTTTTATGATAGGGTCGACTTTAAACACTTATTGTGGATTTTGTGTACAAGATAGAAAAAATATAAAAATACCGTTTTTTCGCAAGATTTTAAACTTTTTTCGGTCAATGGACGACTTTTTCGTACAATGAACGGTTATTGAACAGGAGTGCGTTAAACTTGATTGTTTTCTGAAAAATCCATTTTTTGCATTTTTTACCCAAAAATTAAGTGTGATCCATATTTTACCCAAAAATTTCACCAAGTTAGATAGCTAGATCGCATTAGACTCCATAAACTCAGAAATTTTTAGCAAAATCTATAGGCGGCTTCACCTTCTTCCCCAGGATGCCACAATACGCGGCAAAAAAGGGGAAAGTTGTCGCCTTTATCATTTCACATCCAGAGGATGTTCCGAATGAATTCGTCACTAATCCTCTAGATTGTTCCATTCTTTATTTACGATTTTGAAATATAATTGTCTAAATTGACGAAAACTCTATAAGTGAATTTATAAAAAAAATTCTTTTAAATGAAATATCTAATTCTGAATTAAATGGAGAATTATCTTTACTAGTATGGCGACACCTTAAGGGGTTTCGCAGGAAAGAATGGAACAATCTAGAGGATTCCCATTGAATTCCAATACAAATGCCTGTACAAAAAAATTGTAGTTTTCCAGACAATTAGTCATTTCAGTATACTTTCGCATCTGTGACCTTGACCTTTCAATCAATGACCTTCATCTTTACAGCAAAATGACCGTTGTATCAATACCTACAATATTCCAATATACATGCCTATAAAAAAGTTTAAGGTTTTCCAGATAATTAACAATTTACATATTTTTGTATCTATGACCTTGACCTATGAACTCATGACCTTCATTTACATCTCAAAGTGAACATTGTACAAATACCTACAATAATCCATTATACATGCCTATATACACATGTATGTATAAACAAGAGGGTCATGAGGCCATAGGCACTCACCCGAGAATAATTTAAATTCTACACATTTTTCCAATAATGTTAACAGAGTTCATTATTAGTTAATATAAACTTAACCTAGCTTTTGTCCTGAACATTGTTCAGGACAAATTATATAAAGATTGGACAAAAAATATGGACTCTAGAATGTTAACAAGGTTTTTTATGATTTGACCTAGTGACCTACTTAATGACCCAAAATGATCCATATACAATCTTGACCTTGCTTTGGTCATGAACATCATTCTGAACCAATTATATGACCAAAACACAAAAAAATATGGACACTTAGAGTGTTAACAAGGTTTTTCTATGATTTGACCCAGTGACCTACATATTGATCCAATGTGATCCCTATACGAACTTGGCCTGGCTTTGGTCATAAACATCATTCTGGACAAATTATATTTAGATTGGACAAAAAATATGGATTCTAGAGTGTTATAAAGATTTTCTATGATTTGACCTAGTGACCTACTTATTGACCCAACATGACTCATATACACACTTGACCTTCCTTTGGTCCTGAACATCGTTCTGGAGAAATTATATAAAGATTGGACAAACATATGAACTCGAAAGTGTTAACAAGATTTTTCTATGATTTGACCCAGTGACCTACATATTGATCCAACGTGATCCCTATATGAACTTGGCCTGGCTTTGGTCATAAACATCATTCTGGACAAATTATATAAAGATTGGACAAAAAATGTGGATTCTAGAGTGTTATAAAGATTTTCTATGATTTAACCTAGTGACCTACTTATTGATCCAACATGACCCATATACACACTTGACCTTCCTTTCGTCCTGAACATCGTTCTGGAGAAATTATATAAAGATTGGACAAACATATGAACTCAAAGTGTTAACAAGGTTTTTCTATGATTTGACTCAGTGACCTACTTATTTAAGCAACATGACCATTTACAATCTTGTACATTGTTCTGGACAAATTATATAAAGATTGGACAAAAAATATGGACTCCAGAGTGTTAACAAGGTTTTTTTTGGATTGACCTAGTAACCTACTTATTGATCCAACATGACCTATATATGAACTTGACCTTGCTGTGGTCATGAACATTGTTCTGGACAAATTATATGAAGATTAGACAAAAAATATGGACTCTAGAGTGTTAACAAGGTTTCTATGATTTGACTTAGTGACCTACTTATTGACCCACCATGACCCATATACAATCCTGACCTTGTTTTTGTCATGAACATTGTTCTGTACACATTATATGAAGATTGGACAAAAAATGGACTCTAGAGTATTAACAAGGTTTTTCTATGATTTGACCCAGTGACCGACTTATTGACCCAACATGACCCATATATGAACTTGACTTATCTGATGTCCTGAACATCGTTCTGGACAAGTTTGATGAAGTTTTAACTAAATCTGTGGCCTCTATAGTGTTACAATGAAAAGTTGACGAACGATGCACGACGCACGGCAGACAAAGACTGATCACAAAAGCTCACTTGAGCACTTTGTGCCCAGGTGAGCTAAAAGTGATAGTTTTCCAGATAATTAACCATTTCGATTTTCTGTTGTATCTATGACCTTGACCTTTGAACTCATGATCTTCATTTACATATCAAAATGACACATTGTCTACACGGGATGTCCAGGTTAGGTTGGTACTTGTATCTACAGTACTTGCCTTTCAAAACTGACAAATGTTTAAACCGACCTGGTGACGTCTTGATATAAGTGAAATATTCTGGACTAGGAAAAACTCATTCCATCAATAGATTAAGGTGGGGGATTGTGCTCAATAGATGACCAGGAAGCTCAATGGCAAAGCATTCTGTTAGTATGGGAAGGTTCCAGGTTCAAAGTATATGTTTTCCAAGTGCATTTGTCTCAGAGTCTCTTTTTTGGTATTAACCACTAAGCAATCATTACCCCAGTAAGGCCAAGTGGGTTTAATAGATCTTAGTGTGAGAAAGTTTGTTGGTTTGCTTTCCAAAGGTTTGTAGTTTTCTCTTGGCACTCCAGTTTCCTCCACTATTCACAATATAATTGCCTTGATATAAGTGAAAATACTCTTGACTTTAGTAATAATAAAAAAAAACAGTTATATTATACTGGCATGTATCTAGACAATCAGTTCGGGAATGGTGGTATGGATTAAAAGAGTTTTACACCCAAGTCAAGATTCTTTCACTTATATTGAGATGATCAGTTCTGAGATGATGGGTGTCTAGAAATGGTGTTTTACTTCCCAGACAAGATTTTTTCACTTATACCAAGAGTTGGTGAAGTTGAGTATTGATGCTTCATTACCGTTAAGATTCCATATCTTGATGGATTGGAGTAATGGTGTTTTATATTTAATTACTTCGAAGTCAAGATTCTTCAAGATCCTGTTCAGGCTGTCAAATTGCTGACATCCAAACCAGCTGTTTATCGATAGGTGGATTGAGTTGATGAGCCATCAAAACTGCAACAGAAAATTAAAACGGACCACAAAGCAACACATTCTTTTGCAGGATAAAAAGATTTAAATAAATAAAAAATTATCTGATTAAATTATAAATAAGATTCATAAAGAATTAAAAATTAAAAAATTCATCACAGCGAACAAATGCATAGATACACAATATTATAAACTTTTCTGTAAATCATTTACAGAAAAGTTTATAATAATTGTATTTCAAAATGAGTGGAGTAATGCTGTTTAATACCCACTCAAGATTCCCTTTTTTAATGCAGTCAGTTATAGGGTGGTGGAGGAAACCAGAGTACCTGAAAAACCCTAGATTTCAGCTAGTGAGCCGATACTTCCGACTTTTTCTTGTTCAAGGATCCTTGACGATCAAGTTTTCTAAAGCACATGCTTACTCAGTTGGAAGTTCATGTGTCTAACCCGACTTGTCAGTTCCAAAGTTTTTACTTTGCTTTTGGATTGTGATTCAGACATGGATTGGTATGTTTGTTTTTGTTTGATATCAGTGTCTCTCACTACTTGGTATGTTAGAATCCTACTTCAGAAGAAGAAGCTAGCATGAGAAAGTTTGTATTTTCTGAGTGCTGAGTGAGATGGATATTGTTCAGTAGGCAAGCTGATAAAATGTTCTTGGAATCAGCAGCACAGGCCCATCAAGAATACACCAATCTTAAGACTAGAAAAAAAGAGAAAAACATGTTTGACTACAGATTGTGTAATACTGGCTTGTGATACAATGACCGAATTTCACCATTAATTCATCTATAATAGCAATTTTCATGAAAATAATTTGTGGAATGAAAATATATCATATTTTACACATTCTGACCAAATATTGACCTAATAACCCATGTAAATCGTGAGAAATATGGGGCTCGTAGTGTCGTGTACAGGCGGTCGGAGGAGGTCTGTAAATACCGCGACCGGAAATCGGTTTTTAATTATTGAATATTATGATGAACGCATGTTTTGAATTACATTACACCATGGGTCAATTTGGTTACGGGCCGACTTTGTTATGGGCCATATTGTCATAGCCGATTTGGAATCGCACGTGTCATGGACAAACTCCCCCACCCCCCTTCAAATTCCTTGATCTGCCTATGAGTTTGTCGTCGATTTCGAATCGTAATCAGCTTAGTACTCAGAATAATCAATTGTCTGGTTATTATACGATGTTTTCATACAAGCAAAATTGTATTCTGTCTTCTGACTCACCTGACTTCGTCTTCAATCAAATCAATCTTCCATTACCAGCTTGTTGATCCCTTATATTCCGCCGTTGACTTGGAGAACTAACGTTGCTATTTCTTCTAAGCGCACCCTCAACAGACTTTTGCAACCCAGATATTCGTCAGTATATCGCATATATGTACACGTTCAAGTAGACCGCCGTTTTTGATCTATAAACAAAATGGCTTCTTGTGTAGATATCTCGAGATGCCGAACGCTGATTGGTTAAGTGACGCAATGAACTCTGTTGACCTTGTCATTGAAATCGTACGATTTACCACGTGCATTTCGGCGGACTTTTGTATATTGGAAGACAGGGTTGAATTTAAACATTAATTATGAATTTTCTACATAAAATAGAAAGAATATAAGAATAACGTTATTTTATTAATACTTTAAAATAAATTTTGACCAATTTTCAAGTTGATAACTGAAATGGCGTTTCAAAACAAGCTGTTTAATGCGGAAAAAATTCATTCAGCGGCTGCACGTGCCGGTTCGCGGATTTTTTTTATTTTTATGATAGGGTCGACTTTAAACACTTATTGTGGATTTTGTGTACAAGATAGAAAAAATATAAAAATACCGTTTTTTTTCGCAAGATCTTAAACTTTTTTCGGTCAATGGACGACTTTTTCGTACAATGAACGGTTATTGAACAGGAGTGCGTTAAACTTGATTGTTTTCTGAAAAATCCAATTTTTGCATTTTTGACCCAAAAATTAAGTGTGATCCATATTTTACCCAAAAAATTAAGATAGTTAGATAGCTAGATCGCATTAGACTCCATAAACTCAGAAATTTTTAGCAAAATCTATAGGCGGCTTCACCTTCTTCCCCAGGATGCCACAATACGCGGCAAAAAAGGGAAAAGTTGTCGCCTTTATCATTTCACATCCAGAGGATGTTCCGAATGAATTCGGAACTAATCCTCTAGATTGTTCCATTCTTTAAAGAAAATATTCAGCACCTCAGAACAATATAGCAGAAAAAGACTATAGCAAAACATTTCCAGGTAAAATCTTTAATGTTTATTTAACCATATTGGCTAAGTGTTTCTAGAAAAGGATTTTTTAAATAAATAGTACACTGGATTACTAGTTTGGCGACACCTTTAGGGGTTTCGCGGGAAAGAATGGAATAATCTAGAGGATTCCCATTGTATTCCAATACACATGACTGTACAAAGTTTTCCAGACAATTAACCATTTTAGTATACTTTTGCATCTGTGACCTTGACCTTTCAATCAATGACCTTCATCTTTGCAGCAAAATGACCGTTGTATCAATACCTACAATATTCCAATATACATGCCATTTATAAAAAGTTTGTAGTTTTCCAGATAATTAACAATTAACATATTTTTTGTACCTATGACCTTGACCTATGAACTCATGACCTTCATTTACATCTCAAAATGAATGTTGTACAAATACCTACAATAATCTAATATACATGCCTATATACAAATGTATGTATAAAAAATGATAATTCCAGATAATTAACCATTTTGATTTTCTGTTGTATCTATGACCTTGACCTTTGAACTCATGACCTTCATTTACATATCAAAATGACATATTGCGTACATGGGGTGTCCAGGTTAGGTTGGTAATGTTTAAAACAGACCTGGTGATGTCTTGATATAAGTGAAATATTCTGTACTAGGAAAAACTCATTAAATCAATAAATTAAGGTGTGGGGGATTGTGCTTAACAGGTGACCAGGTAGCTCAATACCAAAGCATTCTGTTAGTATGGAAAGGTCCCAGATTCAAAGTACACATGTAGGTTTTCCATGTGCATTTGTCTCAGAGTCTCCTTTCTCATTCATGGGCATAAACTACTAAGCAACCATTACCCCATTAAATGATTAAGGCCATGTTGTTTTAATAGATCTTAGTGTGAGAAAGGTTGTTAGTTTGCTTTCCAAAGGTTTTTGGTTTTCTCTTGGCACTCCAGTTTCCTCCACCATTTACGATAAACTGCCTTGATACAAGTGAAAATACTCTTGACTCTAGTAAAATAAAAAAAGTGTTATATTATACTGGCATGTATCAAGACAATCAGTTCAGGAATGGTGGAATGGATTAAAACAGTTTTACACCCAAGTCAAGATTCTTTCACTTATATTGAGATGGTTTATTTCTGAGATGATGGAAGACTAGAAATGATCTTTTACTTCCCAGACAAGATTCTTTCACTTGTACCAAGAGTTGGTGAAGTTAAGTATTGATGCTTCATACCTGTTAAGATTTTATCACTTATCTTGATGGGGTGGAGTAATGGTGTTTTATATTTAATTACTTCCCAGTCAAGATTCTTCAAGATCCTGTTTCAGGCTGTCAAATTGCTGACATCCAACCCAGCTGTATATTGATTGGTGGATTTAGTCTATGAATCATCAATGCTGCAACAGAAAATTAAAACGGACCACAAAGCAACGCATTCTATTCCAGGATAGAAGTAGATTTTAAGAAATACAAATTCTGATTAAATTATATAAATAAGTACATAAATATTTAAAAACTCATCAGTGATCAACATGATCAAATTAATAGATGAATAAATGAAACCCATGCAGACAGATTTAAAATAGTTGTATATTCTGAACGAGTGGATCAATTGAGTGATTGGTTGAAATGTTTTTACATGTCTTTTATATTGAGACATCACCAGCTATTGGTGAAGTGGCAGATAATTTTGATGTTCTCAGGACCAGGTGCGGTGAGCTTTTTTTATGTACCACACTTGTCGTGGCACGGAACATAAATTTTTAAGGTCTCTTCATTTCTTAACATTGATTTCTTACTAAAATAACAGCCAGTACCTATTTTCTAGTGGCTGGGATTGGAACCCACAACCTCCCACATATGGAGCAAGCAGTCCAATGATTGAGCTACTGCAGTGGTTTCTGAATGAGTGGAGTTACACTGTATAATACCCCGCTCAAGATTCTTATGGTATAAAAAGAGGTAAATTCTGAAGGTTTTAATTCTGAGAGGGTGGAGAAAATCAGAGTACCTGAAAAAACCTATTGAGCTGACAATGTAATTTTTATACTGTGAAGCTAAGGTCCTTGATGATTAAATTGTCTAAATCAATAAAACACAAGCTTACTGTTACAGATCAGTGTCTCTCAATACCTAGGTTAGAATCTCACTTCTGAGTGGGAGATGGACATAGCTCAGTAACTGATAGAATGTTCTTGGAAATAGCAAGGTCCATCACTAAAAGTAAGACTGAAAAATAAGGGGGAAACACATGTAGGGCTACTGATTATAGCAACACTGTCAGTGAACACCAAAAGGTGTTGAAAGTTGTGTATTGACACCTGATGTGATTTAAACAAAAAAACTGTGATGGCAGTTGGCCATTTTTTTGGATCCATGATAATGCCATTAATGGAATAAAAGATTCAGAAAATTCTGAAAATAATCAGGTACTCCACCGTCCTGGCGTTTTTTTTATTTACATTTTTTTCACTTAATTAACCATTTTGACTTTCTGTTGTATCTATGACCTTGACCTTTGAACTCATGATCTTCATTTACATATCAAAATGACATATTGTGTACATGGGGTGTCCAGGTTAGGTTGGTACGCGTATTTACAGTACTTGCCTGTCAAAATGACAAATGTTTAAAAGACCTGGTGATGTCTTGATATAAATGAAATATTCTGTACTAGGAAAAACTCATTCAATCAATAAATTAAGGTGTGAAGGATTGTGTTTAACAGGTGACCAGGTAGCTCAATACCAAAGCATTCTGTTAGTATGGGAAGGTCCCAGTTTCAAAGTACACATATAGGTTTTCCATGTGCATTTGTTTCAGTCTCCTTTCTCTTTCATATGTATTAACTACTAAGCAACCATTACCCCATTAAATGATTAAGGCCATGTTGTTTTAATAGATCTTAGTTTGAGAAAGGTTGTTAGTTTGTTTTCCAAAGGTTTTTGGTTTTCTCTTAGCACTCCAGTTTCCTCCACCATTTACGATATAACTGCCTTGATATAAGTGAAAATACTCTTAACTTTAGTAAAAAAAAAACAGTTATATTATACTGGCATGTATCAAGACATTCAGTTCAGGAATGGTGGAATGGATTAAAACAGTTTTACACCCAAGTCAGTATTCTTTCACTTATTTTGAGATGGCCATTTCTGAGATGATGGGAGTCTAGAAATGATCTTTTACCTTCCAGACAAGATTCTTTCACTTGTACCAAGAGTTGGTGAAGTTAAGTATTGATGCTTCATACCCGTTAAGATTCTATCACTTATCTTGATGGGGTGGAGTAATGGTGTTTTATATTTAATTACTTCCCAGTCAAGATTCTTCAAGATCCTGTTTCAGGCTGTCAAATTGCTGACATCCAACCCAGCTGTATATTGATTGGTGGATTTAGTCCATGAATCATCAATGCTGCAACAGAAAATTAAAACGGACCACAAAGCAACGCATTCTATTCCAGGATAGAAGTAGATTTTAAGAAATAAAAATTCTGATTAAATTATAAAAATAAGTACATAAATATTTAAAAACTCATCAGTGATCAACATGATCAAATAGATGAATAAATGAAACCCATGCAGACAGATTTAAAATAGTTGTATATTCTGAATGAGTGGATCAATTGAGTGATTGATTGAAATGTTATTACATGTCTTTTATATTGAGACATCACCAGCTATTGGTGAAGTGGCAGATAATTTTGATGTTCTCAGGACCAGGTGTGGTGAGCTTTTTTTGTACCACACCTGCCGTGGCACGGGACATAAATTTTTAAGGTCTCTTCATTTCTTAACGTTGATTTCTTAGTAAAATAACAGCCAGTACCTATTTTCTAGTGGCTGGGATTGGAACCCACAACCTCCCACATTCGGAGCAAGCAGTCCAATAATTGAGCTACTGCAGTGGTGTCTGAATGAGTGGAGTAACATTGTATAATACCCCGCTCAAGATTCTTATGGTATAAAAAAAGAGATAAATTCTGAAGGTTTTAATTCTGAGAGCGTAGAGGAAATCAGAGTACCTGAAAAAACCTATTGAGCTGACAATGTAATTTTTATACTGTGAAGCCAAGGTCCTTGATGATGAAGTTGTCTAAATAGATAAAACACAAGCTTACTGTTACAGATCAGTGTCTCTCAATACCTAGGTTAGAATCTCACTTCTGAGTGGGACTAGAAGATGGACATAGCTCAGTAGCTGATAGAATTAGAATGTTCTTGTAAATAGCAAGGTCCATCAAGAATACTCTAAAAGTAAGACTGAAAAATAAGGGGGAAACACATGTTGGGCTACTGATTATAGCAACACTGTAAGTGAACACCAAAAGGTGTCGAAAGTTGTGATGGCAGTTGGCCATTTTTTTTTTTTTTGATCCATGATAATGCCATTAATGGAATAAAAAATTCAGAAAATTCTGAAAAAAATCAGGTACTTCACCGTCCTGGCATAATTTTATTTACATTTTTGTCATTTATTTTTATTATTTATTTATTTAAAAAAAAAGCTTGAACTTAAAGCCGTGTCATTATCGAATGAGCTGCCTCATTGTGGATTAGTCAAAGTACCGAAGGACCAAATGAATTGCCAAGTTGTCCAAGGGACAACTGTTGCCGAGGGGCCGAGAGTTGGGCAGCTCAGTGCTTAACTTTCGACGTGCATGTGCATAGTAGCTTTTATTTTATTTGTATTTACTCAAAAAATAATTTGGTAAAGAAATGGTTACTTTATTATGGGTACGAATTTAAAGCGGTACGTTAAATCCTACCACACAAGTTTTTAAACTTACGTGCCTTCATTGATCTTGTGAAGTTTAAAATGGATAAGGTGTGTGAAAATAAACGTGTGAAGATCAGAGGACAACCGTCAACTTGTGCGAATCAAATGCAATTCAGATATAGAATATAATTCTGTTAACATAGTTGGATTCGTATATGTTAACAGAATTACTTTGAGTAATCACTTTGTCTGGTTTCACAAAGTTTACACATAAACAAAATACATAGTCTAACCGTCCTTACCTGACATTGTCATCGTGTTGAATATCCTCATAATCCTGCAGCGATCAAAATCATTGTCTGATGTCTCCAATGTCCTCCGTTTTTTTTGGCGGTTTTCACTGTATATTCCGCCTATTGACAGGAGAACTAACGTGGCTATTCTAAGCGCACCTTTACATATTATATTATGTTCGTGTATCCGTAAATATAAATGGACACTTGAATGTGCGTCATGTTTGATCTATGAACAAAATGGCTTCTTTGGTAGGTATCTCGAGATGCCGATCACTGATTGGAAAAGTGATGCATTGAACTTTGACCTCAATGAAATCGTACGACTGAACATTACGTGGAATTTGGCGGGGTTTTTTTTGCGCATTGGAAGACAGGGTTGAGTTTAAACATTTACTATAAAGTTTGTACATAAAATATAAAAAATATAAAAATACCGTTATTTTCTTAATACTTTAAAATATATTTTTACCGACTTTCAAGTTGATAACTGAAGTGGCGTTTTCACACAAGCTGTTTTAAGAGAGTGAATGCAGTGTGGAAAATTCCCGCCAGACTGCACGTGCTTAGACGCGGAATTTTTTATTTTGAGCGATAGGGTCAACTTTGAACACTTATTGTGGATTTTGTGTACAACATAGAAAAAATATAAAAATACCGTTTTTAACGTTTTTACCGTTCTTAAACTTTTTTCGGTCAATGGACGACTGTTTCGTACAATGAACAGTTATTGAGCAAGATTGGTTTAAAGAATCGCCAAACAGATTTTTTTTGTGAAAAATCCATTTTTTGCATGTTTGACCCCAAATTTAAGTGTGATCCATAATTTATGCTTATGGTGTATTTGTTTCCCAATTAATACGCTATGGTAGAGCTTGTTCCCACTACGGGGACTTTGTACAACGAAGTAGGCTGCTTGCAAATAAATTGTTGACTCAGGGATATTGCAAGCCTAGGCTTATCAAGGCCCTCAAAAAGTTTTATGGCCGTCATCACAGTATTGTTGATAAGTTTGATGTCTCTGTGTCCAGGATTGCCTTGGATATATTGGACGTCTCATAGTTCCATGTTCCTTTCACACAATTTTGATTACACACGTGGCGGGTGTAGCTAGCTAAACAGGAGGTGCTTACCCTTCCGGAGCACCCGGCCTCACTTCCCTGGTGGAAGTTCACGTGTCTAACCTAACTTGTCAGTTCCAAAGTTTTTACTTTGCTTCTGGATTGTGATTCGGAAATGGATAAGTATGTTTGTTTTTGATTACCCAAAAAATTAAGATAGTTAGATAGCTAGATCGCATTAGACTCCATAAACTCAGAAAGTTTTAGCAAAATCTATAGGCGGCTTCACCTTCTTCCCCAAGATGCCATAATACGCTGCTAAAAAGGGAAAAGTTGTCGCCTTTATCATTTCACATCCAGAGGATGTTCCGAATGAATTCGGAACTAATCCTCTAGATTGTTCCATTCTTTACCTCTTTCATTCTTGTGTCACTTGATTTTGGGAATTTCAGTAATTTTCACCAGATAATGATAACAAAATCACAACTTCTAATGCATTTTCATCCAATTATTTCTGCAACAGAAGCTCTAACATTAGAACAATTGAACAATTCCAACAGCAGCATAACACCCCCCCATGTACTGCTATCATAAATTTCTTATACTAACACCTTCTTGTACCTCAGCAAAAATTATGATAATCAGGTGAGGTGTGCACACGACTAACTTAAACAGGTTTTATGGATGAATGCACCCCACATATATTGATGGAATGGACCAGACTGGCAGTATTTTGTAAACATGAGTAGTAAATGCCAAAATACTGTTCAATCTGAAAAAAGTTCTTCCTGGAAAAAATTATTGAACTCTGACAATGTTATCAATGATAAAGTGGATGTAATAATAATAATAATAATAGTATTTAATTAATTAATAGTTTAATTATTTATTTATTTTTTATTTATTATTTATTTATTTATTTATTTTATTATTAAAATTAATAGCATTAATAATAATAATTAATAATTAAATAATAATAACAGAGACATATGCACTGCCCTCCATATGTCATAGGTTTACATTATAATCATGAAAGTCATCATATCTAATTTTGTTGATAGAACTGAAATATTGAAGTTTTTTCCTGTATTTGAAATCAATATCTTATCTTTATAATCTACTTGTATGTAATAAAGTTGTTTTTCTGGAAAATCAATTTCCAGAAATTTTGGTGAAAAATTATAAAATTTGGGAAAATCTGAAAAATCTTAGATTTAACTATTATCATTACAAGATAATTGAAGATATTAATGTGCAAAGTTCTCTCTTTCTCTCTCTCTCTCTCTCTCTCTCTGGCATGGAAATCAGTATCTACTTTCTCTGTTTTTGCAATCAAATTATATTTTTAGTGTTTAATTTCTTAATTTAAATGTTTTTATTATCTTCTCAATATAATCAATTTATTCTGATGGATTCAAAACAGTTTCCCATATTTTTGAGTCATTTTACAGTACAGACCTGTTGAAAGTTTAATACTAAGATAACAAATTTGTACTGTTTATCTTGTTTATACTGTTTATAGCTAATTTCACACCATCTTGGAGGATGTTATCTATCTCTTGACAATCTTTCAATCACTAACTATCCATATCTCAGCGACTCGACTTGGTAGCCAAGCTTAAAGACTACATGTTGTATACAAAGCTTTAACTATTGACAGGTCTGTACTGTGCATTCATTAAAAACTATTTTCATTTTTTTTTCGTACAAAAGTTTTAAATACCTGATTGTGATAATTATTTTTTAGTGTTTAATGCAAGTTTTCATTCAAACAGAGAGTACATAAAAAGTATATTACCTGTTTTTTGTATTTATTTGATCAGAAGTCCATTATAGTAAAAGTGATCAAGTGTCATAAAACTTTTGTTGAAAGGACTTTCTTTTATATTAAAAAACATGGTTTCTTTAAAAATCAAATTAATTCATTTATTCATTCATTCATTCATTCATTCATTTAGCAGGCAGGCAGACAATCTGTCATTAATGATTGTTAATAAATATCTATATCTGTAGCATGTGTGGGTAGTTAACAGATCAGGCTCACTTCTTAATGGCAGGTAATCAGCAGTCCCAATCCACATCTTAGTTAACTTATTGATAACGAAAGCAAATTCCAACTCAGTTAATAGGCTCAGGTACCAGTAAGGTGTTAATCCCATTAATTAATAAAAAGGTTTTTATACTAATAATGTTGAATTTAAATATTATTAAATATACCAGTACAACTTCGCCAATTAAAACTCAGGGATTTATCAGGGTCTGTTGGGAAAAGGCCCTAAACTAAAAATTGGGAAAAAACTATCAACTTTTTGCTCATTTTGGGAAAACTTTAACATCATTTTTGATGCCATTAATGATTAAATCTAATGTTTTTAGTGTACATGTATTGAGTTGATTGAAGATTGAGAATAGCAGCCACATTTATGGCTAGACTTCAGCCATGTATATGGTACGATTTTTTAATTAGGAATTTTCTCTGTCCATTTTGGGAAAAACCAATGTTTTTTCCATTGGGAATGGGGCCAAATTTCGGCCCTAAATAGGCCCTTGATAAATCCCTGAAACTGCTAAATTTCTTTAACTATGGGATGTTGGATCCAGTAAAATAATTTATATTCCCAGAACATTTATCAGACCCTGTATGTCACATCATTCTTAAATCAACCTAAATTAAGAAGCAATGTGATGTAAAGGGGTATAAAGAGTTTAAGACTATCTGTATTCATGGACCTTTGATTTGATACAAAAAATTGCTAGTTTGACAATTTTATCATTTATAATCATAGCATAGTTTCATATTCATCTCTTAACTAAGATTTCCATAATTTTAGTGAAAGATTGATTGATAGAATGAGGTATTACATCTCAATCAAGAATGTTTTACTTGCATGTAGATGTGACATCACCAGCTATAAGTAAAGTGGCAGAACATTTTACTTTTACAGTGTGTTTGCAGCAATGCTTTAGTGTGTCACACCTACCTTCACATGGAACACAGAATATTTTTAAGGTTTCCTCTGATGACCTGTGATTTCCATTTTCAAAATGCCTAATGGTAAGAACCCAGCCATGGTTTATGATCTTTATGGAGAATTGATAGCTGCTAAAAATATTTTAAAGAAATATAAAAAATAGCATTCAGATTTCAAATCTGCCAGATTAAGTTTAAGGGAAATATTTATCATTTTTTCATATCCGTGTTGTAACAATTAATTCCACTGAGTTATAGGAGATTACATGTTACAAACTACCGGCTTGTATGGACTGAGCGGGCAAACCTGTCCTTGGACAGAGTGGACAATACACAAAGAGTTATGTCCCTTTAACAAAATGCCCCTTACGCATCAATGACTAGATTTGCAATGTTATATCTGATGAAGATATGAACAAAATATTAATCTCAAAATATGCTAAAATCTACTCAATATGCAAAAAGCATATTTCATCGATATTGCCAAGAACACAGTTTATTGGAGCTAAACCCCTCCTTCCAGTTAATAAATATTTAGCCAGCTGGACATCTATTAAGCCCCTTTTTCTATACGGTAGATCTACATTGTGGATGATTTGATCTTTAACTTGTAAACAATTTGTGCTATGTCTGTGTCAAGGTACCAGTGCTTGAACAGATCATGCTTGGTTCAATGAAATAAAAGCAATAAATGCTTATGTACAGGGCACTATTATAAAATAACTTATTATGTATGAGGTCAATATGGTGAAATGAGAACCTGAGCCCTGATCTTCAAGGTGGTCAGAGCGGACTCAGGCCGTAGGCTGAAGTTGGGTAAGACCTCCCAAAAGGTCAGGTTGAGGGGCCTCATTTCACCATATTGACCTCGTACATAGTAAATATTTGTTTTATCAAAACCTTTTGAACACTGTCACAATTTTAAAGAATGTTTTTAAGTTCTTCGCTAGATAAGGATGCAATACATGTCTGTTCCATTGCGCTTTTTTTATTAACACATTTCCTCGGGGAAACAATCAGCTGTTTTGTGTCAACTGACCTTGATTGTGAACAATATGACATACCAGGAAATATCTATAGTTTGTTTAATAATTTAAATATAACATACTGCACTCTTTATCAAAATTTTAACACCATTGCCAGTCAATATTAAATAATAACCCAGTCATAATAACATAGTAAACAAAGCTGAGATTTTTAGAAGTTTACGTCAATAGTCGAAAATAGTAATTACGAAAGAACCAATCAAAATTCAAGAATCTTTACAGAGGTATAACAAAAATATTTATGGACAGGCCTCAGGCCAAGATATGTTCATTTAAAAATTGCCCTCACTGCATATGGACTGGTCTCAGGCCATGATATGGACATTATCTGAATATGGCTCTCATGGCATATGGACTGTCATTTTAATATTGCCCTTGCCACATATTGACTGGCCTGCAGGATATGGAGTTTAATTTCAATATTGCCCTCTCCTCATATAGACTGGCTTGAAGCTAGTCCATAAATCTTGATTGTGCCCTGTACATAAGAGTTGAGTTGAGTAATGGCGTTTAACATCCCAGTCAAGAATATTTCACTTATATCGAGATGTCACCAGCTACAGGTGAAGGTGCAGAAATTTTGCCAGTGCTTTGCGCTGATGGCATTATACAGCAGGGTTCTTTAGCGTGCCAAGCCCACAGTGACACGGGACCTTGTTTATTTTAAATTCCCATTCCAAAGAACCGTGCGACTCATTTCGTAATGCCGAGTGCTTGGTGAAAGAACAGTCACTACCCACTTTCAAGTCTTGGGTCAGACTCGGATGGGGTTCGAACCCATGACCTCCCACTTACAGCAGGGTTCTTTAGCGTACCAAGCCCGCCGTTACACGGTACCTCGTTTATTTTAAGTTCCCATCCGAAAGAACCATGTGACTTTCATTTCGTAATGCCGAGTGCTTGGTGAAAGAACAGTCACTACCCATTTTCAAGTCTTGGGTCAGACTCGGATGGGGTTCGAACCCACGACCTCCCACTCTATCAACTGAGCTACCTCAGTGGTTCCATGTACATAAGGAACTATTGCTTAATTATGGACCACCGAATGTTAAATAAATGGGTGATAAATGGTTCTATAACCAAAACACTGGACTGTTTAACTCCACATTCTCCAGTGCTGATCCAAAGTTTTGAGTTTTATCAACAGTGGCCATAGTATGCAAGTCATGTTTGGTTTTTTGTTTAATTAGTTTCTATATATTTCGATATTGAAAATGACAATTTTTTGCTAGGGGAATATACCCTCACCCAGTCCCCCTTAGAATTTTGCACCACAATGGTATAACCAGGTAACCCACCCCCCCCCCACCCCCCACCCTTCAAACTCTGAATCCGTCTCTAAAACAGTTTTTAATCCATTCCATTATTTAAAAATGAATTATTTTAAAACTGGATGTAATTAAAAAAAACAGTGTTATACATACCACTTCAGAGACATTACTTTTTGAAGTGAGATACGAGCTTAGTTTCAGAGCGTGCATCAACATTTCAAACAGGAAATTGAACGTACCATATACTTCAGTATCCCCTATTAAATGCACCAATAATGGTATAATCAATGTATTTGATAGGGTGAATAGGTTTTAATATTCCAGTCAATATTCTTCCTCTTATTAATATAGGTGATGGAACTCGCGACTTTCTTGTAGGACGCCACAATCAGAATATCCAACCTTAAAAGTTTTAACACAATGGCCCCTCTAGTTTGAACGTCAGGGAATTCGCTCTTTTTTTTCATGTTTCTTATAATGTATGGGATGTACAGAAAATAACAGTCTAACCTATTTATTTATTTATTTATATTCTCCTATATTTTTATATTTTTAGCATTAATTTTTTCTTGGAATACAGAGGATTCCCTTTTGAATGTTTAAGTAATGGATTCTCAATCATGGTAAAATAATAAGAAAGTTTTTAATAATTTTCCTCCATATAAGCCATGATGTATTGTAAGTACGAACCCATCAAGCTGGAAGATGATAGGTGATCTTAATTGACTGATTATTTAAGCAAGGCATATTGGAAATTCACAGGTTTAGATCAGATCACCAGGCCGGAAATCGAATGCATATTGGAATTTGATATTAGTATACGAAAGCATGGGGTATATATTTTGGTATGGTGTAAATTATCAAGCCGGAATGATAAGATCTTCCTTTACTGATTAAATAACCAATGCATATTAGAAATAGTTTATTAATTATTCACCTTTTCGAAAACACGAAGTCTCGCGTCGACCGAAGTCTCGTTTTAAGTCCTACAGGTGGCTGAAGAAAGTCTACATTCAGATGGGGTTACGCTGTTGAAAATTGTGAATTAGTAGTTCCTCGTTATCGTTTTCACCAGCAATTATGACTAATACAGAAATAATTGTTTCTTTTAAAAAAATAAACCACTCACTTGCCATAGAAATTTTCCTCATGGATAGGCCGCGAATACCTGCCTGATTTACAGTAATTAAATTATGAAGGAACGTGGTTAAAATCGATGAAAAAGTCATTTTTTACCATTAAACCATCAAGTTTGTTATCATGAATTATAAAAGATTGAAATAATCCCGTTCCTATGGTGCAAAAATTATTTTTATCATGATAATAATGACGTTCCTTCTATTTTTGCTTAAAAAATTGCCTTTATCAGTTTATTTCATCCTTTTTACCCTTATAGTATCCAAAATCTTGATTATGGTGGCATTTTTCGAGATTTGTTTTTTCTCAGAATATTTTCACATTTTTATAAACGACTTTTTGCTTCTATTTTGCCTTTAAAGATAGACAAAGTTCTACAATTTTTGCGGTATTTCACAGGTTACCGGCATATCGTAACATTATTAACCTGTATAGATATTTTCACCCAAAGTTGTCCGTTTTAAAAATTAAATACTTTTAATTTAACAACAAAAATTAATAATAATAATAATAATAATAATAATAATAATAATAATAATAATAATAATGATAATAATAATAATAATAATAATAATAGTAGTAATAAAAATAAAAATTAAATATATTGAAAATGGAGTTCAAACATCTATAATTGTCGCTGGTTCAACATCATATACTTTTATTTTATGTGCTCTTGTACGTTTAGAATGAATGAATGAATGAATGAATGAATGAACTTATTTATTTATTTATTTATTTGAATACAGTTATTAAGTACGAAGTCATGAAATTAGAAGTATTATTTCACGGCAGTTTAAAAACTGGTGTGGGTACTATTAATTCAGAATCATCATATTAATAATAAATCAAGGTAATTAATTAATCAGGTAATGAGATTAACACCATGTAGGTACATTTTCCACGTAAAATATACTACCATCTGATTCAATGGGTTGGAATTTGCTTCCGTTATCAATAGGTTACCTTAAATGTTGATAAGGTATGCAGATTACCAGCATCAATTAGCAACCTTTACCTGTGGATAAAAAGATGTAATTTACACTTTCGTGTACGTAATACTTACAAGTCAAAACTATCACTTTTGAAATAAATAAATTACTGAATGAATCACGGATCCAGGAATTTTCTATTAAACTGTAGTTCATACTTCGAGAAAAATTTACAAAATGAAATTATGATAATAAAAAAGATCAAAATATGAAATTTTCAAAATCAAAAGTTAAAAATGTTTGTGAGGTTTAAATTTGTTATATATATTGAGAACCTATAGAAATTTAAAAAAAGTTTGAAATAAGGAAGGCGCTATGTGATACATTCACCTTTTCAACATATGTACAAAGGTTCGGTTTTGTGAATTACGATACCTTACTGCATAAAGGACCCACTATCTTATTTATTCATAATTCATATTTTTTTCTCCCCACATATATATATTCATCGGTCATAAATTGTAACTTTCAGATATGGAGACGGGTTAATATATGCACATGGCTTGTTCCCGAATCCTAATTTCTACATTTGTATATGTTATCTATTTACTTATGTATTTATGAATTAAATAAAATATTGTTTAAAACTAAAGGACCCACCGCCACACAGACACACATTAATTTCCAATGATTTTTTTTAATATCGAACAATCAATTAATCCTCTGAATAAATGAAAAAAATAGAGGAAGTGAGGTTAAAAAGACCATTCTGTCTTGTATATATACAGTATAACAAGGAACGTGTCATTAAATCAAGCAGTGGTGAAGCCATCAGGGGTTGGGGGTGGGTGGGATGGAGGGGGCAAGGTGACCCCGTTTACCCCCAACTTCCCACTCTCTCTCCCGTAAATTGTCAATCAACCAGTGCGTTGATCACTTAATTAGTGGTACTGATTAATTACAGGTAGCGAAATGCAATCGGGTGATGGTGTAATTTACCAGTTCACAGAGGCATGGAAGAAATCAGTAGATGACACCAATTAGTAATACTAATTAAGAGACTTTTGTCTTACCAGAGAGCATGAATTTTAAACAGGGTCGTATCAGTACTTAAAAAGTATTGCTGGTATTATAAAGTGATCCCAATAATCATACCTGAACAATTTAATGTACCATTTGAAACCAAGGGACATGGCCAAGAGAGAGAGAGAGAGAGAGAGAGAGAGAGAGAGAGTTAATTCAGATTCAGTACATTTTTAGTACACAAGCTTATCATTTTATATATTTTCATAGCGCGAAGTTCTATTTCCAGATCGAAACCCAATTTTTGTACATTTTTTGTACACATTTATTTAATTGTTTTTAATGGAAAAAATCCGTCTCATTCAACATTCTATATTTTTATTCTATCCGTCCGTTTATCGGCTTTATGGACCAAATCCGTCAAAAATGATCAGCGTTCTTTTCTGGTGACAGGATGTGTGTTGCATTATACAGTGATGAAACTGACTAATTAGTAATTTTAAAACTAATAATATAATAAAATTAACTTAAAAGTTCAGATGGATGACATACATATCATTTAAAACAAATGTGGAAAAGGGGGGGGTAGAAGACATACCACTTTGGTAGCAGCCAGCTCAGTTGGTAGCTATAGAGTGCTCACTCCGTAAGTGGGAGGTCACGGATTTGGTCTCTAGCCGGGTCTGACCCAAAACTTGAAAATTTAACTGTTCGCTCGGCATTAAAAAAATAAATGAAAATTGGTATTTTAGACAAACCTAAAAAAAAACAAAAACAAAAAAAAAACAAAAAAGAAAACAGACTCGATAGACGTGACACGATAAAGAAAACGCACTGCATAATATTATCAACACAAAACACAGGTAGAAATTTCTGCACCTACACTATAGCTGGCGACATCTTGATATAAGTGAAATATTCTTAACGGACATTAAACTCCATTAATCAATGATCAATCAAACACAGGACTGATGCAGGGTTTGAACGTGAGGTAAAAATGGCACACAACAGTGCATGTTTTAGATACAGAAAATTGCACCATTTGTACTAAAAAAGCGAAATATTTCTAGGGGAGCATGCCTACCAGACCCCCCCCCCCAAAGTGGTCACGTCTTTGGTGCGAACTTCTCCTCTCCCTTCACCAAGACTGCATGGTTCCGCCCCTGTCAAATCTAATTTTATTTTATTGGTTATCATTTGACTACATTCGAAAAGTTCATCTGAAGACTATCTAAATATTACAACCTTGTTAAATCAGTACTTAAACATAACATGTCAGCAAGAAAAACCATGTTCAAACATTGAACACACTGTCTCTATATTAAATGCTCACTGACGAATATCTTTTTTGACCAAGGTTGGCACAATTGTAATAGGACAATGAATTGTAGGGTACGTCTAACGATTGCTCCTAATGGCTAATGATGCAGATAAGGAACCGTGTATGTGGTTATAGAAAGTGGCTCAGTGAATGTGTATGTGGTTGTAGCATGGAACCCTAGTTTTTAAGCAAGCGATTCAACGATTAAATCAATGATTGTGTATCTGGTTGTAGAAAGTGACTCAATGAATTTGTACCATGGTCAGATGGTTGCCAGGTTTCTGGTCATGCCTATATATCATTTCTCAGTCTATTAGTTACCTTGAAGACCACAATGTTTTATTTATTTTAAAGAAACCCATAAATATAAACACTTCAGATTTTTCACACAATGTTGTACATACTGGTTTTTGGGTTTTGGATAACTATCCAAGGGATTTCTTTTGGTCACACACAAAATTATTATTTGAAATTGCTCATTGCCATATTCCCATCATCAGATCATATTAATGAAAAAACTGTATCTGGGGCAAAATATATAGTGCCTCGCACCACATATGTCTGGCAGGCTCCTAGCTTTAGAAAGTTCAGTAGTTTGCATGCCATTGGCGAGTGGTTTTCTCTGAGTATCTAAATTTCCTTGACCGCCCATTAACTGATAGCCTTCTTAAAGCAATATAGTGAGAGCAATTCCACTCCACTAAGATGCAAAATTATGAATACAGTGTCCCATAATGCCTAGGTTCATATCCAAATTAGACAGAACTTGATGTGACACATTTAGTCAATTTACCCAATGAATGTTGGTGGTTTTCTTTGGGCACGTTGGTTTCCCTACTTAGTACTATCTATGTCATAATGATCTGACCTGTTAAAGAATCTTGACCAGAGTTTAATACATCATGACTGACTCTGTCCATGATTCAAACACAGGCCACATTAGTGTACAATGTAAACCTTTGTGTCACTTAACTGTTTACATTTTGAATGATTGGCTTTTCATCTCATTTGATCTTTCTTCCTAAAATTTGGTCAGAATTTTACATAATGGATGCTTGTTCAAAGTAACACAAGTTAAAATGTTCAAGTTGAAAAAAGGAAGTACATTATTTGAATATTTTGGACTGTGTTGGCATATACAAATGTATAAATATGATATAATATGATATATTTTAAACTGTTATTCTCAGTAATTTTTAAGTTACCAAAAAGTAGATGAAAAGTTTGAAGTGGAAAACTATGACAAAACTTTTCTCCACAATGCAAAAAGATTGACACCAAGTGAAATGGGTTGGAATGATACAGGTTTAGAAGTTGAAGCTGCATTAACAAATACTAAAAGTGAAGTGTTACGGCTAGTATTATAAGCTCACCTGGTCAAAAGACCATGTGATTTTATGGCATAGTGCACAGTGTCTTGTTCATTTGAGCTATTGTGATCAATAGCGGTCTTTGTTGTGTGTCATCCTTTGGATTATGTTGGGTCAAAATGTAGGTCACAAAGTGAAAGTAGAGGACCATGTCAAGGTGACCTGTTTTTTACCCTTTGTGCTTTTGTAATGTTAAAATTTTAGTTAAGACATCTCTCTATACTGATTTAAATAAATGATATTTGTATCATTTTTTCTCAAAATAAAGCTTATATTAAATTCAAAGCCTTATTTAAAAAAATACTTTGAATTCATTCTATATTTACATGGACATTATGTTCATATCACCTGTAAATAACTAGGAATAATTAAACCAAGAGAAATATAAATGGCATGGCGTACATATTGGTCCTTCATTTTTATACCCCTGTCAGATAGAATGCAGATTTGTAGTTTTATAAATATGCATTATGGTCCTTGCCTGACAAACCATTTTCAGTAATCTTTTTTCTGCAATATTTATATACATAATGTAGTTTATACATAAAAATGCTTTAAAATTCTATAAAACTTACAGTTTTAGATTATTCTTATATTAAGAACTACAATGTTTTATTTTGGATTTATTTCAACATGGTAAATTATTGGAACCCCCTACCGCCATTAGTAACATATTGATTTTTTTCCAAAATGGTAACATATTGGAATCTTTTTCCAAAACTAACTGTTGTTGGGATATTTTTCCAAAACTGGATGTTGTTAGAATTTTTTTCAAAAATTGAATGTTGTTGGAATTTTTTTCAAAAACTGAATGTTATTGGAATTTTTTCCCAAAATTGAATGTTGTTGGAATTTTTTTCCAAAATTGAATGTTATTGGATTTTTTTCCAAAATTGATTGTTATTTAAATGTTTTTCCAAAACTGAATGTCGTTGGAATTTTTGTTCCAAAACTGAATGTTATTGGAATTTTTTCCAAAACTGAATGTCATTGGAACTTTTTTCCAAAATTGAATGTTATTGGAATTTGTTTCCAAATTTGAGTGTTATTGGAATTTTTTCCAAAACTGATTCAGTTTGAACATGGGTTCAAAATTATGTTTTGTAATGGAAGGTCCAGGACCTTTTGCCTTTATTTTTGGCAGGTCCCACATAAAGTTTTGAAGGTCCAATATCAACATTGAAAGATCCATGTGCAAATATGTAATTATATTGAAAAAGTAGTATTATTCTGATAAAAATGGCAGGTCCATCGGACTTTTACAATTTAAATACCAGTGGTCCCAATGTAAAATCAATAGGTCCCGGACCTCGGACCCAGGGAATTTTGAACTTTGCTGAATGTTGTTGGAATTTTTATTCCAAAATTGAATGTTATTGGAATTTATTTCCAAAAATTGTTATTTTGGATTTTTTTCCAATTTATGATTTTTTTGAAAAAAGTAGTATTTTTTTGGAATTTTTTTCCAAGAAATTTTTTTTGGGAATTTTTTTCCCAAAATGGATGAATTTTGGAATTTTTTTTCCAATTGGAATATTTTTCCAAAGAAAGTCAGTCTTTTGGAATTTTTTTCCAAAAACAATTTTGTTGGAATTAATTCCAATTGGAATTTTACAAAAAACATCAAATATCTCAAAAACTAGCCAAAATTTTTTTCATTTTTTTTAAAATTTTTTATTTAAGAAAGGTTCTTTAATGTTACATAATAATTTTCTCCACCAGAAGTCTCCTTGGGGTGGCGCAACTATGGAAAATATTCATTCCATAGTTGTCCGAACGCATGTTTTATTTATAAAATTTGTAAATTTATAAAAAATAAACTTATTTATCTAACATTAGACTAGTTTTTCTGTCTGTATTTGATGAAATACAAGTTTTATCGAACACGCGTGATACAGAATCTTGTATCACCACACTCTGGTGATACAACATTGGCGGTAAAGTACACGTGCATGTCTCATCGTGACGTCATTGGAGACTCTCCGATTTGTCAAATGTAAACAATGACGTCATTACTACAAAACATGCCATAACATAGTTCAGTGGTTTTCTGTGGTAAAATGTATTTTTTTTCACATAAAGTATTGGGTTTTTTATTATTTTAATGACCTAATAGGAAATGTTAGATAAAAATATCATATACACAGTGTGTATGTACAACCATTCGTATCGGGTCTCGTCCTTTGTTCGTAGCTGTATCACTACTCGTCGCGCAAGCGCGACTCGTAGTGATACGACTACGAAAAAGGACTCGACCTGATACTGAGGGTTGTACATACACACTGTGTATATAATATGTATTTATTTAATCATTTTTCTTTATCAATTTATACTAATTTTGGTTGTTTTGCAAGTAGTCCTGAAATCACAAATAAAGAAGAACACATTATTTAACATCATTTATTACAAATTTATTTATCTAATTTCGCTCGCAGCGGGACTTGAACTCACTACCCTTAGTTCCCCAGATTACATCCTTTCCTGACTCTACAACCTAATCGATTAGGCCACGGAAGACATGAATATGCATTTTATATTTTAAACTATATTAGTACCCGGTAGCCTAAGGATCACGTGACTAGCTCTAAATCTTTCAGATTTAATAATAAAATATATATATAAAATGTTTTACTCCATTTAAAAAATATTTTTATTATTATTATTATTATTATTATTATTATTATAGTTTGCTCTTTCATTCTTGAGAGGAATAATTTTTAGGTTAATTTAACTGACTTAAGATTTCTGATCAAAGGAAGACAGGCATATCAAACCTTTACCTGTAATACACTTATTTATCTGAATGGCAAACATCACTTTTATAAAGATCAATTATCGACAGATATCCATTCCTATTTGTATAATCTTAATCATACTACTGCATTTTTATTAAAATATTTCAATAATTCTTGAAATTAAAACAATAATTTTAAGTAAATTTTATTTATAATTGTCTTTTATAATTTAGTTACATTTTTGTTGTAATACCAATACTTATTTCCTTGTTTGATAAACAACTATAATATTGTACCAGCGACATTTAATAATCTGTACAAAATGGAAGGACGAGTTTTAATGATAATTTGTTATAATCTTAATCTATCCTTCAAAATCTCGCATTTAACTTAAATGACTGTTTTATGAGGGAAACAGTGAGAATGTTAAATAAAATAATTTCAGAAATTAATTCAATTCACGAGAGAGAGAGAGAGAGAAGAGAGAGAGAGAGAGAGAGAGAGAGAGAGAGAGAGAGAAAAGGGGGTGCACATGTTAAACATTATAATAATAGTACTCTTTACAAATTGAAACAGTAGAACTAACGACATTTCCTACTGTTATAAATCTGGTAAAACTATTTAAAAAAATATTACCATTGTCATACTAAAAAGCGGATCCGAGTGAATAGTCACTACCCTTTTTCAAGTTTTGGATCAGACCCGGCCAGAGACCAAACCCGCGACCTTCCACTTCTGGAGCGGACAGTCGACACTCTACCGAGCTGGCTGCTTCCGAAGTGGAAGGTCTCCTTCCTCCCCTTTTTCCACACTTGTTTAAAATTATCTATATGGCATCCATCTGAACATTTAAGTTAATTTTATTATATAAATTAAATTATTACATTATTATACTAAATAACCAGTATAATGGTGCAACACACAAGAATCATTTTTACCAGAAAATAGCACTTATCATTTTAGATTTGTTCCATAAAGCCAATAACGAACGGATAGAATAAAAAGTCAAATGAGATGGAATTTATCTATTAAAACCAATTAAAAATTTAAAAGTGTACAAAAATGTACAAAAATTAAGACTTTTATATGAAAATAGGACTTTGCGCTATAAAAATATACAAAAAGATAATCTTATGTGCTAAAAATGTACCATTCTAATTAGCTCTCTCTCTCTCTCTCTCTCTCTCTCTCTCTCTCTCTCTCTCTCTCTCTCTCTCTCTCTCTCTCTGGGCCCTGACCCTTGGTCCCAATATTTATTTATGATTAATGGAATCACTCCTTGAATAAGAATTATTTTTGAAGTACTGATAACAGCACAGTTTAAAATTCATGCTTTCTGACAAGACAGAAGTGTCTTAATTAGTATTACTAATTAACGTCATTTACTAATACTAACTGGGTTCTTTCATGCCTAAGTGATCAGGTAAATAACATTATCACCTAAAACTGGTCATCACTACCTAAATTCTTTCATACCTCAGCGAACTGGTATATTACATCATCCTCTGATTGCAATTACCAACCTGTACACGAATTAATTAATCAGTACCACTTAGTTAACTGGTCCATCCACTGGTTGCTTGACAATTTGCGGTAAGCGAGAGGGAAAAAGTCGGAAAGCAGGGGCAAATGTTGAGGTGCCCCCCTCCCCGCCCACCTACCTCCATCCCGCTGGATCTGACACTGCATGATTGATCATTTTGAATTATTTTTAAACAGAACGAAAAAAGTACACGACACTGCAAATCCAAATTCTCTCTCCTCTCTCTCTCTCTTTCTCTCCTAGATATGACAATATTCCAACGTCAGCTGCAGACTGCTAATATCTTTTTGTGTTTGAACAACACCATTTGATTTATTTCTGGAGAAAACGTTTTTACTTTTTTCTCAACATAATCAGGATAACGGGATAGCAGAGTATAGAGTTTCATTCCTGTGTCAAGATTATATCACTGATATCATTATTTGATTCAATGAATAAGAATTCTAGAATAGCCAAGAATGAAAAACCTGAGCGAACTGACAAATTTTCTGAGATTATGGCCTGTCCCAGTTTAATTTTTTGTCAGTTTGTAACAAAATTGTATAGTCTTGTGTAGAGACTTTAAGTTCAAGGATAGTGAAAGAAATCGAAGTGCATTGAGATTAGAACCAATATTCGACAAGCGAGTTTTCTCACACTAGATTTTCCCTAAAGATGTGAACCAAGACAGTGAGATCAAGATTTTGCTAGTTATATTGAGGCTGTCAGTTCTAGGATTATTAATGAAACGGAAACACACAGAGAACACCATTTTCAGCAAGAAAACAAATTAAAACGATAATTAACTTAAAATAAATGCCGATGATATAAATGTTTTTTCTTTTAATTGTTTCATTATAAATCACAACTTTATTAGCCCGAAATTCGTTAACTTGGATTGCGGACCTATTCTATGATTAGAAAATCGTGCTTATAGTTTTCGCTTGTGGGAAAAATTTCCGATAGACAACTCTCAGCTTCGACTGAAACATGAAGAAGATAGTGCAAATGAATCTACCAGTTTTGTCTATGAAATTGTGGTTTATTTATTTATTTATTTTTTATATGAGTGTTTATTTATTTATTTGATTATTTATTTATTTATTTGATTATTTATTTATTTATATGATTATTTATATATTTATTTGATTATTTATTTATTAATTTATATGATAATTTATTTATTTATTTGATTATTTATTTATTTATTTGATTATTTATTTATTTATATGATTATTTATATATTTATTTGATTATTTATTTATTAATTTATATGATAATTTATTTATTTATTTGATTATTTATTTATTTATTTATTTATTTATTTATTTATATGAATGCACATTTCAAGGTCATGAAATAAGAAATATCAAAGAATGGTAGTTTAAAAACTGATGGTGTACAAGTCTTCGCTCTGCCCTCTTTCTCTATCTCTCTCTCTCTCTCTCTCTCATATTTCATATACTTATTAAAGTTTTTAAAAATATTTATTTATTTATTTATTTATTTATTTATTTATTTACACACAAATAACAATTGGTAAAAAGTATCTAAAGTATCTCTAACATTACTACTCATGTAGATTAATCATCAGATTCCATTAAAATTCAAATCCATCTAGGTAATTAAAGAGATTAACAACATACGGTAATTTTTTCAGGTAGAATATACTATCGTCTGGTTAAAATGAGTTTGAATTTGCTTCTGTTATCAATTAGTTAGGTAACTTGTTAATGAGATACCGGGGAAATGTTGATGATCATCAATTAGGAACCATGATCTGTTTATTACCTATGGGCATAAATCCATAATGATAAATAGTCAAAACTACACTTTTTTTAGTTTAATTAATAAATAAATAAATAAATAATTAAATAACAAGTTGTACATTGAATCAATTTAGAGCTGGTACATAATAATCGGATCAGTATAGATTATAAATAAAAATAAATAAATAAATTAATTAATTAATTAATTACTTTAGGGAACAATCATGAAATTTTATCACCGGACATTTATTTTTAATCGCGTTTTTCTCCAATTATTTTTGTGTAATATATACCAAATAAATAAATAGATAAATAAATAAATACATAAATAATGGTGCATCCTTAGCCAATTCAGGGTGGTTGAAAAAACACCATTATATCATTTAAATACATGTGTATGTCAGGGTGATCCTTAAAGATCCTTAAAGCCACATTAAAGATCCTTAAAATTTCATTTCCATTAAGGATCTGTAAGAAAGCCTTAAAGATCCTTAAAGAAGATGGTGGTCCTTCAAGGGGTCTTTAAAGAGGCTTTAAGGATCTTTAAGGACATCTTTAAGGATTCCTTAAAGACCCTTAAAGGAGGGAGTTGGTCTTGTGTAGAATATTGTAGGTAATGGCCCAATGGTCATTTTGATATATGAATAAAGGTCATGAGTTCAAAGGTCAAGGTCACAGATGTAAACAAGTACTGAAATGATTATTTATCTCAAAAACTATAGACTTTTTGTATAGGCATGTATATTAGAAAATTTTTTATCCTAACGATCATTTTGATATATGAATGAAGATCATGGGTTCAAAGGTCAAGGTCACAGATGTTAATGAATACCCGAATGGTTAATTATCTTGAAAACTGTTAACTTTTTGTATAGGCATGTATATTAGAATATTGTAGGTATTAGCCTTACAACTATTTTGATATATGAATGAAGGTTATTGGTTCAAAGGTCAAGGTCACAGATGTAAACAAGTTCTGAAATGATTATTTGTCTCAAAAACTATAAACCTTTCGTATAGGCATGTATATTAGAATATTTAGGTATTATCCTAATGATCATTTTAATATATGAATGAAGGTCATGGGTTCAAAGGTCAAGGTCACAGATGCAAATGGATACCTTAATGGTTAAATATCTTGAAAACTATTAACTTTTTGTATAGGAATGTATATTAGAATATTGTTGGTACTGGCACATTGGTCATTTTGATATATGAATGAAAAGCATGAGTTTAAATGTCAAAATCACAGATACAAACAAGTAATGAGATGAATTTTTATCTCAAAAACTATAAACTTTTTGTATAGGGATGTATATTAGAATATTGGCCTAATTATCATTTTGATATTTTAATGAAGCTCATGGGTTCAAAGGTCACAGGTGAGCGTTAAGGCCGATAAACCTCTTGTTTTTTTTCTATAAAACTCTTATAATTTTGATGCCACATTCCTATTTTTTCTATATTTTGGACCTCAAAAATGGAAGGACCCCTGCAACATGTAACGGTTAGAAGTCGGCGCGATGTAAACATGCTGGGCATGTAGGTAGAAAAATCGATAATCACGCAACAGTCATGACTGTGTGGTGAAGCGGTGTTGACGTCATTACGTCAGATATATATACAATGTATGTGTACCAGTGGCCAGTACATTGAAGGTCACGGCCATATTTGTATTTCTTGATGACAAATGAAGGCTCTTGGTTTTTTTGCTTTTTTCCAATTGACACCGCATGCACCAGGTATAATACTTTAAAATTAATTACAATAATATTGTGATATTTTGTCAAAATTTCAGAGAGAAAAAAACATGGTACAAAAAACGTACAAGTTTTAAAAATCGAGCCGATTTTCATGCTGATTAGGCTAACAGTGATTTTTAAGAGAAATCAGATGCCGTCAGAAAATGGAGTTTTTTGAAAGTATGCATGTCGTTCAGGATTTTTTCATACATGCCAAATCTGCTTATATACGTTTACACCCATAAATGCGAATTTTACCGTTAAAATACGACGCTGAATTTAGTGTACATTGAAGCTTGCGGCCATATTTGTTTTCATTGACGACAAATGAAGGATCTTGGTTTTTTGTTTTTTTTCAGATATCCACACCACATGCACCAGGTATAATATTTTGCGAAAATAAATAACAATAGTATTGTAATATTATGTTAAAATTTCAAACAGAAATAGTCATGGTATAAAAAACGTAGAAATTTAAAAAATCAAGGTAGCGTCAGAAAATCGAACATTTTATAAGTATGATATGTCAACTAAGATTTTATCATACATAGGAAATTGTTCATGACATATGTGCTTATATAGCGTTTTTATTCATTAATGCAAATTCTACCGTTAAAATACGACACTGAATGTAGTTGATTTTTTCCGGGTTCGGACATTTGACAAAAAGTAATCACGTTTTTTTCGAGCGCGGAAGATTAAAAAACAAAACCGAAACACAATTTGCTCTTGGCGTTTCCCTTGCTTCATATAGTAGCAAAACGAAAACTTGGAAGAAGTTTTTGAGAATTTCTGTGTAAAATTTAGGCTCATAGTACAATTATCTCCCTTTTTTATTGAAATGCTAATGACAACAATCTTTCCTGAAATCACACATAAAAATATTTTCTACTGCAATTACTTAAGGTTTGACCCTATTTTTTCATAGAATGACTGCACTACTGGGCCAAATCATAAAAACATGTCGCAATTTTTAGTCGAGGTTGTTGAACTCTGATATTAATTTGATGATTTCCTTTTCCCCACAAACGTCTGCAGATATTGAACTAATTTGTTTTGCGAGTCTACCATCATGAGTTACAGATCATGGTTGAGTTTTGTTGTGGTTCAATGATTTTTTTTATCAAATTATGGGCTGTTGACTTAGAAAATGTCTTTCACATAGCAGTTTTTCGGACTTTTTGAAACACTTGCAGATATTGAACGAATATTTGGTTTACTATCATCAGTAAGAGATTAATTTTGAATTTCATTAGGTTTCAATAAATTGAAATAATTCCATTCAAGAACTCAAGTTTGTCACCATAAAATACTCAATGTAAGGTATCTAAAATTTTATCAGAAGTAACCAAAACATTAAGAATTTATATTTGCAAAACCGCCTTAGGCCTATATTGTATACAAAAACACCAATTAAGATACTAGACCTTTTTGTATTATTATTAGATCTATTGTTATTATTATCCGCTGGTGCACTCTTTCGGTGCATCTTAAGCGGTCCACGAGTTGTTACTTAAACTCAAATATTATTTTTATTTCATTTTTTGAGTCATTGACTTATTTATCGTCGGTAAGGAAAAAAGGGGTAAAACAAACTGCTGGAACACTGGATCAATGATCGGATTGAAATATAAAATTTGTTAATATTATATGGGGTTTCGCCTCCATTTCTTAATATTTGGTTGTTTCTGAAAAAAAATTCAGATACACCATAAGACAAAATTATGTAGCGATACTGACCAGCGACTTAATGTAGCTGTTCTGGCTGTTAAGTTATCTGTTGTTCCTGTGTGCAATGATAAAGTAATATCATATGGATGTCCGGGATAACGAAAAACTGCTACAAAAGTCAAGAAATTGTTTACTTCTCTGCTATATAAATATGTTCAAAAAGGTGTGTCTTAACCGACCTCATGTTAAAAATAAATGGATTAATAAATCCACATGGTTGTATTCATCTAAAATAAAGTTGATGTAGAATAAGTCATCTGTATATGTTTGCTTTATTTCAATTTTAATAGCCATTAGATCTACTGCAATTCACCACAAAAATAAAGTCTTGTATCTATGTATAAAACACAACAAAAGTAAACAGTTCTATTCAAAAACATTATTTGCTTATAAAATTAGTTATTATGTTAGTCAATGAGATTTTCTCCCGCCAAATGAAGAATGACCATCCTTATCTAAAAGAGGTATAGCAGGGATTTGTATGTCTTATTTATAAAATTGACATTAAAATATTTATTAATATGTTTTGTTTAAGTATTTAATAAATATTTTTATGAAGCGACTTCATGTTTTTGGTTTTTAACTTCATTATTAATTGCTATGTATATCTGCAGTTCTATATAGATACTTTCCTAATTTTGCCTCAGAAGAACGGCATATATATTAATTTTTAACAATACAAACTAAATGTGTAAAAATGGCGGATTTTGGACATTTTATGTTTGATGTAAAAGTCATTGAACCTGGCAAGGACATAAAGACGCTTTACTTTACTTATTAGCAAACTGGATATTTTTGGAGTGATGTTAAAAAGATATATTTTAAAAGTTTATTGAGCTGGACAGAAAATTGTGAAACATACCTAATTATTGAATTTGTGTATTCAAATCTTGGAAATAGAAATATTAGCAGTGTCATTGAAAACTCTGCCTATTTATCTGTCAATCTTCCCCAAAGCACTGTCCACTTCAAGTTTTATTTTATAAAATTACTCAATAAAACATTTTTGTTCAACTTTATGTTTTTCCTACAAAGTCTATGAAGGTAACCTAACTTTGGTGCCAAATTTCAAACTAAGACAATCATTCAGTCTTTAGATATTTTCAAAAAAACATTTCCAACTTTGAATGTGGCAAAGAAATTTAAATTCTACTATGTTTTTTTGATTGGTTTCCTTTAACAGTTGACCCCCGGCCTCGCTGTAGTAGTTTTATCCTCTTAACGTGTTGCATCCGGATTATAACAATGTCATATAAATTCAAATTAACCATATTAACAATACGAAATGCGTTACTTTCAGTTAAAAATTACTTTTCATTAAATTTTCAACTGGTCTTGAAATTGTACCACGAAAAGTGGTAAAATATGGTTAACTCTGTATATATCTTTCGTTTTTTAAAACAAATTTTCGCTGTAGGCCTTTATTATGAATTTTTAAAACTATTTCAGAAGGAGTGGTCCAAGTCGTGTGTTTTTAATGGTGTCTCTCATCTCTCATGAGATTCAAATCTCATTCTGCCAGATCTTTGTGTAAGGAAGTTTGTCCGTTATCTTTCAGAACGTCAGTAGTTTTTATCTATTTCCTCCACAATCCCAGAATCGACATTCTTGATATGAAGATGAGGGGAGAAACAAATATTGACTGTGACGTAATAATCATTACTCCACTCGTTTCAGAATATTTGTTGTGTTTGGTAATATAGTTTTTCAGCAATTAATCGGTATACCAATGGGTATAAACTGTGCACCGTTGCTTGCTGATTTGTTTCCTTATTCTTACGAAGCAGAATTTATGCAGAACCTTGTTAAATCCGTAGAGAAAACTGTCGCCAAATCATTCAACTCAACATACAGATACATAGATAACGTGCTGTCTCTTAACAATCCTAAATTTGGAGACTATATAAATGTCATCTATCCTAGTGAGCTTGAAATAAAAGACACGATTGATTCCTCAAGTTCTGCTTCATATTTAGACTTATACCTGAATTATGACGCACAGGAAAAGCTACATTTGAAACTTTATAACAAACGTGATGACTTCAATTTTTCTATTGTCAACTTTCCTTTTTTATGCAGCAATATACCTGCTTCTCCTGCTTATGGTGTATTTGTTTCCCAATTAATACGCTATGGTAGAGCTTGTTCCCACTACGGGGACTTTGTACAACGAAGTAGGCTGCTTGCAAATAAATTGTTGACTCAGGGATAGTGCAAGCCTAGGCTTATCAATGCCCTCAAAAAGTTTTATGGCTGTCACCACAGTATTGTTGATAAGTCCAGGATTGCCTTGGATATATTTGACGTCTCATAGTTCCATGTTCCTTTCACACAATTTTGATTATACACGTGACGGGTGTAGCTAGCTAAACAGGAGGTGCTTACCCTTTCGGAGCACCCGGCCTAACTTCCCTGGTGGAAGTTCACGTGTCTAACCTAACTTGTCAGTTCCAAAGTTTTTACTTTGCTTCTGGATTGTGATTTGGAAATGGATAAGTATGTTTGTTTTTGATTACCTAGTCTAATGTCTGACTACAAAAAACTATAAATGCAGAGAATTAAAATAACAACGTTAATTAATTGGAAATATTCGAAGTTTCAAGGTAACTTGAACTATATATACACTAGGTCATCACTAGTCTAATTTTTATGTTTAATTAAACTAAACACTTAGTGTAAATTATTATTCAGCTAATGATGCAATTAATTGAAGTCACGGTGTACAATTATAATATCGGGTTGACTATTGAAGTTAAGATTTTATCACTTATATCGAAATGTAACCTGCTCTATATTTGAAGCGTGTTATTGTAATTGCACGCCAGAAAAATTAAGCAACTGCTGTATTCTGTCAGCAATTCTAATTCGACAGTAGAAATAATATAATACAACAATGAAAATCACAGGCTTGTTGCACATTTTATGCAAGTAAATAACACATAAAAACACATTTTACGCATTAAAGGTTAATCTGTCCTAAGTCTATAGGGTCATATCAGGCAGGTGTCATACTGGTGACTGTGACGATTAAACAACTTAGAGTACAACGCTCCACTTTGAAATAACATATATGCCATCGCAAGGCTAAACCCAGTATGTGCTGTCACTACCCATTCATTTGAAAGCTGGTTGTAGTGGAGCATAGTAAAATATATCAGCAATCACCACACAGCCCGGCTGAAACACGAACTCACGATCGTCTTCAGTTCGCAAGCCTGCGGACTTTCCGCCACGTGTCATCGCATTATTTACAACAATGAATAAACAATGATATATCACATTTAAACTAGATATGCACCACACATGGACTACGTTGGTGCATATCGTGGGTTTGAGTTTAAGCTGTATTGTGTGGCGATTGCTCATACACCCACGATCATCTTGAGTTTGCAACCCTCCAGACTTTCCACCACGTGTTGCTGAAAAAGAAGCTTCGTCTCCTGTACTTTTTGATATTGAATCTCGAGCGTTATATATTGACGTAATTTCCTGATATATCAGAGTCTAATAACACCAAAAACTCGGATATAACAAAGCTTGTGGATGGGGCGAATAAACTTATTTCCCCTACCCCAAAATTATGAAAAAAAACCTTTAAGGCCATGTATGCTTTTGGTGAAGGGTTTAAGCAAGTGTCTATGCAACAATTATGTTTTATTGATTCAAAGTCATAGCAAAATGTATTTTTAAAATTAAAGAAAAGACATTAGGGAGTATTCATATTTAAACTTGAAAATCAAAAACAAACATACAAATCCTTGTCCATATGATAATTCCCACAGAAGTAAAAACTTTAAAAATAGCAAATTGAGCCGGGTTGTCCTTATTCACCTCCTGTTTAGCAATTAAATCCGTGAAGTGTGAAAAATTTAGAATACACATATTTTTACCAACAACCTGATACTAAACCATATCCATAATTACTAAAACCCGTCTATCAAAGATTGCAAAACTTTGCAATTTATTATTGTGGAATCATTTCATTAGGGAGTGACCTAATGTAAAATGTCGGTCTCCACTAAATATAAATCTAATTTTAAAAAGTCTACACACTTCGTTAAATTTTTAATTTCATTTTAAACCGACAAAATTTCTATGTCCAACAACTTTGTATCCTATAAAGGAATAATTGATAGCTATTATATCAAAATTGCCTGCCATATTATAATGACAAAAGAACATAGTATTGAACACCTTTAAACCTTAAGCCTGTGTCCTGGTGCCCAGCGTCACGTTCTTTTAAAAATATAAGATTTCAGAGACTGAAATTGTTCATTCTTCTACTTCCTAATAAAATGATGCCACTAGAAAAAAGTTGCAAAGTCATGCAAAACGTGGCGGCAATCTTTGAAGAAGTGTTTGAGTAATAATGAATACCGTTTAGTAAACTTTTTCCAACACATTAAAAAGTAGCCCGAGATTCCTCTGGCCCGAAAGATTTTTTTTATCAGTTTCGGGCCAGAGATCGGACTTCATTATTTCACATAACGTGATGCCGTTGAAATCCTACGGCCAGGTAAGATTTAATTTGGCGGATATGTTCACTTTATTTTCACGGGCATCGGGTAACGAACCAGTCAGATCTCTTACCTGAACCTTTATTCACAAGAATCCATCGAAAAAACTACGTGGCAACTCCGTTTTATATCCATTCCAGCCATATAAAGCCAAAATCCTTCATCATCTCGCAATTTTTTATGTTATGATATTCAAATAACGCGAGATCTCGCGGGTTAAAGTCTCTCTTTTCTGATTGGCTAATGTCAATTTCATATTTTCCATATAAGGATGACCCACTTTCCATATAAGGAAGTGCTACTAAAATCAATATCCCATGAAAACAAGTGTGTAGAGGAAGACTCACAGCATCATTTAAACAATTATGACTTAATAAAAACATTGATCCAATCGATTTATATTACATATACAATTGTATTAATATTTTATTCATTTAATAAATCAACCTGCTCTTTGATTTCTATATCCTTTTATTTTTTTGGATACTCTCTTTTTATTTTTATTTTATTTTTTATGTCAAATTTTTTAAAGAGTCATTCTCTGTAAGGACCAGACGATTTGGCTATATTTTGGAAATCACATGTCTCAGATTTTGATGAAATTGCATATAATTGTTAAATACTCATAAAAAATCAAAATAAAAAGCCCCATGCAAAATTTTAAATCATCGTCTTCATGGTAACCAACCACTAAGAGGCTAATCTCTAAAATTTCAGTCAATTTTAGGTGCATATCAAATATGCCACCAAAATATGCTATTTATGATAGTGATCTTCAATAATTTGTTTTTATTCGGAACTTTAATGGCCATCCTTATCTTTTTCAAGTCAAAACTGTATGATTTTACAAGTTTTCATTTATTTTGAGTCAATTTTATCTAAAAAAATGCTCTAAAATTGACCTAAACTAGCTGAACTTTGAGATTGAATATTTTGAAAACGCGGGCACTGGAATAGTATCACAAACATTTAGGTTATAGGGGAAAGTGAGTTCAACAAAATATCAAAAAATTAGAGTGGTACTTTTTGATTAAAGACAATAAATCAGTTTCAAAGTTACAGAAATAGCCCTAGCAGGGTTTCTTTTTAAGAAAGAATTATCTCCCCTTAGTAAACAATATGACATTTATTTTCTCTTTTTGATATGTTTCATCTCGTAAGTGCCAAACATTTAATCAATTAGTTACTTTTAAAAAATGTATATTAACTTATACATATTTTGATTAACATCCTGGCAAGAAAGCACAAAAATTATATTTGTAATGAACTATTTTATTAAACACTTAAAAAGGTTTTTGGATTTTACATGTTTATAAATAGGTTCCCTTTATCAACAGAATTAGTTCCCTTTGTTTAACAAGAAATTGAATTTCTTTTCTCTTTGTTGCGCTTTTTTTTAATTCCATAAAAAATATCTAATTTTTTTGTACTCACAAATATCATGGTTTATTAATTGTATGTTTGAATCTTTATATATGTTTACAGTTTTAATAAAAATGTTTTTATTATGTGATTGATTACAAAGCACTAAAACATCGTAATATTCTTATACTTTATAGGTGGTTGGTGAATTTGGTTAAATCTTGTTAACTATATACATTGTCTTGTCATTGCAATTTTGGTTAATGATAGTTTTAATCTATAGTTGAGTTATGTTTAAATGTGCTATCTTTATTATATCATAGAGTTGAGTTCAGTAATGGTTTTTAACTACTGGGACAGTGGTTGGCGAAAGAATGGGTAGTACCAAACTTCTGGTATAGGGATAGACTTGGTCGCGGTTCAAACCCCCGACCTCCCTCTTACTGAGAGGGCATTTTCCAACTGAGCTACAGCAGTGGTATATTTTTATGAAAGAAAAAACTGTAATTTTTATTAATTCAATTCTCTAATAGATTTCAATACATGCATGTTTACTTGTCATGAGCAAGATCATATTTACTTTTAAAGCTGCAACAAATGTAGGAAAATAGCATGCTTAGTTTAAAATGAGAAACTAATTAACCAAAATTTTAATGACGAGACAGTGTATATAGTTAACAAGATTTAACCAAATTCACCAACCAATTGTTAGAAAATTCATATAAAGTATAAGAATATTATGATGTTTCAGTGCTTCGTAATCAATCACATAATAAAAGCATATTCCTTAAAATTATAAACATGTATATAGATTCAAACATACAATTAATAAACCATGATATTTGAGAGTGCAAAACATTAGATATTTTTCATGGAATTTAAAAAAAGTGCGACAAAGAGAAAAGAAATACCATTTCTTGGTAAATAAAGGGAACTAATTCTGTTGATAAAGGTAACCTATTTCTAAACATGTAAATTCCAAATACTTTTTCAAGTGTTTAATAAAATAGTTCATTACAAATATAAATTTCACAAGATGAAAAACTGTCTATAAGCCAGCTTATAGGTGGCTTATAGGGGGCTTATAGAGGGCTTATAGAAGGCTATAAGCCACCTATAAGCCATCTATAAGCCGCTTATAGATGACCTATAAGCCATCTATAAGCCGGCTTATAGATGGCTTATTGGCACTCAAAATATAAGCCATCTATAAGCCATCTATAAACCACCTATAAGCCTTCTTTCAGTAGAAGTAAATTTTAAGGATCTTTAATTTGGTTTTAAGATCTTTAAGGGTTAATACAGAAAACAAAATTCAATATATATTATTTTAACTTTAAAATGATATAAATATATTAAAAATAATTATTATTTTCCTAATTAACTTTTAATTAAAAAATAGTTATTTTATTGTTATGAATTATTTTATTTCATTAATTTTATTACTTTTTAATTTAATAATAAAATTATTCAATTGTAATTAAAAATTTTATTCTGTTAATTTTTTTTGCTTTTTATTTGTTTGTTTATCTTTTTATTCATACATTTATTTTATTTGATGTTTTTTTCCTGAAATCACGTATAATTACTATCACTCTACTTACACAATTTTGCCCCCAGCGGGACTTGAACTCGCGATCCTTGGTTCTCCTGACTACAGTCTGATTCTCAATCTACATCCTTATCCATTAGGCCACGGAGGACATGAACTCATTACACTTATTTTAAATGTATATCAGTACCCAGTTATCTAAGATGTGATCACGTGACTAGCTCTAAAACTTTTAGATAAATAATAAATATATCTGATTTTAGTCAATTTTTTTACATATCTATTATTTATTTATATATTATTATTATTATTATTATTATTATAGTTTGTCTTTCATTAGAAGAATAATTTTTAGGGTTACTGACCCAAGATACCAAAGGAAGACAGGAAGTCAAATCTCACCTGTAATATACTTATTTATCTGGCTGCAGAGATAAATTATGAAGATCAATCATCGATCAGATGTAGAATCTTAATTAAGGCACATTTCTTTTTTGGTTAATATATATATTATTTATATATTCAATAATGCTTGAGATCAAAACTGTAGCTGTGTAGTTTTAAGTAAATTTTATTAAAAATTGTCCATTATAATATAGTTTTTATTGTAATACCGGTACTTGTTTTCTTTATTGATGGATACACGGATACTCTTCAAAAGAAACTTAAATATAGTACAAGTTAAAAGATAGAAGAAACAAGTTTCAATGTTATTTTGTAATAATCTATCCTTATATCATAGAAAAAAAAACCCAAAGGTTTGAGATTTCACATGAAATTGTTTTATGAGAGAAAGAAGAAGTGATGTATTTTTAAACCGCATGTGAGAAATTTCATTATGTAACAAATTATAAAATTCTTAACGAGAGAGAGAGAGAGAGAGAGAGAGAGACTGGAGAGAGAGAGAGTATTATACATAAATGTGTTATGCCAGTAAATACTATAATTATACTATGTACCTGCGGAAATACCTTATACTGTTTGATATGTTTCTAGAGAACACTTTTTCAACATACCGAACAACAGAATGTATTTATAACTTAAGTCTGGCATATTTGAAATCTGATTAATTTGGTTAATTTTCAAGATATTCATAAATTGAGGTGTCATTCTGAAGATCTCTCTAAGCATATTACATCTATATTCTTATTTTGTCGATATTTCTTATTACCCCGGTACTTGAACCCACCTTATTACCCCAAATCCGTGTATATAAAACGCATATGGTATGACACATAGTTTATGTGATATTTTATTTTATTTTATTTTTTTATAAATATTTGAAAAATACGGTATATATTCTATTATCATAAATAAAAATCTTTTTAATCGACGTTATGCATATACTTATCGCAGTGGCGTATCCAGCCAGGGGGGGGGGGATCACAGGGGGCCCGTGCCACCCCCAGTTGCCCCGACTTCAATTTTTATGAAATAATATAATTCAAAAGTAGCACATGACATATTCGTCCGATTATCGGCTTTACGAAACAAATCAGTTTGAAATAATCAGTGTTTTTTCCTAGTGACAAGATTCTTGTCTACGCATTATATAATGATAAAACTGACTAACTAGTCATTTTAAAACTAATACAAAATGTAATATAATAAAAGATGGATATCATACAGTTAATTTTAAACAAGTGTGGAAAAGTGGGTGTGGTATTAGGAGACCTACCCCTTCGGTATATGTAGCAGGCAGGTCAGTTGGTAGAGTGCTTGTTCTTTAAGTCAAGGAGGTCAAGGGTTTGGTCTCTGGTCAAAAATTTGCTCGGCATTATAAAATGAATGCGGCTCTTTCGGACAAACATTAAAAACCGAGACCCTTTGTCACGGTAGGCGTGGCACGATAAAGAACCCTCACTGCATAATGCCATCACCGCAAAGCACAGGTAAATATTTCTGCACCTACACCTATAGCTGGTGGCGTCTTGATATAAGTGAAATATTGTTGACTTTGAAGTTAAACACCATTAACCAATGATCAATCAAACTCAGGACCGGGATTCAAACAGAAAGACTTTCCTTTATCAACTCAACTGAATCACCCAGACCACGTTCATCCATTTATCGACTAAATTAAATCAAAACACTGGTATCCCTCAAAAGGATTGACGTATCGATCTACAGTTTCCAAAGGTCGAACGAACTCCTTTAATATAAGTCTGGATCTGCGGTGCACAACTACACCTCGACAAATAAAAAGACCGACAATACAAGTTACCGACGGCGATAAATTTCGACAGTACAGTTGATAGACATATCGATAAAGATACTAGTATTATGAACTCACCGACACTCATAGCCACCTGCGTCAATAGTAAAATTTTTGAAAAAAGCTAGACTGGTTTAGATCTACTTTGAATGCGAGGTAAAAAGGACGCTCGACAGTGTTCAAGATGCAGGAAATTGCACTATTTGTACTGAAAAAAGCGATTTTATTTTTCTTGGGGAGCATGACGCCAGACCCCCTAGAAGGTCGCGCCTTTGGCGCATACTTGTGCCCCCCACCCCATTCACCAAGACTCTGGATCCGCACCTGCATAGTATGAAATTCTTTGATACAAATTATAGTACCCTGGATAGTGGGGCAACGATGCTTTACGCCTAATTCATTTTTTTGGTCAGTTTGTAAAAAAATGTGTAGTCTTTGTATATAGACATCAAGTTCAACAAGGGTGGAGGAAACGGAAGTACACTGAGAAAAGAACCAACATTCGACAAACGAATTTTCTCGCACTAGGACTTGCCCGCACAAAATACGAACCAAGCTGGTGAGATCCAGATTCTAGGATTGTGGAGAAAACAGGAGTACACAGAGAAAACAACCATTTTTCGGCAAGCAAACACATTATCAATTTTCCGTTCGGTAAATTAGGAGGGTTTTCTCGCATTCCTGTATAGTCAGTAAACCGTCCAATGGATGCAAGGTGCAACATATAATCTTCGGCCGTAACTTGTACTAATCGTTAAAATTTATAACAATAATTTACTTTAAATAAATGCCGATCGAAATAAAAGTTGGGTTTTTGTTTTGTTTTTTTAATCACAACATCAATCATATAACTTTATTGCTTCTAAATTTGTTGCGGTTGCTCAGTTTGTAGACTGGTCGCCTAAATGGGAGGTCGTGGGTATGAACCCCGACCGGATCTGACCCAAGACTTGAAAGTGGGTAATGATTGTTCTTTCGCCAAGCACTCGGCATTGCGAAATGAAAGTCACAGCTCTTTCGGATGGGAACTAAAAATAAACGAGGTCCCGTCTCACGGTAGCTTGGCTGTATAGCAGACATCAGCGCAACGCACAGGCAAAATTTATGCACATTCGCCTGTAGCTGGCGATGTCTCAATATAAGTGAAATATTCTTGACTGGTACGTTTAACATCATTATTCAACTCAACTCACTCTAAGTTGGATAATTATTCATTTCATTTGTGAGGAAATATTTGTATGCAGGTAGTTTCTGGTCATGTAATTAAAAGATATTATGCTTTTGAAATTTGTCTTGTTTCTGCAATGGAAACAGATGTAAATTGGTAGTAGTGAAATCCATTTGCACCATTTTAGTGTCATTTTTGCGCCAGGATATCACTCTTTCATTAAAGTTTTTTAAACAGAAACCCTCAGTCCTTTTGCGCGAATATGGTACCTAACTGTCCCATTTTACTGAGAGTGCGATGGAGATATAAATATTAATTTTGTCTTTCCTCGTTCTTGATCCTAGATAAAATATTCAAATAATATAAAATCACTCCACATAAAAATGAGACTGTGTTAAATATCGCTGACCGAGCCGACTACAATATCATATTGTTATCATATTGCTATCATATCATGCGGCATGAAAATAAAATTATTGTTTTTGAGCGGCCGATCACGAAGTTGCAAAATGCATTAATACATTTTCGTATTAAACACCGTTTAAAAAAATTTATAATGATCATGGACATCTTCTACTATTATAAAATCATGCAGGTTTATAGTATCAGGGAACACAAATTATTTTACTGGATCCAGAAATCTTAACATAGAGACGATAGTTCAAAGATCTACCAGTTTTACAGATGAATGTGATTTTTATTTATTTGTTTATTTATTTATTTATTTATTTATTATTATTTAAATACTCAGATTATTAGGTTAATATCTCTCTCTCTTTCTCTCTCTCATGTTTTAGATATTTATTAAAGTTTTAATAATAAATATTTATTTATTCATTTATTTACACATGAATGACAATTTGTAAAAAGTACTTAATACTCCCTAACATTACTCTTCACTAAGATGACATCATTAGATTCCGGTCCATCCAAATTAATTAAAGTTAATTAGATTAACATCATACAGGTAATTTTTCATGTGGAATATGCTATCGTCTGGTTAAATGAGTTTGAATTTGCTTCTGTTATCAATTTGTTAGATAAGGTGTTAATGAAGTGTACCGATGGTCATTGATTAGTGACCGGGATGTGTTTATTACCTATGGACATGAATATGTAACTGATGAATAGTCGAAACTATCACGTTTATAAGAAGCTGTAAAAATAGTCAATTTGGAGCTTGAAAAAATATGTTGAGCAGGTTAGAGTTTATAAATAAAAATATAATAATAATAAATAAGTAAATAAATAAATAAATAAATAAATAAATAAATAAATTGAAAACTAACAATGATGAAATTTTATTGCCGGTAAATATATGTTAAAGTGCCTTTTTGTCATTTATACAAATTGAATAAAAATAAATAAATAAATAAATAAATAAATTGAAAACTAACACTCATAAAAATTTTACTGCCGGTCATTAAATTTGAAAGTGCGTATTTTCTCATATGATTTTTTCTCATATATACAAACTGAATAAATAAATAAATAAATAAATAAATTGAAAACTAACAATGATGAAATTTTATTGCTGGTAAATATATGTTAAAGTGCATTTATGTCATATATACAAACTGAATGAATAAATAAATAAATAAATAAATAAATTGATGACTAACAATCATAAAATTTTACTGCCGGTCATTATATTTTAAAGTGCGCATTTTCTCCTATGATTTTTTGTCATATAATTTTTTGTCATATATACAAACTGAATAAATAAAAAATAAATAAATAAATAAATACAAATAAATAAGACTTCCATAATGTAAGTACAAGGCGATGCTTTATTTAGAAATAGAAACAGTCTATAAGCCACCTATAAGCATGGCTTATAGGTGGCTTATATTTTGAGTGCCAATAAGCCAGGCTTATAGATGGCTTATAGGTGGCTTATAGATGGAGGTCCTATAAGCCACCTATAAACCACCTATAAGCTCCTATAAGCCAATCTATAAGCTCCTATAAGCATGGCTTATAGGTGGCTTATAGATGGTATTTCATCCTGTGTTTTGTGCTTTCTTGCCAGGATGTTAATCAAAATATGTATAAGTTAATATACATATTTTTAAAAGTAACTAATTGATTAAATGTTTGGCACTTACGAGATGAAACATATCAAAAAGAGAAAATAAATGTCATATTGTTTACTAAGGGGAGATAATTCTTTCTTAAAAAGAAACCCTGCTAGGGCTATTTCTGTAACTTTGAAACTGATTTATTGTCTTTAATCAAAAAGTACCACTAATTTTTTGATATTTTGTTGAACTCACTTTCCCCTATAACCTAAATGTTTGTGATACTATTCCAGTGCCCGCGTTTTCAAAATATTCAATCTCAAAGTTCAGCTAGTTTAGGTCAATTTTAGAGCATTTTTTAGATAAAATTGACTCAAAAAAATGAAAACTTATAAAATCATACAGTTTTGACTTGAAAAAGATAAGGATGGCCATCAAAGTTCCGAATAAAAACAAAATATTGAAGATCACTCTCATAAATAGCATATTCTGGTGGCATATTTGATACGCACCCAAATTCGACCGAAAATCCAGAGATTGGCCTCTTAGTGGTTGGTTACTATGGAAGCGATATAAAAAAATTCTAAGTTTGATCATTTTTCTTGGTTTCTTATATGTAGCCATTGTTTAGGTAAAATATTTTCAAAATCTCTGACATGCGATTTCCAGAGGAGTTTGGTCCTTACAGAGAATGACTCTTCATACTTCAGTTTAATATGGTTAGATTTTTTTTCACCTGTTAAAAGATAGATAGTTTATGTTATAAATAAGGACTTCTTTCTCCTAGTCTCTTGGCTTGGCTCTTTTTACATAGTGTAGCCAAACTTAGATTCGCAAGAGCTTAATCAACATGTACATTAGAATTGAAGCTTTCTGAATGAACGTCTACACCCTTCGGTAAAATTTTTTTGAATGGATGTATGCAAGGGGATGCATGTGTGTGGGTGGGTGGGTGGATGGCGTGTGTGTGTGTTTATAAATACTAAGGGAAGGCTAAAGAGAAATATAATAATATATGCGTGTGTATTTATGTTGTACAGTGGTGAACTCAGGGCCCCAACCCTGATATCACTTTTGGATCTGGGGTAAAATAAAATTAAAAAAAAATATTTTATTTATTTAATAAATCAACCTGCTCTTTGATTTCTATATCCTTTTTTTGGATACTCTCTTTTTATTTTTATTGTATTTTTTATGTCAAATTTTAATACTTCAGTTTAATATGGTTATGAAGTTGTTTTTAGATTTTTTTTCACCTGTTTAATCAGAGAAAGGTGTTTCAACATTTTTTTATGTTTTTTTGTTTATCAACTTATTTAATTTTGAAATGTATTTTATCAGACATTATAGCCAGGCTTGTCAACAGACTATCTGTGACCAACAGTCCTGTCATTTGGCAGAATACCATAAAGACACATAATTAACATCAAACATGTCAAAGGGGTGTATTTTTTATATATATTTTTTTTTTGGGGGGGGTTGTTTTTGAATTTATTATAATTATTTGTTTACTCTTTTTATTTCACCATTTACCCTGTTATCAAGCCTTTATTACAAAACCTTGTTTAAAAAAAATTGTCTAGACTTCTTACAATACCTTCTTTAAAAATAAGTGTCTATCACTTTTTACTAATAAGTCAATGTCAGTTTATAAGCCCTATATTAGTTGATGTTTAATATTTTCAATTAATTTCCTATTATGGAATAAGAATTTGATATCTTAAAAAATTTTAATAGATGATATATATTATGTCAATATGGGTCACCTATACAGCTGGCCGTCACCTATGCAGCTAGCCAAACTAACACTTTAAGTTTGTTTATTCCACATTCCAACTAGCTATAGACCCTGCATGTTATTTCACTTAACAGACTCCATCAACGAGGCAGTTTCCCTTGGATACTTGGCAGGGAGCCATGGCAAATTTTGATGGTCTATTTGGGTGGTTTTTTTTCTCTAATTATAAATTAAGGAACCTTTGAATTATACAGTTTTTTATAAGTTTTTTTTCTAAATTCATTCTTTTGATCTTATTTTCAATATGGATACATGTGTAAATTGTGGAATTACTTTTAAAAAACTTTCCCATGAAAAAACTTACAAAAGAAGAAGTTTAGGTAGGAGATTGAGAGCTCACAATGTGGATAAAAAAATAAATGAGGTGTTGTCAGAGGATTACAATATAAACATCACACCAAAATCTCTGACAACAAGATTCTTATGTGAAAAGTGTGTCAAGAATTTAGCTCACTTTTCCAAAGCAAAGAGAATTAAACGTGAGGCAGATCAGCAAATAAGAGGGACCCTCTAGGGTACATAGCACAGAAGAAAAGAAAGACATTAATTACACCATCAAAAACTCCAAGAGCAGTTAAAATTCGAATTTCTGCCTCTCCCATTAAGGTATGTAATTTAATAAATTAATTATTATGCCAGAAAAATTTTGGCTGAGACTTTTTGTTATTCTTTTCATATTTGGTGACATGGGACTTTTTTTTAAAGTAATCTGGTTTTATATATATATATATATATATATATATATATATAGTTTTAGTCTTTGTACTTGTTATGTCACTTTCGGCATGTGATAACAAAGAACTTTTATATTGATATGTTTAAAATGGTATTTGAAGTGGAAACTTATGAAATTTGCAGTTTGTAAAAAAAAACCACACAAATGCTGCTCACTATTTATATGTCTCTGGTGTCACCTTCCAAATTTCTTTTCGAATTTTTTTTTTGTAAAATAAAAAATCGCTCGACTAAATATTCCCCAAAAGAAATCAAATTGTGTGGCTTTCTGATTGCATTCCTGGGTGATCACCCATGAAAATACCATATTTTTCTAAAACTAATGAATTACCCTTTTTAATTGAACCAACAAAATAATCAACAAAGTAATCCTTTTGAAAAAAATCTCAATTGCCTACAGGTAATAAATAAAAGAAATGTACACTTGAAAAGGATTAACTTGAAGCAAACAAGATAACAAAATTAAAACATGCATTACATATTAAATCTATCAAATATGATTTATAAGATACATACCTTGTCCAGTAACAGGGGTGGAAGCATAAAACATAGACTCTTGCCAAACCCAGTCTTCAACAAGCAGGACACATCCTTTCCATTTATTATATTTTGTATAATTTCCACTTGTTCTTTTTTCAAAGAAAAATGAAAATTATGAGAAATTTTAATCTCTGTATAGATTATTTCAACAATTTCAAGAGATACTTTTGAATCCATTATTTTTCTAAGATTTACCACTGGACCAGCTACTTGCAAGACTGACCAGTAAGTTATCTTATAACACCCCTTTGATGTAGTGTGGTTATGGCAATCTGCCAAAACTTGGACAGGAGTTTATTTAACCAGCCTGTTTGTTAACAGGCCAGGCTATAATGTTTGATGAAATAAAAAACTGATTCATACATGTACCTATGAAAAAAACAACATATTTAATTAAAGTATTTATATTTTGGCTTGAAAAAGTAAGAATGTGGAAATGTTACTAATTTTGATTAGTATAAAAAAAAAAAAAAAAAAAAAAAAAAAAAATATATAATTATTATGTTTAAATCAATGAGCAAGTTGATTTATTAAATGAATGAAATATTAATACAATTGTATATGTAATATAAATCGATTGGATCAATGTTTTTATTTAGTCATAATTGTTTAAATGATGCTGTGAGTCTTCTCTACACACTTGTTTTCATGGGATATTGATTGTAGTAGCACTTCCTTATATGGAAAGTGGGTCATCCTTATATGGAAAATATGAAATTGACATTAGTCAATCAGAAAAGGGAGACTTTAACCCGCGAGATCTCGCGTTATTTGAATATCATAACAAAAAATGGCGAGATGATGAAGGATTTTACACGAGTGTTGGATTTATATGGCTAGAATTGATATAAAACGGAGTTGCCACGTAGTTTTTTTTGATGGAATCTTGTGAATAAAGGTTCAGGTAAGCGATCTGACTGGTTCATTACCCGATGCCCGTGAAAATTAAGTGAACATATCCGCCAAATTAAATCTTACCTGGCCGTAGGATTTCAACAGCATCACGTTATGTGAAATAATGAAGCCCGATCTCTGGCCCGAAACTGATTAAAAAAAATCTTTCGGGCCAGAGGAATCTCGGGCTAATTAATAAGAATCATAGATATGAAAAAAGCACTTTACAGCATTGCTTTTATCGCTTATTTTAAAAATTTTGACACAAAATCGGAAAACTTTCATTATGTTATGCATTTTAATCTATCAAACGTCCACAATAAAGGATAAAATGAACATTTTTGTGTTGTTTTTGCCACAAAATGTTTCAAAATCTGGAGGTTTTAGTTTTTCCTAACATTTGCGGAGGCTTTTCTTCAAAAACTGTCCCTGATTAAAAAATCGCAAACGATTTGACGCGTAAGAAATAGGTATTCAGTAACTAGGTTCATTTTCCTACAAGAATCAACCTTCAAATCTTTTGGCCTCGATCACCGAGATTATAGTGCATGATATCTTGGCCTATATGTAAGTCCGAGAATCTTGAATAGGACGTTAATTGCTCCACTTCTTTTGCTAGCACTTAGATTTTATTTTCTTTCCGTAGACCTTTGAATAAATCAATACGTCAGTGGTTAAAGGTTACGTTTGACTTCAGTAGAACCTCTATATCAATATGTCAATGATTAATACCCTTTAACCATTTACATATTGGTATACAGGTTCTACTGTAGTCAAATGAACCAATAACTTTTAACCATTGACGTATTGATACGTAAGTTCTACTGTAGTCTAATGTAACCTTTAACATTTAACCATTGACGTATTAATATACATGTTCTACTGTAGTCAAATGAACCAATAACTTTTAACCATTGACGTATTGATACGCAGTTTCTACTGTAGTCTAATGTAACCTTTAACATTTAACCATTGACGTATTAATATACATGTTCTACTGTAGTCAAATGTACCATTTATCACATTTAAAGGCTAAAAGTAACAATTTACTGCAGAAGTACCTGTATATCAGTACGTCAGTAGTTTAATGCTTAAGGATAAAGGTTACATTTGAACATGTGTATCAATGGGTAAATGGTTACATTTGACTACAGTAGAACCTGCGTATCAATACGGCACTGTTTAAAGGTTAAAGTGGAAAGGTTACATTTTACTGCACTGCAGTAAAACCTGTATATCAATACGTCAATGATTAAATATTAAAGGTTACGTTTGACTACAGTAGAACCTGTATATCAAATTAAAGGTTACGTTTGACTACAGTAGAACCTGTATATCAATAGTTAAATATTACATTTTTAGTTGTTAGTTTTTTCTTTTTTTTTTCATGCAGCAATATACCCACTTCTCCTGTTTATGGTGTATTTGTTTCTTAATTAATACGCTATGGTAGAGCTTGTTCCCACTTTGGGATCTTTGTACAACGCAGCAGACTGCTTGCAAATAAATTGTTGACCCAGAGATGCTTATCAAGGCCCTCAAAAAGTTTTATGACCGTCATCACAGTATTTTTGATAAATTGTATGTCTCTTTGTCCGGAATTGCCCTGGATATATTTGGCGTGGCGTTCCATAGTTACACGTTCCTTTCACCCAATTTGATCACAAATATTGCTAGTGTAGCTAGCTATATTTGTTATGTTTGGTTTCATGTTGACTGTCTTCCTGTTTTTTGTTAAACAGCACTTAAGCATTGGGTGTAAACTATTTTGTAATAATTGTCCATACGGATAATTTTACCGTGAGAAAAGTCCTTGATTGTAGTTTCAAAGTCTAACAAATTGTCATTTCGCCCACATCAAATGTCGAAACATAAAATATTGAAATTATGTTAAAGAATATCTTACTTTAGACCGTAATTAAAACTGTTTTTCAGTGTGTAAAATATACTTCATTTTCGTTAAAATGTGCTGTGAATAAAATGAAGTTTGGCTTGAATCAAGGTAATCATTTTATGATGTATATTACATCTAAATATTTCTTGTTGGACAAAAACAATACCAAATCATTTTGAATTTTTTAAAGCTAGGTATCGGTGTTATTGGAGATATTGTTAGTCATAAAATTTAAATAATGTCTACAAGATTGTTAACACGTGTATAGGTTATTTCCGCAGCGCTTAAATGTTTTGATTGATGCGTTCTAGTAAAGAATATTTCAATTATATCAGGACGTCAACATCTACAGATTAAGTGGTAAAACTTTTAACTTTTTCTGTTCGTTCAGGGCAATTTGCAGAAAGATTTTCTAGTGTGCGATGCCTACCGTGACACGGAGCATCGATTTTCAAGATCCGTGAATTTAATTTCTACTTTCAGGTCTTGGTAAGACCCGGTCAAGTTCAAACTTGACTTTTAAAATACGAAGTGAGCACTTCCGTAGTAGTGGCCAACTGCATGTAAATTGAAGGGATTTTTAGTGGTGTAAACAAATGTATAATCCTCACTATGCTCGCATAGCATCACACGATTTGATTCTTACTTGTTTACAACTACGCCAAAACGAAAAAGTTTAGATTTGCTATTATAATCTCACAAATTTATATATTGCAGACACGACTCGATTTTTCTTGTCTTGTCTTTTATCTCAATTTAAATTCACTCGGAATCTGTAATAACAGGTTTCCTCCAGATCAATCTTGGAATGCTGAGCTACATAGTCTTAATTTTACATATGTGATTCTATGTGGCTATTCTGATTAATCATCATTCACGTTCACTTTAATTTCATATTCCATTTCATCAAATATGGTACTGAAGTAGTCACCTGAGATGACGTCAGCTTGTTTCCAAACAGTACGTTGTCTTGTTTCCTACTTTATGGATGTGTATTAGGATATTTGTATAAAGTTTTCAAGTTTTTTATTAGTTCCAGTTTGTTTTGGTTTTATAGGAACAATTTGTATTGCTGTTTTATACATTCTTTCATTATATTAATTTGGATTAAACTAGGCACATTTTCAGAAAAGACGTCGTTTTAAAGAGGAAGAGGCATTTTTTAGTAAAAGCAAACCATATATCATTCTTACCTAATTTGGGTGTGCCGAGTCCGAAAATACTAAGCTGAAAAATTGCTCTAAGGAGGTCAAAATTTAAATACAAAATGGACGTCAAAATCAAAATGCAATTTTGCTTGAAAGTTGATATAAAAGTTGTTTTGGTAGCAACAAACAGGTATTAATCAAAGATTGTAATATTTCGAGGCTTATTTGGGTGTTAATGAACAAAAAATTTAAACAAAATACCTATGGACCTTTTTGCTTACCTGAAAACATTTAAAAGATACTGAAAGTTTAGGGGCAACAACACTTTATTGATTATCATACACAAAATTTGCTACGAAGTTAGATCTTGGCATGTTGATTATTTTTGCAACTTGGTGTTGTTATATATGTATCATACACTTTAAAAAATATGGTCAAAATCACAAATTCGCAAAAAATTATACTCCAAGGGTATCAACTCCTTTATGAATCATCGCATTTTTCTAAACATTGCTACTTAGTTTGTCATGTTCATTATATGTAATGTCTTCTTTATATAAAAGCAATAGTTTTCTAGTAAATAGCCACAAAATCAGCACATATTACGAAAAAAATCAAGTATTTAGCAGCAATAACTCTGTAAAAAGGGGTTTGATATTTATAAAATCAAAAGATCTGGCATGCCGTTCAGCCTTTTTGTCAGGTGGCCTGGCGACAAAGGTCATTATGAAAAAATGTATATATTTGACTCATGAACAAAGTTCACATGTTTAATTTAAACCAGTTAGGTTAAAAGGTTTTCGCTTTTAGTTTTGGGTTGTAATTTGAACATAGGGATGTTTGTTTCTGTTTAATTCAATTAATTAAGTATGGCACATAACATGCTGAAACACTGATATATGTAGTCTATGGTGTGAATGAAATAGCTTACAAAATTGAAGTCTGTGTTTGCACCAAATGCTTAAGAATTTTTGAACGGCGTTTCACGATAGTGAACGCGTACTTTACTATCGCTTTCTTCCAAGATATCGGGCTTCTTTGCTATGAAATTATAAGATATGAGTACACATGGAAATAGTGCGCCTGGTAAATGAGCGTGAAAGAAATATATCTGTTTTATCGTGAGATACATGTATGTATATTCTGAGACGGGTAATGCATTTGGTTACGTATGCACATTTGGAATAAATTTTCGAAATACATTTCGGAATCTAGTAAAATATTGCGACGGATGCATCCAATAAGTTCTGCAATTTGACGAACTGATCTCGTGTTTACAATAAAAAGTAGTCCGAGAAGTTTGCGTCCTACGGTGCAAAATCATAACTTTTTATGAAATAAACAGCAATGGCAGGTTGATTTAATTAATTCTTCATGAAATCTACGTAATTTAATTTATTTTGAAGGGTATGATAACGTATTTTGATGTTAGGCAATTGTGTCATATTTTAAAACTTTATCGATTAGATTTCACTTTTGTGAAAGGGAGATAATTCGTACAGTGTTGTGTGCAAATGACCACATGTGGATTTTATATACTTCACCATTAACATGAAACGGGAATATTGTGAGTAATAATCAGCAGTTTATTAAAACCCAGATTTAACAGCAAATGATCCAGTTACATACAACCGCTAAAATGTACCCCCTCATAGCGACGGTAGGGTCCGCAAAACTCTACTTTCTCTCTATCCGAAATGATACAACGGTCGGGTACTACTTAAATTTTAATTACTGATTGTCCTTTTCATATATTTATGAAACTATTATTTTCTACCATTTAATTTAGCAATACATGGTTTGTAACATTGTTTCTTTTTCAAAAAACATCCATCGGACTATGCATAGATCGAACCCCCCACCCCCGAATTTTCGGTTCAAATAGAATATTCTGTCTTGCCACAACAACGCCGTACAACAGCACGGCAGTGCTATGTTTCTATTTTGCAGTGGAATAACAAAGTAAATGTAACTACACTAGCTTCTAAACATATTTAGGGGTGCTAAGTCATCACCTAGCAACTCTAAGCTGACTATTTGCTAAAAAGGTGAACTTGCACTACAAAATGTTTGCGTGAAGTTTGATAATCAACTATAGCAAAAGTAATACTACATTTTATTTTATTAAAACTGGTAAGAAGTACGAGGGCTGAATGATATACGTGAGCTTCTGTTTAAGGAGATTAGCGCCGATGTCTCCTTTCAACCCTTTATCCCCTATCTTTTTAAATCCGTGTATTTTAAGACCAGTGTAATTGTCTAAGTTAATATCAGCAAGGTATCGCTCTAAAATAAATAGGACTGACTTGGCAAATGTAAAAATGGTGAAAGAGCAGGATCCAATATTTGTACAAAAACGTTAGGCACATAAGGCTATCCATACTGATATGGTAGCAACATGCCCCTACATAGGCAAAAGTAAAAAGGTGGTGGCGGATTATGAACAGGACAAGCAGAACATTAATGATGACCCCAGTCATAGAAGGTATGCCACAGTTGCAACCTCATAAACGGTAAATAGAGCTTTGTTTTTATTCCATTTATGGTATCCGAAATCACCATTGGTTGCTCATTTTTGAGAAATCCTTTTCTTTCAAAAAGAAAATCAAATGTTTTTGCAAATCTGTTAAAACAAAAATACTCTAAATATTTTCACAAATTTGGAAAGTTTGGCCACTAATCATTTTAAAATTGTGGAAACGTAGATAAAAACCATGGCATTGTTATGACTGACAGGTGAGTTACAAAAAATATAAGGGCAGTGAGTTGGCATTTCACAGAGAACAGTATACTCTATTCTGACATCTTGCAATAAGAAAGCTCAGTGTCTGTTGGGATTCTGGCAAATAATCAGAAGCATACAAGATGCACTTTGTCGCGTGTTTATCTAAACATTTAAGTAGTATATCCTGCTAGCTCTCACAAGAGCTTTGTTTCTATGGAGGCAAAGCTATACATTATTTCACCCCTGAGCCCAAATAAAGTCTAAACAATGGGATCACCTGGTTCATCTCCGCCTTACAAGGCAGACTGTTTCATCACTACAGTTACCTTAGATACTGATGGTATTCTTATGGTACATGTAGATTATTTATTTAAGGGACAAAAAATAAATGGCACATAATTTGTATTACTTTTCACGCTGTTACGAAAAATATTCAACTCAAGGTGTTGTGGATAACTTAGTGAAGGTGTCTTGGTCCACTGACACAATTCTACCATTGCCTTGACTGCGATTAACGATTGTGGCTTTAAAATTTAAATTGAGTGACCAACTTTTTGCTTAAGCTTGCACATCAGTCTTGCTATTTACATTACCCAGTTTTATAGTGAGATGATGATGTTATTATTCATTGAAGGAATTTCTGAGAATTTTCAAGAAAATGAATTATTTAAAAGTTGCGTTGAGCTCCTTAAACATCGCTGTCAAAACTTTATAGAGACTGATACTATGTTATAAAATAATGCAATATTACCGTCAAAATTCCAACCACTACTTATGAGATTCACAACGTATCAATCGATATATGTTTTTAAATAATGGTTGTGATTCTACCTATTTAAGCTATATCATTCTTAAAAGTTTGACACATGATGACATAGTAATTTGGTATTTTGACATTGACAACCACGGTTTCTACGTACTATTTTGCAAGAACATGTGGCAAACTCTGTATAGAATAGTGTTCTGGAATATGTTCTTTTGCATTTCAAACACAAGTTTCGATTTTGATAGGTAATTCCACACCATGGGCAGTATTTTAGGTTTTGGTTATGAACTCAATTTATTAGTCATGTAGATTTATCAGTGTACTTTGCAAAAGGCACAAATAATGAACAAACACTTAACTATAGCCACCACTTTAGTTTTAGAAATTGTTTTAAATTTGGTTGAAGCATTTATACTTCAGTTTAGCCTTTTTCATTTTACTATAACAACCCCAAGTCTGCAAGTTATGCTGAAATGTCACTAAGTACCATTTTTTGCTAAAACATGGAACTTAAATAACACTGAGAAATTATATTCCAATAAATTTAAACAGTCGCCATTTTGTTTTCGGAATTATGGGTTTAAAAGCTTAAAATTTAACTTGGTATCCGTTATTTTTTAAAAACAACAAACTTGAATGATGTCAAATTAAGCATGTTGCCAACTTTTACTAAAATTTGAAACCCCAAGTAACATTTTTGCATTAGTACACTATAAGTCGCCATTATGTGTTTTGGAATTATGGGTTCAAAAACTCAATATTGAGGTTGATATCCGCAATATGTGAATTCGGGATCCTCAAATTATGTTAAATAAGTCATGTTACCAACTTTTACTAAAGTTTGAAAACCCAACTTACATTTTTGCATTGGTACACCATCAAATTTAGCTGCCATTTTGTTTTTGAATATGGGTAAAAAATTCAAAACTGACATTGGTATTCATTATTTTGAAATCGGCATCCTTGAATTGTGTTAAAAAATCATGTTACCAAGTTTTAATAAAATTTGTCAACCCAAGTAATTTTTTTTGCATTGTAACCATTTTTTTAGCCGCCATTTTTTTTGGAATTATGGGTTGAAAAACTCATAATTGAGCTTAGTATCTGCATATTTTTAATTAGCCATCCTCTAATTATGTTAAATAGATCATGTTACTAACTTTTATCAAAATTTGTCAACCCAGTAACATTTTTTGCATTGGTAACATTAATTTTAGCCGCCATTTTGTTTTTTGGAATTATGGGTTTAAAACTAAAATTGAGCTTGGTATCCGCCATTTTTTAATTCAGCACCCTCGAATTATGTTAGAAAAGCATGTTACCAACTTTTACTAAAAAATGCTGCTTCAAGTCACGTTTTCTGAATTTGTTCCTAGTCTAAAAATGTTATGCAAACTACACATTATTTGATAATTTAGGCTTTACTGTGCATCCAGAAAAATCTGTTTTTGTTCCTACCCAAGAAATCGAATTCCTTAGTTTTATTTTAAATTAAGTTGATATGACTGTTAGGTTAACATATGAAAAAGCTTCCAAATCAAACGATTTTGTGAAAAAATTTTACATCGACAAGTTTTTATAGGAAAACTGGTTGTGACTTTCCTGGAGTACCTCATGGTACCGTGTTTTACAAACGCTTAGAAATATTTTAGATTGAATCATTACAAATTTGTAAGGGCAAATATGATGCTACTCTTCATTTATCTACAGACTGTCTAGATGATTTGAATTGGTGATTGGAAAACATTGATAGACTACATAAATCAATTTACCAGTCCGCCCTTTCTTGTGATATTTTCACAGACGCGAGCAAATCTGGTTAGGGCGGGGCTTACGGTAAGAGTTCAACCAGAGGTCTCTGGACATTAGCTGAGAAAGAAAAACACATAAATTATCTGGAATAAAAAGCTGTATTGTTGACTTTACAATCACTTTGTAAAACTATGCGCGACTGCCACATAAGAATTAGAAGTGTTAACACAGTTGCGGTAATTTCAATAAACAAACGGGTGTCAAATAAAAAGTATTTACATGAAGTGGTTAGAGAAATTTGATTTTATCCTATAGCAAGAAATTTGTGGTTGTCCGCAGAGCATGTGCCCGGGGTTGACAATAAGCAGGCAAACGAGGAATCAAGAGACAGTAACCTGGACGCGGAGTGGATGTTAAAACCATCGATTTTCAATAATATATGTCGCGAGTACGGTAGACCTGATATTGACTTATTTGCATCATGTTTAAACAATCAAATTTCCACATATTTTTCATGGAAACCAGATCCTAAAACTTCAGCGGTTGATGCATTTAAACGATCTTGGACAAATTATACAAATTACATGTATATGTTTCCTCCTTTCAGTGTCATTTGATTAGTTGTGCAGAAAATAGAGAAAGAATTGACAGAAACGCTGATAGTAGCGCCAGTGTGACCGACATAAATTTGGTTTCTGAAGCTGTTTAAAATGATTATAGATTGTCCAGTTTTTCCACGAGTGACATCGGATCTATTTACAATAGACAGAGTCTTGGAAGCACATCCTCTTCTTAAAAAGCTTCACTTAGCAGTTTTCGAGTATCAGGAAATCTCTTTAAAAACAAGGGCCTTCGGAAGAATCTGTGCAAATCAAATTGCATACATGGAAAAGTTCAAACAAGAAACAATATGGGAATTATACCAAGAACTATTGATGAGGAATTGTATTCCGAAACGGCCGTCTAGTGCTGTAAACTTAAAACTGGTATTATATGTTATTTAAACCTCTGCTGGTGGCTGGTGCCCCGAGGATATCACGAACTCAGTAGGCAATAATTTCGTTTTATTGTCAAAAATATACTATAATTGTCTAAATTTCCTGCAAGTTAAAACTTCTCAAAAACTAAGGTATACTCCCTCTTGCAAAGTATTTCCTTAGCTTAATTTGGTAAAATATATTTTAGTCCTTTGGGTTGCTTTTCAACATCTTTAAAATAATTTTGGTTTGATAATAATGGCCAAAGCACTACTGATGAGGAATCATATTCTGAAACGGCCGTTTAGTGCTGTAAAATTAAACTGGTATAATTAATATGTAATCGAAAGATGGGTGCGTTTTGCCAGTCACGGCGTATTGATCCCGTTTCATCACATATAACTCATGTTTTGAATTTTCTTGCTTTACTTTACAAATCCGGTTTAGGTTATAGTGCCATCGATAAGTTCGTTCTGCGCTAAGTTCATTTTCTCAGACACTGACATAGAAAAACATTTACTTATACAACGTTTTATGAGGGTGATTTTCATTTTGAGACGGTCCCTGCCTAGATATAATCTGACTTGGAATATTAATAGCGTTTTGAATTACTTAGATGCTATCAAATGCTTATAACCCGTTAATTTGAAATCATTAACTTTAAAAGTGGTTGTGCTTTTATGTTTACTGTCGGGTCGGCCAGTTCAATCTGTTCATTTAATAGACATAAGAAACATTGAATTCAGTGACAGATTTGTAAAAATACGAATAGGCGATTTATTGAAACAAACTAGGCCACGTTTTCATTTAAATTGTGTTTAAAATATACACCTCATGCAAATATGTGTATTGTCACTTTTTTAAAGCAACATCGCCAGAGAACAAGCGATCTCCGAAAAAATTAAACGTGATTTTTTATTAGTTATTGCCGCCCTTTGCGCAGCGTTACCAAGGACACTACTGCGCGATGAGTCAAAACTGTTCTTCGTTTGCCAAGTGAACATCTTGACATTTTTTAACCACAAAGTGTACGTTCTGCATCAGTTTCAAGTGTAAATAGTAAGTGTAAAGTTCATCTTGCAAAAATTATGAGAATGGCTGGTTGGACAGCAGAGTCAACATTCTGTACATATTACCGAAAACCAGTTACTGTTCATACATTTTTTGCTACAGCAATATTAAAAAAGAATAAATAAATGTAAATATTGTAAATAGATAATAAAGTGTTTTATTTTATTCATTATCTTATTCAACAACTGCCTGGGTGTCTCTTAAACTCTCACGTGACTACTTCAGTACCATATTTAATGAAATAGAATTATCAAATTATACGAAATTTATTAAAGTATGATCTCAATTCCATGAAATCATATATAGTACTGAGGCAGTTACGTGCCGAACCCACCCGACCCATTGGTTGGAAATCCAGGCATTTGTGTCTGATGGAAAACAAGCTGACGTCATCTTACGTAACTACCTCAATACCATATATAATTTCATGGAATTGAAATCATACTTCAATAAATTTTGTATAGTTGGATAATTAATGTTCGACTGCTTCCACTGCTTATAAAGTTCCAGTATGTTATTACGATCACTTACCTCCGTCACAACCATTTTTTTATCTCACATGGCCAAAGGCCATGTGAGCTTATGGCATGACGTGCGTGCGTCAGTAAACTGTATTCTCTCCTCCGTAACTAATGGGCCAACTGAAACTAAATTTGCCATGACAGTTCCTTGACAGAGTCTAACTTTAGTTTGTTAAAATCATGGCGATCGAATATCTAAGACGACCGTTGTTACTAAGAATATACAAAAACTAAAAAAATCTTCTACTCTTGAACCGCTCATTGGAGGCAAAAACTGATGTGATATTTAGATTCTACATAGTCTTATCCTTTAGGTTTGTTCATTTCATGAAATTTGGTTAAAAAATGGGTTACGCGTTTTTTGCGTTTAATGTTGCAAAACTCGTAAAATATTTTTAAATAGTTATAACTTGACTATATGACCAGATGACACGGGGTTTTCAGTTTTAACATATTCTGTAATTAACTTAAAAATGGTGTCAAGGTCAATTATGGAGGTCATGACCAAATTTTTTACCTTTCTTATATTACTTTTTATCTCGAAAACTATAAACTTTTTATATAGGCATGTTGTTGGTTTTGATGTAACGGTCATTTTGATATATTAATTAAAGTCATTGGTTTAAAGGTCAAGGTCACAGATGCGAAAGAAAACTGAAATGGTTCATTATCTTGAAAAATATAAACTTTTTGTATAAGCATGTATATTAGAATGTTGTAGGTATTGATACAACAATCATTTTGATGTATAGAAAAAGGTCATGGATCCAAAACAATACCAAATAGGTTAATAATCTCGACAAGTACAAATTTTTTGTATAGATATGTATATAAGTATGCAATGATCATTTTAATATAAAGATTATGGTCATTGGTTCGAAGGTCAAGGTCACAGATGCGAGTAGTAAGTTTTACAAATATCTACAGAGATATTGCTCCTAAAATGTAGTATATGTATTTATTGAGTTTTTGTGCTGTTTACGGCCCAGGTGAGCATACCAGTCCCTATTGGGCCTTTTGTCTCATCTAAAAACAGCGTATTGGACATTACATGGGTAGAGAAAATATAACTATCGGTATTTTCGGTGAAAAATACATTGAAACGTAACTGAATGAAACTCGATCGTGTGAGGCAAGTATTACATGTTCCACGAGTACTTTCGATGACAGGTGAATTTGCTGTTAATGAGTTTTTTTTTTTTTTCAGTTTTGGAGTTGAAAATGGATTGGATAAGGAACGTACTTTTTGTTGGTAATGGAAACTTGTTGAAAAGTATGAACTTAGAAAACGAAGAACATGGCCGTGATACCGTTCGTTTACATGCCCATGTTGCAGGAAGAATGCCTGCATTTTGTTTAGATGGATTTCATAAGTATGTATGCAATAGTGCATGTAATATACATTGTATATAATTACAAATAATAAAATCAAAAGATTCTAATAAACCAGAACCAAAGTATATAATGTAAACCAAGTATTCATTATACATCATTAATTTATATTCAACAAATTCTAGAGGTGTGTATACCTTTTAACAATAACTTTGATTACAAAATAAATAAGGTTAAAAAATATAATAAGGAGAACTTTTTACGGTAGACTTGGAAATAGAGGGAAAAAAATAACATTAATAAACATATATACACCAAATGAGGACTGCCTACAATTTACATATTATCTGAAAAAACTTGAAGAACTTAAAAATTATACCGTTATCATTACTGGTGATTTCAATTATGTACATAATCGAGAATTAGATACCTTTAGATATCTTAGGGAAAATAATCTAAGAGCTAAAGAAACTGCTTTAACCATGAAATATCAATTCAATTTAATTGACCCATTTAGAGAATTATATCCAGATACAAGGAAATATACTTGGCTAAAAAAGAATCTTTAAAACAAGGCAGGTAAGATTTCTCTCTTGTATCAGAAAATTTAATGTCTTGTATAATTGATGTAAAAATCCACCCCAGTTACAGATCTGACCATTCTTCCGTCTTAATGTCCTTTAAAATTAATGGATTTAAAAGATGCAAAGGCCTCTGCAAATTAAATAACTCTCTACTTAAGGATAAAAAGTATTTAGATATAGTTAAAGAATGTATTAAAATGTTAAGTTACAATATATGATTCAAATTTAAAATGTGAATAATATAGAAACAGTTAGTGACGATAACATTTAGTTTACGATAAATGATCAACAGTTCTTAGAAATCCTTATACTAGAAATAAGGGGAAAAACCATATCATATTCATTATTTCAAAAGAAAATGTTAGCTAAACAAGAAGAAGAATTACAAAAAAAATAGAACTAGAAAATAAATTCCAAGATAATATAATTGCATTAAATAATAAAAGAACAGGAATTAGAAGACTCCCGTAAAGTAAAAATGAAAGGAACTATAATTAGATCGAAATCCAGATGGAAAGATGAAGGAGAAAAACCTACAAAATATTTCTATAATCTAGAATGAAGACATTATGTCAATAAAACTATTCCAAAAATATTAAAGAGAATAATTCGGTTATTACTGAACAAAAAGAAATACTATCAGAAACAAAGAAATTTTATTTTGATCTCTAAAGAATGATGGGTGTCATGTGGATTTAAATTACATAATGAAGGAACAAATAAAAAATATAAAAATTCTAACTGAAGAGCAAAAACAAAGTTTAAAGGATACATAGCTAATGAAGAAATGTATACAGTTTTAAAAAATATGAAAAATCAAAAAAGTCCTGGGTCAGACGGTTATACTGCTGAGTTCGTTAAATTCTTTTATATTGATTTAGTCAACGTTATAAGACGGTCATTAAATGAAGGTTTACAATTAGGGAGATTATCGGTCACACAGAGACAGGGTATAATTACTTGCTTTCAAAGGAGGACAAGCCAAAACAATTTCTTAAGAACCGGAGACCAATATCGTTGCTGTTAGTAAAATAATTCCGAAAGATGTAAAAGATGACTACTCTATAATAACTGATCAAAAAGAAATCCTAGCAGAAATAAAGCAGTATTACTTCAATCTTCACAATAGAAATAATGATGAGTATGGTATGGATTTCAAGGGTATACTTAAAGGTATTAAAAATATAAAAAATTTAAATGAAGGTCAAATGCAAAGTTTAGAGGGTGAATTAACAAGCACAGAAATTCATAATGCTTTACAAAAAAATGAAAAATTTGAAATGCCTAGGTTCAGATGGTTTTACATCTGAATTCTTTAAATTCTTTTATAACGACCTAGTAAGGTTTTAAGACGTTCACTAAATGAGGGATTTCAAACTGGAAAAATGTCAATAACACAACGTCAGGGTATTATAACATGTTTACCGAAAGGGGACAAGCCAAAGCAGTTTCTAAAAAATTGTCGACTAATATCGCTGTTGAATGTTGTATATAAAATAACATCTGGCTGTATAGCTGAAAGATTGAAAAAGGTATTGCCAATAATTATTTCAGAAGACCAGACATGATTTATCAGTGGCAGATATATAGGTGAAAACACTAGACTAATTTATGACTTAATGCAATATACAGAGGAAAAAATATACCAGGACTACTTTTAATGATTGATTTTGAAAACGCCTTTGATTAAGTTTCTTGGGCTTATATTGATAAAGTGCTAGACCTTTTACAATATCGGCGATTTTTTTATAAAATGAATTAAAATATTCCGACAAGATATTATGTCAGCAGTTCTACAAAATGGATTTATTTCTGAATTGTTTAGTATAACAAGAGGTTGTCGTCAAGGGGACCTTATTTCACCCTACATGTTATTAATGTGTGGTGAGATCCTGTCTGTTCTTCTCAAAGGTATTAAAATTGGTGATGAAGAATTTAAACTGTCACTCTTTGCAGATGACACTACTGTCATACTGGATGGAACAGAGTCATCACTACAAGAAACTTTACATGTCTTAGATGACTTTGTATTGCTTTCTGCGTTTAAAATTAATAATAATAAAACAAGAGCAGTGTGGATTGGATGTAATAAATATAATGGTGAAACTATTAATCATTGGTTAAAATTAGATTGGAACCAAGGTCCATTTACATTGCTTGGAGTAATTTTTTTCTGTTGATTTAGACAGGATGACAAATTTAAATTATGATAAGAAATTGAAGACATTGAAAAAAGCCTTAAACAATGGTCAAAAAGAATTTTAACTCCTTTAGGTAGAATAACAGTATTGCAAACATTGATAATTTCCAAATTAAACCATCTATTTATTGCTATTCCAAATCCACCACAGAGAATAACAACACAACTGAATAAGATGTTTTATAACTTTATTTGGCGACATAAAAATGATCGCAATAAAAGAGAGTTAATGTCACAGAGCTATGAAAAAGGAGGCTTAAAAATGATAGACATCAAACATTTTATAGCATCACTCAAAATAACATGGATTAGGCGACTACTTGTTTTTGGAATAATGTTTTTGATGCCTGGAATTCTTTGTCTATGAGACAAACACCTGAAAATATAAATGATGTTAAAGATGTTAGTATCTGGTACAACAAGGATTTCTGTGTAAATAATAGTCCAGTATTCTTCAAATCCTTGGCTGACGGTGGCATTTATTTCATATAAGATTTACTTAATGAAGATGGAAATTTAATTTCATAAAGAGAATTTACTAGAAGGTATGTTGCTGTCAGGGCAAACTTTGTTGAATATCTTGGTATAAAGTCCACCATTGAATCATATTTTTAAAAACTGAATTTACAAAACCAACCAGTGAGTTTAATGCAAGTTGATATACCATATTTTTTCAGAATAGTTTTTAAAAGTAAAAAAAGGAGTAAGGACTTTTACAATGTTTTTAATAATAAAAATCCAACTGTCAAGAAAATTGGAAATCCATTCTAGATCTAGATATTGACTGGAAATCACTATATATTACCCCTTTAAAAGTGGTAAAAATACCAAATTACAATGGTTTCAATACAGGGTAAACCAAAGAATAATTTCTACAAATGATTATTTGTTCAAAATTAAACTAAGAGATAATAATCTTTGTACCTTCTGTAACAATACAACTGAAAAATAGAGAATCTGTTTTGGTATTGTGTGATAATTAACAACTTTTGAATAGAAGTAGAGGATTTTATATATTAAAAGCTTAAACTGCTTTATAAATATCTATAGCGAAAGTGCCATCTTTCGAATTACTATCCAAAAAGAGAAATATAACCTCAAACTTTTCTACTTTTAACTACCAGACATTACATATATAAGTGTAGAATTGATAAAAAACGATTAAATTTAAATACATGTAAAATGAGTCTTAAATATCAGCTTAATATTAAAAACATCATCGCAATAAAAATAATCTTTATGCAAAATTTCTGGAATTTTGGGACCCATGGACAAATATCTTTGATGAATGACATAATGTCTCCATCTGGTGTGACTGTAGTTTTAGTACTGCAGAAAAAAAGTTAACATCGCCATCTATAGTGTACATGTATGCTTTATAATTCTTAAAAACCTGTATGAAAATGTATAAGTACAATTTGTATCTAAATTTCATAGGGGTTGACACATGCACCTTGCACACACACACACACACGCGCGCACACACACACACACACACTATAATAAACCAAAACACAGACAAAACTGAAAAGGAATATATATTAAAAGTTTTTAAATATTGAAAATGATATAATTATGAATATTGGAAACAAAACCCTATAATTTTATTTTATTTACTTAGTTACTTGATGAAGGGATTAATCTAGCATGACTTTACTAACTGTTCATCCGATATTTTTTATAATCTCAAATTTTAATAACCTTTTAAAGGATTGTATTGCTATATTCTTCAAATACTACATTAAACTTTCAAAATCTTAAGTGATACTCATTTAATAGTAATTTAAATAAGACCCCCCCCCCAATAATCAGAAATCTGCCTACAAAATCTAGATTAATCCCTAAAATCCCCAAATATTATATATGTATATGTTTTATGTTTGTAAAGTTGACCTTTTGTTACCCGGTAAGTGAACCCAGCGGCAGCAACCCTGGCACTTGACCATCCCGTATTTAACATCTGGGACAATAAATAACAAATAACAAAAAAATCGTTGCTGAATACAGTCTATAAATTAGCATCAGGCTGTATAACCGAAGGATTGAAACATGTACTTCCTCATATTGTTTCGGATGACCAGAAAGGATTTATTAGCGGACGATATATTGGGGAAAATACTAAATTGATTTATGATATAATGCAGTATACAGAAGATCTACTAAATATCCCTGGACTACTTTTAATGATTGACTTTGAAAAAGCTTTTGACTCAGTTTCATGGTCCTATATTGATAACATTTTAAAATTGTACAATTTTGGAAAATCATTTATGTCATTGATAAACATTTTTAGACACGAAGTCGCATCCTCATCCTCAAAATGGATATCTATCAGAATTTTTTAATATATCAAGAAGTTGTAGACAAGGGGATCCTCAATCGCCATATATCTTTTTATTGTGTGCTGAAATCCTGTCTTAAAATAATAAGCTCAAAAGAATCAAATTTTGTAATGAAGAATTTAAAATATCACTTTTTGCTGATGACACCACAGTTATACTAGATGGAAGTGAATCATCCTTAGAAGAAACTCTCAATATTCTACGAGAATTTGCACTGCTTTCATGTCTAAAAGTGAACAATACCAAAACAAGAGCAATATGGATCGAGAGCAAGGAATACAATGGTGAAACTTTTAACCATAGATTAAAACTAGACTGGAATCAGGGTCCTTTTACACTCCTGGGAATAAATTTATAAGTGAATTTACATTTCATGATAAAAATAAATTTTTAAAAAATTGCAAGACATAGAAAGTAGCTTGAAACAATGGTACAAAATAATTCTTACTCCACTAGGAACAATAACTGTATTAAAAACTTTAATAATTTCCCAATTAAATGATATATTTATTGTTCTTACAAATCCACCACATGAATCAATTAATTTAAAATTTTATTTGGAAATCCAAGAATAACAGAATAAAAAGAGATACACTTATTCAAAATTACGAACAAGGCGGTTTAAAAATGATTGACATAAAACGTTTTATTACGGCACTAAAGATTACCTGGTTGAGGCGGATATATATATATTAGTTGTTATAGGTGTGAGTACTATCTGATTTAATTGTCTGATAAAATGTATGCGAAATTGTAGAATGGTAATACGAATAACTTGTCAGAAATAAAGTAATTTTCATCTACATCATCTCAACGCATAATCATAATGAGTTCATCATAAAACGGCAGGCTCTTTATAAAAACACCCACTATATAACTTCAATAATTGATGTATAATCGTGTACCACATATTTATTTTTTTAATATGATTAAATGAGATTTAAAGTTATGTTTAAGGTAGTTCCCTACTTTACAAATATCCTGAAAAAAATATTGCATATTGATATGTCGAAAAAGGACAGTGAGTAAAAAACATGTCAAAATTCCAGGATCGATTTTCACCTTAATTAATATGCTAGGGCGCTAATTGGTGTCCATTTTCACGTTATAAATGGTAAGTTTATATACATTGGTGTCGACTCTTTTTCAATAATTTTTCTTACGCTTATAAATTACAAGTGTTTTGCAACCGAGAAAAGACTGGTAAGACGTGTATATTATTTTGAACGATGTAATTGAAATTCCGATCATGTAGTAATTGTTTACAGCGCCACCTATCAAGAAAAAAGATTACATTTTCTGAAGACTGAAAGAAAAGGGGCACTTTATCGTTAATTTTTATATTATAAAAAACTAAATCAAAAACTATCCCCGATTTTTAGATATCTTGAACAGGAATATATACAACCTTTATTTTTATGAAACAAAAAAGTGATCGTCAAGATACTTTTTAAGAAAATTCCAATAAAATAATGAAAATAAGTGAAATAGGTCCATTCCTAGGATAAAACGTTAACATTAATTTAATAGTATGCTATTGTAAAATTTTTCGTTTGGTTTAAATAAACTTTTGTTACTGGTTGATAGGTATTGGCATTATAAAAACTAATTTTATATATCATATGGCCTGTATCCATTACAAAGCACATTTGGATTAAAGAGAAAGGGAGGTTCAAATATGTAGGTAACACGTCCTTGATTCTTGGTCGTCGACATCAAACAACGCATGCACGGATACAGTAAGTTTATTAAAGAATTGTCAATTTCTCTACGTCAATACTATTTTTTTTAAATGAACGAAAATCCCATCCACGAGAACCATTTAAAAACTGTACTTCGAAATTTAAACGTGTAGTTAATATTAATTATTCAATTATTTAGAATTGTGCATGCAACAGTGTGTATCTTCTGATTTTTATTAAAATTGTCATTAAAATTGTATCGAAAAATTGATATTGTGAAAATTGATATTGTGAATTTTAATTTTTTAATGCAGAAGATTATTCAAAATGATAGGCGAAACCGCGTTCCTCCATAATTCTGTCGGTGTTGAATACATTCGTAGTGTCATAGATATCTTAAAGGAAGTCATATTGGACATTGAAAACGTACGCGAACACGACGGTGTCATTATGGTATGGATCTACCTTAATGTCATCTTGATTAAGCCAATTGTTCCGTAAACAGAAAAATATTTTATATAACCTGGAATTTAAAAATGAAATAAATCAATGATTATTCCTTTTTAAGGATAAGGGGTTATTTTTATGAAATACTACAGGCACTGTAATGTTCTGTTTAATATCCATCTGCACTGAATAAAAGCATATCATTTTTATGTTCACCACTTCACCATCGATGAAACATTTATCAAAAGAAATCATTTATAAAAATAAGAATGTCGAAATTCTGGTTTCATGTTTCCAGTAAAAGAATTGGTAGAATTAAGAATCCAATCGCTCCTCTATAGAATGTCTATGTTAATGTTATTTAATAAACTACTATTTTCTTAACATTTATATTTATGTTGTTGGTAGCAATATTTCATTAGGGGAATTATTTCTTCTCCAACACAATCGCGTATGAAAACATAAAATTCCATCCTTTTATCAGAGATATGATAAGAGAAAGTTTTGATCTATATTCGAGTCACACGTTCTATTTACTTCGTTTTGATCTTTAATTAATGTAATATATCGAAGGTTAAGGAAGTCATATAGATACTTTATATTTCTAAATCTAGTGTTAGGACTGAATATAACAACAGTTGGTTAAAAATTAACTTTAAAGTTAAATCGGGTTATAAATTTCAAATTACTTTAAGAAGACCAAATTTCGAGGTATGCTGTAGTAATATTATTTTCACATAATTAAGATAAGTTTTACAATTTGTTTTTATTTTTTTACAGTATCTTGTACTGGTATGATGATTATAATGTACGCAAACTAAAGAAGAAACATTTTCATGGAAGTGCGACTGATGTGTATATTAACCAATATGATACAACTGCCAGTCTGTTTTATAGAGTATACGGTCTAGAAGTAGATGCTAAAAACGGGTTTATTTATATCGCTGGCAAACAAAATTCAGAGAATAAAATTATATCTGTGCGGGAGGATGGAGAGGTCATAAAACTATATCGAAATACTAGAGTCATGTTTAGTCTTACTGCTAAAGGTATGGGATAATATATTGGATTTAGTTTCTATTAAATTGTTTTTTTACACATTGTCATTTAAATCATAGTATTAACAATAGAAATATGCGTAACAATGAAAACTGAATGATTTCCGCCTTGTTATTTGTGCATGTCCACGTAGATGGTCTCTGGAAAACTCGTACTTCAACTTCAAAACCAATTATACAGATTTAAATTATTACTAAGCCATACATAAAGATACCAGTCAGATTTATGAATTTAAATTCTATAGTGTATTATGAAATATTGTAATCTTGTAAAGACTTACCCCGCGTTATTTCTCATTCCGCATCGGTCGTCTCAATAAGGTGTCAATGCAGTAGGTGTCAGAAACATAAAAGAGTGAGTGAGTTATTGTTTAAAGCCACATCAGCATTATTGCAGCTATTCGCGGCTAGAAAAAGTTAAAGATACAATAGTATGAATAACACAAAGTATTAAAATTAAAAATAACAACAAATACATTTTTAATAAAACTATTGCTAAACTGATAAAAACCAGCTGTATTACAGACAATTTTTAAATAAAACACTGGGTTATATATGATGAAACATGTAAAACCCTAGAAACATAAAGGAATATAGGATTTTACCCGCCATTATTTTATAGACAAAATCAGGGTCTATACTTGCAAAAGATTTATTGCAGTGAATATCACAATTAAAGATAAACACTATTCACCTGTTTGTAACTTTTAAATTTTATTATAATTACAATCCCGAAAGCAAAGTAATACTTTGAAAACTGACAAATTGAGTTAAACAGGCTTACTGGTACGGAAAGCTAAGCACCTCCAGTGTAGTTATCTACAATATCTACAACCGCTACAGGTGTAATCAAAGGTGAGAAAAATGAAACATAACCATTAAATATATCCAGGGTAATATTAGTTACATGGCTTGTAAGTATCTGGTATGGAATGATACAGCGTCACAAATACTAGAGAACATCAGAAAAACTACGAACGAACCTAACTTGACAAAAGGGAGCGATCATATGCATCGGTTTAAGATCCGTTCAACAGGTTAGACCTGGACGCATCACATTAATTTTATTCGTAAGATCGTGTTACTATACGGATCTGTTGTTGCAGCATATAATCTATATCTACCGGTAATAAGCAAGCAGTGTCTTTTACTTCAAATCCCTATTTTAGGTAACATATATTAATCAGAGAATAGATGTATGTTATGATAGGACCCAAGGTCATTTTGAAAAGTCAAAATAGTTTATACCGTGATGATAGAGATGGCTTTTTTGATTAAATTTCCCAGAATAACCAAATTTTAAAACTTTTGTCTCAAATTATTAATAAGATAAACGGTGGACTTTTCAAATGATAAAGTGAATAGTTGTTGTGTGCTTGTTTTGAATGTCCCGTTTTATATAGAAATTCAAAACTAGCAAATGGGACGTCTTTAAAATACAAGCAGCTTGATTTTTGAAAAACATATCAAAAATAGACAACAAACTTCATAAGCATCATCCAATCGTAAAAACGGCACCTTAAATTTAATAAATAACTTGAAAAACAACAGAATTATTTCAATTAAAATTCTGTTTAATTTAAATAAAGGAAAAATCTTTGTTAATAAATAGTTCTAAAAAACGGAGACCAAGATATTATCAGTGTGCTACTATGGTTGCAAATGAAAGTTCCTATTTTTTCGCATTAATCGGTTGACACTACTGTCTTTCCATAAATGGATTTTATTCTTTATTTCTTTTAATTGAAATGTTTCCATTAAACTATCAATAAAATGCATTTAAAATGCACTGACCTAACCAAATTATATTTTTAATTAAAAACAGTATTGTTCAGTACGGAAGCCGGTACGTGCCACATAGAAAAAAAAATTATGTCATAATTACGACTTAGTATCTCGTAATTACGACTTAGTTACGTCGTAATAACGACTTAGAATCTCGTAATGACGACTTAGTATCTCGTAATTACGACTTAGTATCTCGTAATTACGACTTACTGTCTCGTAATTACGACTTAGTATCTCGTAATTACGACTTAGTATCTCGTAATTACGACTTACTGTCTCGTAATTACGACTTAGTATCTCGTAATTGCGACTTCGTATCTCGTAATTACGACTTACTATCTCGTTATTACGACTTAGTATCTCGTAATTACGACTTAGTTATGTCGTAATTACGACTTAGTTATTCGTAATTACGACTTAGTATCTCGTAATTACGACTTACTGTCTCGTAATTACGACTTAGTATCTCGTAATTACGACTTAGTTATGTCGTAATTAGGACTTAGTATCTCGTAATTACGACTTAGTTATGTCGTAATTACGACTTACTATCTCGTTATTACGACTTAGTATCTCGTAATTACGACTTAGTTATGTCGTAATTACGACTTAGTATCTCGTAATTACGACTTAGTTATTCGTAATTACGACTTAGTATCTCGTAATTACGACTTACTGTCTCGTAATTACGACTTAGTATCTCGTAATTACGACTTAGTATCTCGTAATTACGACTTAGTTATGTCGTAATTACGACTTAATATCTCGTAATTACGACTTAGTATCTCGTAATTACGACTTAGTTACGTCGTAATTACGACTTAGTATCTCGTAATTACGACTTAGTATCCCGTAATTACGACTTAGTTATGTCGTAATTACGACTTAGTATCTCGTAATTACGACTTAGTATCTCGTATTACGACTTTTGATATATCTTAAATTTTAATGACAATGCTATACGTTAGGCACGTTTATAGAAGATAGTGCAGTAAGCAGACATTACGACAGGACGACGCTTTCTAGGTAAGATTCAAATGTATTTTACTTCATAAGCAACATCTGTTTTAGTCGATCAGACATTTGATGTACAAGCCATATACACAAGTAATGACTTATATCCATTTATAACACACACCAAAGCATTTCCGAATACGACATATATAAACCGAAACACTTAATTAACTGGATATAATTATAGAATGTTTTTCTGATCCTGTCTCGTGGTGGAAGTTTTCTTCTAAATTTCTTATCTTTCTTGGAGGGGGAGTGATACTACTTTTACTCTCTGTGCGTTGTTTTAGTATCTAATTTATTCGAGTGAGTGAGTGAGTGAGTTATTGTTTAAAGCCGCATCAGCATTATTGCAGCTATTCGCGGCTGGAAAAAGTAAAAGATACAATAGTATCAATAACACAAAGTATTAAAATGTAAAGTTAAAAATAACAACAAATACATTTTTAATAAAACTATTGCTAAACTGATAAAAACCAGTTATATATCACAGACAATTTATAAATAAAACACTGGGTTATATATATTAAAACAATTATATCTTATGATACAAGTTAATTTCCCGAAGGAAGTTTAAAATCTGATGTCCACTGACATTACTAAAAAGATCTTGCATTGATAATGCTGAATAAAAAGTATCCCTTGTATGTGCAAAGTCAACACAATCCAGCAAAATGTGCTGGACAGATTGTTGACCTTGACAAGGGATACACTGGGGAGGTTGTTCTCCCTTTAATATAAAAGAATGTGTAAATAACTATGGCCGATTCTACAGCGCCGAAGAACAATACTTTCATGCCTATTGTACTGGGACAAAGGTGTAAATCCCAGACAAGGCTGAATTGAAAATAATTTATTACGTTCTTGGCTATTCCAATGACTTGACCATTGATCATTGATATAATTGTATATCAATGGTTTTAAATCAGTATGCGGAATTACGCAAGAAGTTATATTTTTAGACAATGCTGCTTTAGCAGCTGAATCGGCTTTTGTGTTGCCTTTAATACCAACATGGCTAGGCAACCAACAATAATAATCTGAAACTGCATATGTAATTGAAGTACCTATTAAAATCCCATAGAAAGTATTACTTTATTCAAACATGCATTTACGTTTTCAATTTGTTTGACATACATTCAGTTGCAACTAATTATTTAACAAGTGCTTGTGACAGTTGTGCAGTGACTGTCCATTGTGTAATATAATTTTACAGTAATTGTACAATATAAATGTGGTCTTTATGTAGGTAGACCAAACATATCTTATCAATTTTGCACTCGGCTTATTTTTGTGTCGTTAATCGAAAGAAGTCACGACTCGAAAATCAAGTTAAAATGAATAAATATATCTTTTAAAAAATAATTGACCTGGAACATGTTACTTAATGACGTAAAATTAACAATACGTGAAAAATTATTGTGAAATAGTTTCTTCAAACAATTTTTCAATTCAGTGAATTCGTATATGCTTATTAAGAAATTATCACTACATCATGTAACAGGAGGGAGGAAACACCAGAAAAAAACTTCCTCGCCGAGTGTCCCGGCTGAGGATCGAACCCGGTCCTCCCGGATGAAAAGCGAGCGTTCTACCACAAGGCTAAAAGATCCGGACCAGAAAGTCGTTTTTCGGAGTTGACGTTTTAGTGACTTGCAATTGCAATGCATCGTCGATTTGCAATGGTATAGCGCCGGACAATGCGTCTTTGTTAGGGTCATCAGTGCTGTTTATCTGTGACGATTTCTTTTCTGATTTGCCGGTCGTTGCCAAAAATAAATCTAAGCATATTTATTCCAGTTTTCTCATAGAGTTCCCCTACAGTTTCGGATTGTGTCATAATTTCTTCTGAAAAATCTCTTATATCGATATGAAAACTTTCTAGAGGACCTAATTTTGATTTGCCGTCTTTAAAGAAAAGATCCGTTGCAATAGCTTGTATTGTATAACCGTTTGCGTCCTTGTATATGTCAATTTTTCTTGTACCGCCACCATTCTTTGTTCGAACTTGTTTAAACGTGTTAGAAATGGAGTCAAAATTGATCCAACCTATTTCAATTTTTCGACTCATTTTTTGGCATTTTTATTACCGCTTAAATGTGTTTTTTAGCTGGAATTTCACCTTCGCTGTTTTCTTTCGCTTGCAACTTTCGCCGTAAAGAATTGAAAAGAGACATTTTTCTATCTTGGCGTTCTAATTTTGATTCCTTTGTGAAGGTTTTACAAAAAATTTTAACAGCAATCCTATCGCCTTCCAAAGGTAAGTAATATTCTAGTTGCTCAGTAGTCATAGCTGATATTACATCTTTGTCGATCTGTAAAAAAAGGAAATTTAATTTAATGTTGCAATTTTTGTAACTTCGTGTAAAAATATGATACTTTCGGGAACTTGTTACTATAAAAGCAGCGCATATTTTACTGTTAGAATATGCATTATGATTATTTTTTTAATATCTCGTGTTTTAATTGGACAATAAGGTTCACCAGCGTACCACGTGATTTATACCCCATGACGTTTGTGCGGAACCGTGGAAATGTTTACATGATAAACTCCCGATATAACGTCGTTTGTATGGGAAAAATACCACTTTGTGATTCCATACCCAATAAAAACAAGCATTCTGAGAGTATTGCAAAACAATACATATTCCTCTACCGGTCGCATATTTCAGTGAATTTTCAAAGTTCAAAGGGCCATAACTCCCGTAAAAATTAGCTGATGGAAACGAAACATAAACTTAATTTGTAACTCATCATAATATAGTCACATACCAAACATTAGTTCCATTTCTGCAAGCATGTAGAAAAAAACGGGAAAACTAAAATTTCTGTGAATTTTCAAAGATCAAAGGGCCATAACTCATGTAAAATTTGCGGACCATAATGAAACGCTAACTTGACATGCAACTCATCATGGTAGACTTACATATCAAAAATCAAATCATTATGTTAAAGATTTTAGAAAATAAGTGTGGAAAACTGAGGCGTGATAGACGGACGGACGGACGGACAGAGCGCAAACCTACTAGAAGTCCCCTTCGGCTTTCGCCGGTAGGGGACTAATAATGGTACCAGACAAACTTTATGGGACATCACGTGGTATGCTGGCGATCCCAATTCTGTTTGATTCTCAATGGAATTAATGACGTCATAATGAAGGCAGTCTGCCGGAACTATAGTATCCATACGCACAGTTCGATGTAAACTTATTACACAATAAACAATTTTTTTTAAATAATTTCAGTTTTGGCTATTTAGTTAGAACTAAATGAAATGCAAGTTTTTGACGACACAGATAGGTAATCAGCATGACGCTATAACCTAAAATTATCCCCGATTTAAATTGTTAAAAGTTTATATGGGGTTTCTCAACGAAAGAAATATCTTTACGATTATTTTGAACGAAAAACATGTCAATAGTCAATATATATGCCACAATTTTTCACGACAAACCTGATAAATCTGGATGTAAACAATATAAGAGTAGAAAAAGAACCGATACAAGGAAAAATACTAGACACAACCATACACTTCTACAAAATTAACTACAATAGAAGAACCCAAAACGAAAAAGCATCGACCATTTGCATTTTGAAAGGTGCGTGTATTTCTACGAAAGCCTATTAAGCTCATGAATAAAAAAAATTAAAAGGCGTAATAACGCGAAATAAAGGCGTTATAATGCAAAAAAAAAAGCCGCAATAACGCCAAAATAAAGGCGTAATAACGCGAATTGAAAGGCGTTATGACGCGAAATAAAGGCGTTATAATGCCTTTATAAAGGCGTTATAACGCGAATTGAAAGGCATTATAACGCGAATTAAAAGGCGTTATAACGCGAAGTGAAAGGCGTTATAATGCATTTTTGTCTATATAGAGCAGTCACTTCCCGGAGAATGTTAACAACCCTCACCACAAACAGATTGGTTTTAGTTTGAATAGCTTAAGGCAACTGCAGATCTATTCATACTAAGATGTCACAAATGTCATTTAATCATTGTTAAAAGTTAGCGATTGACAATTGGACAGAAAATTTTTAATAAATAGCCATGTGTACATTGCCAATGTTAATCAATGTTTATATTTCAGATTACTAAAAAGATTCCAATCCCCATATATAAAATGATACTCTTTATGAAAAAACAACACTTTAACATTGAATAGAAACCTTTCTTTCTGTTTTACTGAAATAGTATGTTCATTTCAGCGCAGAATCGGATGATGTGCATTTTTTGTTTTTTAATTTTCATAGAATAAATACATATAAAACAGCTTATTACATTACATATAGTTGTGCAGGAAACACACACACACACACACACACACACACACACACACACACTTTCAATATATATGTAAAGTGTGGGGGAGGGGGGTTAGAGATTAAACCCCAGGACCTCCACATCATTATGGAAGGCATCTTAACTTCGCGTTAATAAGCCTTTATTTCGCGTTATAACGCCTTTTTATTCGTGCTACAACGCCTTTTTTCGCATTATAACGCCTTTATTTCGCGTTATTACGCCTTTTATTTTTTTATCCATGAGCTTAATAGGCTTTCGTATATTTCGGTACATGTACCTGTATTTTTCAAATTATCTGGATTTCTACCAGAAAAGTGAGACCGGTTTTGAGGAAGATAAACAAATGGATTGATGTAAAATCAGGTTTTAAAAAATTGCCTATTTAATTCATACATCATTTGCAAATGTCTTTACCTTGTTTTTCTCCATTTTTAAAATGGATTCTTCTTTAATATTCCTCTTTTTTAAAAATCCTCTTAATTCTTCATCCATCTTAATCTAAAATAGTTAATATACATCTTTAGCTTGAAATAAAAGAGCGAGTTTCATGCAATGTACCTTCTTTGTAAAAACACAATACTTTAGCAAAATCACGTGATATTATCGGGAAATAACGCAAAACTTCTAATAAGACTGTCAGAATGATCTTTCAAACATTTCATTTTAAATTAAAGTTATGGAAAGTATATCACTTGTTTATAAATTAAGGTAACTTGGTTTGGAACTTTTTCTGTCTCGGACGACATATAAATCTCTCAGGGGAGCTCTAGTACTATTCAACTGCAACAGGAACCGTTTTGAAAGTGATGTATCGCTTTGGCGTATAGAGCTCACCAATCATGAGAATCTCATTGATTTGCACCAACGTCGGCTGTTATGATACTGGGCCATCGGCTGTTATGATACTGGGCCAACGGCTGTTATGATACTGGGCCGACGGCTGTTATGGTACTGGGCCAACGGCTGTTATGATACTGGACCAACGGCTGTTATGATACTGGGCCGACGGCTGTTATGATACTGGGCCGACGGCTGTTATGATACTGAGACGACGGCTGTTATGATACTGGGCCAACGGCTGTTATGATACTGGGCCGACGGCTGTTATGATACTGGGCCAACGGCTGTTATGATACTGGGCCACGGGTGTTATGATACTGGGCCATCGGATGTTATGATACTGGGCCATCGGCTTTTATGATACTGGGCCAACTCGGCTGTTATGATACTGGGCCAACGGCTGATATGATACTGGGCTATGGGTGTTATGATACTGGGCCAACGGCTGTTATGATACTGGGCCAGCGGCTGTTATGATACTGGGCCATCGGCTGTTATGATACTGGGCCAACGGCTGTTATGATACTGGGCCAACGGCTGTTATGATACTGGGCCGACGGCTGTTATGATACTGGACTATCGGCTGTTATGATACTGGGCCAACGGCTGTTATGATACTGGGCCGACGGCTGTTATGATACTGGGCCAACAGCTGTTATGATACTGGGCCGACGGCTGTTATGATACTGGGCCGACGGCTGCTATGATACTGGGCCAACGGCTGTTATGATACTGGGTCATCGGCTGTTATGATACTGGGCCAACGGCTGTTATGATACTGGGCCGACGGCTGTTATGATACTGGGCCGACGGCTGTTATGATACTGGGCCAACGGCTGTTATGATACTGGGCCAACGACTGTTATGATACTGGGCCGACGGCTGTTATGATACTGGGCCATCGACTGGGCCGACGGCTGTTATGATACTGGGCCAATGGCTGTTATAATACTGAGCCAACGGCTGTTATGATACTGGGCCATCGGCTGTTATGATACTGGGCCAACGGCAGTTATGATAAATAAATACTTACAGATAATGTACCCAGCGCTTTTCTTCAGGTTTTATCCTCGTAGTGATGCTCGTAATTATGCTCGAATGAATAATACATTAAAATTTAAGTCGAAATAACAACATAACTAAGTCGTAATTACGAGATACTAAGTCGTAATTACGACATAACTTAGTCGTAATTACGACATAACGTAGTCGTAATTACGAGATAGTAAGTCGTAATTACGAGATACTAAGTCGTAATTACGAGATACTAAGTCGTAATAACGAGATAGTAAGTCGTAATTACGAGATACTAAGTCGTAATTACGACATAACTAAGTCGTAATTACGAGATACTAAGTCGTAATTACGACATAACTAAGTCGTAATTACGACATAATTTTTTTTCTAGGTGGCCATCGGCTGTTATGATACCGGGCCAACGGCAGTTATGATAAAAAAAATACTTACAGATAATGTACCCAGCGCTTTTCTTCAGGTTTTATCCTCGTAGTGATGCTTGTTATTATGCTCGAATGAATAATACATTAAAATTTAAGTCGAAATAACAACATAACTAAGTCGTAATTACGAGATACTAAGTCGTAATTACGAGACACTAAGTCGTAATTACGACATAACTTAGTCGTAGTTACGACATAACGTAGTCGTAATTACGAGATAGTAAGTCGTAATTACGAGATACTAAGTCGTAATTACGACATAACTAAGTCGTAATTACGAGATACTAAGTCGTAATTACGACATAACTAAGTCGTAATTACGAGATACTAAGTCGTAATTACGACATAATTTTTTTTTCTAGGTGGCACGTACCGGCTTCCGTAGTTCAGTTCTTCTATACAAAGAGAAATTTTGTGACAATTGTGGAAATTTGATCAAGTTTGTACACCAATTGGGCCTTATTCAAAGTTACATCAGGGCATTTAGGGTCAGGTAGGTCATTGTTGCTCGGGTTTTTTTTCAGGTGTGATCATCATGGATATTCAAATTATGACATAACGGTTATAGTTGTTCCAAATAAGAAGGTACAGAAGGGATAATTTTGACATAGTCATATTTGTTGTTTTGTTAAAAAGATAAAAAAATTGCTCTATGTACAGAATTAAGTTCACTTTTTCATGAATGAAAAATATTTTTCCCTATTAGGTCAGTATATTTTGTATTAAGTTTTGACAGTTTTTTGTGAATTTGTTGGAAAATACGACTTTATTTTTTGCATTTTCCATGTGCCATCAATTTATGGAAATACAGTAGTACAATTTGAGAAGATTATAGTCTTGGTATTATTAAGTCGATTTCTTAAACTAAAAAGAATCCAAAAGTTACATGTTTGTTTTTGGATGTACGCTTCACAGAATGACGTTTTATACTCTAAATAATGTGTTGAGGCATCAAATATAAGTGTAAATTAGCAGTGCACATTTTTATTTCGGAATTTCTGTAAACTGAGTCATTCGTCGGCATACGTACACAACATCTTACGGCATCATTCTGATTTTTATGAATCTGAAGATTTGTATTTAGTATGCATAAATGAGTTCAGTAATGGTATTTACCGTCCTAGTTAAGAATATTTCCCGTGCGCACGTGGAAAACTTTACTTGCGCACGGGAAAATTTCTACGTCATCATGACATCATTTTGAATTTCATGAAACTGAAGATTTGTAATAGACATGCATAAAAGAACTTAATAATGGTATTTAAAGTCCTAGTTAAGAATATTTAAATTGTTTCTTTCCCTTTGAAGTAGTACATTCAAGGCTACATTGAACTTTAAAAAAACAAATTCAATAAAACATTTTTTCCATGGCCCGAAAATTAAAGGAACATGAGACATCGCCTATAGCATCTGTGTAAAAAGAGATACTATGAATACAAAGTTATTAAAGGTTAGCAGTAACCTTATACAATAAAATAAAAGAATTGATCTGTACCACCAATACATGTGATCTTGTAAAACTCCAGTAAAATCTTATATATACATGTATTTGAAAGTGTATTCTATATGGTAATTCTTTATGGTCTGAGAGTCTAGCAGGCGCTCATTGTTAGCGGACAGTGCATAATGTATCTGGTATGATCTCAGAAACTAATTAAAGGTGACTTTTGTAGCAGAATGACCTAAAGAGCGCGTTTATGAAACACAGATCCTCTCGCCGCCCAGATCCTTGTTTGAAAAAGTGTTTTTTTCAGTTCGCTTGCTAAAGGTCGAAGGTTCCTCCGACTCCCTCAAACAGCCATTAACAGACCGCTCCGATATACATTTTGACGAGGGGGTTCAACTCCAATCTAAATATAGTTTTTTGATCCTTTGATATTTGACAGTCAAACGCATGTCCAGTTTGATTTTAAAATCTGTACCTAGCAAGTGTCCTTTCCCGTCTTAGAGTTATAGCTAGTTATGATATACTTTATAACGAGATTAGAAGAGGGTTAATACTTGTTTCAGAATGCGTTATAACGTATTTGAATATATAAAAAAGTAAAAGTATTTAAACAAACTTTTCATGAACGGTCATTTGTGTAGGGGCATACTGGTTACAAGTTCGAACGTTTTTAAAGGTCAAATGTGCTCTTCTTTTCCACTTTGGTTTTGGTTGATAGAATAATGTTTTACGTTGCATCAGTAAATTTTAAGTTTTTCACAATTTCAAGGATTTGCGCATGAATTCGCAGCGGCGTGAAGCCTTTGGTGTGAAGTTTTACATCTCGTTTATTTCCAATTCAAAAAAACCACCTTAAGTTCATTCCGTGATGCCGAATGCTTGTCGAAAGAACTGTACTCACTTTCAAGTCTTGAGCCAGATTCGGTCGGTGTTCAATTAACCACTCGGCCACTGCATCCTAATCAATTTCAGTGTAAATACTAAATCACATTATTGACTAGATCGGATTTTGTGTTCCAGTCATGGTTATCTCAATTATATCGAAACATAACCAGCTATTGAATTAGTAACAGAAATATATACCTTTCCAATGCACTTAGGCTATATTAAGGCCGCGATTATTATTCCTACCTGGCCAGAAATTTTAAGTGATAGTCGCAGTATTAAATAAGTTTGGACTGCCATTAAATAATAAGTGCCGTCCACCAGATAGTTTATATCACCATCCTAAGGTTGCAAACTTCCCGGCACCAACCGGCTTCCGTAGACAAGAGTGAAAATGAATGTTTAAAACTGTTCGGTGTATTTATTTTGAAGCACTCTCTCTCTCTCTTAGTTTTTGTTCCATTGACCTGAAAATCTTACCAAAGTGAGACTGTATAATAATAATAATAATATAGTAAAAAATTTCCACTTGCGAACATAGAAGTTCCACGTGTGCACGTAATAGTTCTACATACACACGTGGAAAATATTTTTCTCTGCGTGGCCTCATTTAGCCACCGTGTCGCCAGCTATAGGTGCAGAAAATTTCCTTGTGTGTTGCGCTGATGGAATTATACAACAGGGTTATTTATTGTGCTATGCCTACCGTGACTTGGGGCCTCGTTATTTCCCATTCCAAAGAACCAGCTTGACTTTCATTTCGTGATGCCGAGTGCTTGTCGAAAGAACTGTACTCAATCTCAAGTCTTGATCAGACCCGGTCGGTGTTCAAACACAAGACGATCGCTTGACGTACAATCCAAACGAACAGTATCAAGTTTATAAAATCCTTATCAAGTATCCCTCCTTTAAATATTGTCGTAGGAATCAGCAAGCAGCATAGAATTATCGACACAATACTGGTTATTAATTAGTATTGGTTGTGGATTTTCAGAAATTATGTTTTTTCACCTGTTATTTAGAATCATATGATACAGATGTTGGAATCCTTTATTCGACATAATAGAAACATAGCATATACTTTGCAAACAAACAATTTTCAACCATAAAAATTGTCATTCAAGTCAGTTAAAGAAACATTAAATACAACACAAGAAGAAAATAAGCGATTTTAAAGCACATATAGTTTGATTTGAAATAAATAAACGTGATTGTTAAGTTAATACGCCAAGACCCTTTAAATCAAAATTAAATACTCCCAGTGTTTAATGCAAGTTAATAAAGTACACACAAGAACGACCAAGGGACGATTTGAATCAGTTCGAGTGAACTTGTTTCCAAAAATGACGTTTAAATAAATGATCTTGTATTTCTATTGAGTATGTCATACAGTAGTTTTTAATTTTTTAATAATTTTATAATACTTTTAAAAGTATCACATTACAAAAAACACAGTTTGAATGTATTGTATGTATTTCATAAAACAATTAAAAGTAGCACATGACAAGTAAAACAGTGCACGTTATATATAGCTTCTCACTCGATAACCGCTCATGAATATGTGACGAAGTCTCCATGCCGGCATCATTCAGAGGTTGGATGATTGTTGCTTGAAGACATACCAGCATATTTTGATATTTCTAACATGCAACGAAAACTGACAGTTTCACATGCTTAGTATTGTACAAAACTGTCTTATTTTGATAAGAAAAAGGACAGCCGTTGAACAATCTAACAGAGAAGATGGACATGCAACTGTTTTAATCTTATCTTTCTCGAATGTTGCTATAACATGCAGATTTCCAAATCCGAATATTCTTCCATTACAAAAAATCAACTCTCTCTCGTATGTAGCTCGAAGTTGAATAAAGGCAGAAAATTCAAATTTTAATAATTTTTGTATTCTATGGATTTGATGGATAAATTGTCGTGTAAATAGAGTTTATTCATCGAGTAACATTGATTAAGTAAGAAATTGATACGAAATTGAAAAGAGAACGCTACATTTTGTTAAATTTGAGGATATAATATTATGTTGATGACGTCACGCGGACCCCCCCCCCCCCAACAATCTTTTTCATATTTGCCCAAATCGTAAGTAGATTTATCACTAAAAACTGAAAACTACTCATGGGTGTTGCACATCCAGTGTAATTATCAAAATCCAGTAACATCAGATTGGATGACACTTTACTAAAACGGGCACAGGAAGTAATCTGACGAAACAGAGCATCCTTGTATATATTTAAAACCTGAAATCTGATTGGCTGACATCGTCTTCTTGACCCAGTTGTTAGCTATTTTAGCAGTAATTAACTTTTAATGGTTTTAGCATACCTGCTAACCCTCCCGATGTGAGCACAGTCTCCTGATATCAAGGGGAAAAAATGGAATTTCCTGCTATCATCACTGTTAGAATCTCCCGTGCAGGAACCAGGAGGTTAAAATCTGATTTTTGAAAAATTAGTCACCTTCTTAGAGAGGTCATCTGTCAACTACGTTCTAATCATGTACAGAACCTTTGTAGAGCGGTCACCTGTCAAACGCGGTCAGCGGGCATCCTAACAGCCGCTCGATTGAAAAAAATGTTGTCTACAACGTTTACTAAAATTATGCTGGACTCGGGGAAAAAATCTTCAAAAATTATTGAATTCTTAAAACACAACTCTGGTGATATAAATAATAATAAAATAATAGTTTCAATCCACGTGTATCGTTATAAACTTCTAAATCAGAAATGAAATATGCACAAAAGTTCGAAAGTGTGTATTTCTTACCTTTTTAATTTATAAAAATGCTGGTGATCACTTGATAATTAATCCGTTAACTAGAAGCTGACAGTAATTAAATCCTTACACTGAAAGTTTATTCATCATAAGGACTATAGTCCTGCAGGTAAATTTACACACTGTCAAAACTTTCTGAATAGAGCGATGTCTGGCTTTTGAAATCACATTTTCAGTGGGGGTCACAACGGGAGTAACTGGCAAAAAAAATTATCAGACCACTTACTAATACTTAAATTTAAAGCAATATTATATTTACAGAGGTAAATATTGGAAATTTGAGTTGTCCAACGAATTATGAAGTAATTATAAATTAATTCATATTAAGAAATATTCCCCCTTTTGTACACCACTCCTGTCAACAAACTTCTGAAGGAGACAGTTCCCAGGACAACTTCTGAATTTGGGAGATGCAAATTATACTAGTGGCTATTGGGTGTGCAAGAATGGTTTATACCAATGCAGGGCTTCAAAGCTCACCTGGTCAATTAATTTATATTCATCATTAATTTTAACTACATTCACATTATCATTAAAATACTCTTATATAAATTTTTTAAAATTTTTTTTATTCAAGTTAATTGTGAATTAAATTAATGACTTGATCAAATTTTCATTATGTTATTTTTTTCAAGTTATCCATTTATTTAAAAAAATGTCCTCAATTATGACATGAAAAATATCAGAAGCTTATTAGCTCACCCGAGCCAAAGGCTCAGATAAGCAATTGACATCTATCTTCGTCCGTCGTACGTCGTGTGTAAACTTTTCACATTTTAATCAACTTCTCCAAAACGACTAAGCCAAATTGGATGATATTTGAAAGTAATGATGCCTGGCTAGGTGAGGGGCTTCAGATTTGCACAAATGAAAGGATTATGTCAACTTGAGGTCCCATAAAGGGGAAAATTGTGAAAATCTTTAAACATCATCTGCTCTGAACCTTTAACAGATAGCTAAGATATTTCATGTAAAACACTAAGGGCACTTAGTTTCTGATTTGCACAAATTGTAGCTGTAGGGGCCAAAATGGGGAAATGGCAAGGTACACAAGAGGGAAATTGCTAAATTAATGTATTTGTCAATATATCTTGAAAACTATAAACATTTTTGTATAGGCATGTATATTGGAATACTGTAGGCATTTGCACAACGGTCATTTTGATATTTGAATAGAGGTCATAGGTTCAAAGGTCAAAATCATAGATGCAAACGAATACTGAAATGGTTAATTATCTCAAAAACTATAAACTTTCTCTATAGGCATGTATATCGGAATGTTATAAGAATTTGCACAATGGGAATTTTGATATTTGAATGTAGGTCATAGGTTCAATGGTCAAGGTTATAGATGCAAATCAATACTGAAATGGTAAATTATCTTAAAAACTATAAACTTTTGTTTAGGCATATATGTTAGAATATTGCAGATATTGGCCTAACGATCATTTTGATATATGAATGAAGGTCATGAGTTTAAAAGTCAATGTCCCTGACGCAAACACATACTGACATGCTTACGTATCTCAAAAACTAAAAACTTTTTGTATAGGCTTGTAAATTGTAGGAATTGACCTAATAATCATTTCGATATTTAGATTGAGGTCACGGGTTCAAACTTCTTTACCTTTTTAACTGTTTATAAACAATATATTATAGCTAGACTTCAGTATGTAGCATTCTAAGAACAAGTTGTAATAAATTTGCAAAAATCCTTACATATAATTGGCCCTTACTGCTGAAAATTTATTTGGACATTCTAATGACCATTGAACCTCTGAATGAGATATGTACTCAGCTGCATGTGAGCATTAAGGCTCATGGGCCTCTTGTTTAGATTAGGGTCTCCGTGATGATGGAAGTAACTTTGACCATTCTTGATGGTTTCATACATGCATTTATTCGGATTGAACTACATGAATCCTTAATTAGTCCAATGTGTGAAAATTTTAAGATAACTTCAGCCCCATGCTCATAGCCTGCACATTGTACACTACATGAACCCGCTGTGTTGTCTTTGGTATACTGCAAGGTGAACATAACAACCTCCTTTCAGTTACCTAATAACTTCATATACCTGACACTACATTGATGGAGACACTGAATCTTTAATCTCTAATCTTTCGCGAATTTTTAGTACTTTCAGTACTTTGATTTATTGTTAAAATAATTGTGATTTTTCATTACAAGCAAAATTGTAATTCGTCTTAAACAACAGTTGGTTAAGGATCAACTCAAGGTTACAATTAAATACATATACATTTGCCGAATTAGGAGTTGTAACTGAAAGTCTGGTTTACTCTATAATCCCAGAAAATACTTGATATAAATTTATTTATTTTGGCTAAGGCGTAAATCTTCTGTTAATAAGGCCTCAGTGATTGAGTGTCATTAAGCCTAAAATTTTACAGTGCCTATGCCCTCTTCCTACTCGATCAGATCCTGATGCGAGAATGTTGTCAGTGCTCTTGCCGCAGATTGCCGTTTTTCTGATAATTGCCATTGCCACTGAAATGACCACCGCAATATAATAACTTTTGACTAGCTATATACATCGTTAGTACCATAACTCAATTTCACTCCTCCATGATACAAAAAATTAAACATACAGATATTTTTCCTATCAATCAAACGGTTAAATCTGCTTCCATTAAGAAAATATTGATTAATCTGGGTCAGCTTCGAAATGTTCCGATTGTGTTCGAGTAAATGATGTTTGATAAACAAGAGTTTATAGTTGTTTTATACTTTTGAAAGATGTCTTCCAAAGTGCACGTGTAAAATCGAACGTTTTATCATCGTGCTATACGTTTTATATTATTTTTATAGTTACATTGTTTAATTATAGTCATTATTTGCAAATTGCCATTTCACACATTACATATTCTATTTATGCTACTTCAGATGGTAATTTGTTTTGGAGATCCGATAACACCATAAACAGAATGGAAATAACCAGAGACGTAAATACAACACATGACATAACTACTGTAACGGTCGATGATCGTGTTTATGATTTGTGTATTGGCTATTTACCAGAAGCAGTGGAAGAGACTAGTGACAAAATCAAAACAAATGGTTTAATATACTATTTACTAGATCAATTATCTGATAAATTAAAGTAAAAACTTTTTGATTTTATTGACTTTATTTCTATAAAATCTGCAATGTACAAATATATGTACAAACATAAAGATATATGATATAGCAAACAGTTTTGTTGACTAGTTAGAAAAGGAGAATAATAGGTAATATATTTCTGATCGTAAACGTATTATTCTTTAACGGTCAAGATAAAACACTTCAACAAAGAGTGATAATTTAAAACAAAACGAAATACGTGAGATTATTTGACATACAGAATGTAATTGTAGATTTTACTTATTAAAAACAAAAACATATTGAACAAAACTGAAGGAATGATTATGCAGATTAAACAGTTTTCAGTGCGTTAAATAAGGATGGTAGTATACATCCACATTCATGAAATACGCATGCGGTACCAGTGCTAGATGTCTCTTTTGATTGATCAGTTTACTCATGTGTTAAAAATTGCATTATTTTTGTCTTTTCTGCTATTACATACATAGTATGTAATTTTTGGAAGTAAATAACGAATGTTTAGTTAATGTTCAGATTAATGTGTTGAAAAGTTATGAAAACGTTTAGATCAGAATCTTTGCTAAATAATTGATAAACCAATAAGTTTACTAACTAAGATATAATTTTTTGTTTTTTTTCATAGAGTCAGTTATTATCTTCATTAAGCAAAAGTACATGTATGCCAGAAATGACTGCATAAAACCCAAACTTTATTATTTGTATGTAAAAATTAGAAAAATTTTATGTATGGAAATAAAATACTAAGCTAAAAAATAAACTCTGATTTTATATCTACATGTTCTGCCTTGTACCGGATTAAAAATAGACATAGGATAAAAAGTGACGAAAACTAAGCACTACAAAAGTGCACACACGCAAATAATATACGACCCTCCAGTTGGAAAGAAGGTCCCTTAGGCAAACAATTTGATAGTGTCATCTCTTGTCATATTGTTGCAATACCAACACTAAATAATTCAAAAGTGGCAATAACAGTGAAATCCCCAATAGTTGTAGAGAAATTGTAAAAACACACAAAGTTATGATTTGTAGTAAACTATATTAATTGCATTCAAAAACATGTTACTTTTGTATTGTTCTTAGGTTTATTTTTGTGTACAGAACGTCAAATATATATTATTGACTATGTATAATTTACCTTTCAGAGATGTATAAAAAGGACATACAAAATTGCCTGGGATATAATGGCATCTCTAAAATTAAATTAGAGAAAGAGATGATTTGCAATGGAGTTCCAGAGTGTTACGATGCACTGGACGAATTCTACTGTTGTTACAAAAGTACTAACGAATGTGGAATTCTTAACATTGAAATTAACTGTCGACCACCTGAAGAATCAAATAAATTGGCTGCCGTTTTAAAATCCAGCTTTTTATATTGGAACAACCATCCATTTTCTGCCATTTATACAGATCGTTCAATCGTAGAGTCGCATTGTTCTCTGTCCGGCATGTATATTGATACCTTTCACGTTCAAAGGCGAATCGACATATATGATCAGCGCGAAATTCATATATTTAGACAAATATTTGGCCCTGGTGTTTTCAGAAAGGTAAACCAAACGACAAAATTATCTATCACTGGAGTCATATCAGAATTAAACAAGAATGCGTTCCAATCTTTTCAGTCACTCATTCGTCTACGCATTTCTGAAACGACGCTAAAGTACATCAAGGCAGGTGCATTTGCGAAACTCCTTGCCTTGCAATCACTCGAACTGACAAGAAATCATTTTCTTATCTCAATACATGCGGACGCGTTCAAGGGTTTAAGCAGTTTAACCTTGTTAAACATCAGTTCGAACGATCTGACTGAGCCACACGATGGTATATTTGAACCATTAGAGTCTTTAAACGAGATTGATCTACGGGGGAATGATTTACGCATCAAAAGTGATTTGTTCAAGAATAATAAGAAATTAACTATAATATATGGTGATTCCGAAATTGTTTGTTGTATAAAGCCGGAATCGGTTACCCCCCAAAACTGTATAACTCCAAAAGATGCTGTAACAGGCTGTAAAGATCTTATTGAAAACAAGCCACTGCGAGTTTTCTGTGGATAATCGCTGCACTGGCTGTATTTGGCAACCTTGTGGTAATAATTTACCACTTAGTGGGTGACAAGGCTTCTAAAGCTGAGACATTCAACATATTTGTTGTAAATCTAAGCATTTCTGACACAATGATGGGAATTTATATGATTATAATTGGAGTTCATGACGCCATGTTTCTTGGAGAGTATGTCTGGAATGAATATAATTGGAGACACAATTTTCTCTGTAAACTTACTGGCATTATGGCTTTCATTTCGAGTGAATCATCGGTGATCTTTATCTTATTCATTACTTTAGATCGTTTCCTGGCCGCACGATATCCCTTCAGCGACTGGAAGATCACACCAAAACGTGCTTATGTAATGGTATTAGCTACATGGGCGGTTTCTATTGTTACTGCCGTTCTTCCAGGAATGCTTTATGAGGGATTCTACTCTAGATCAGGAGTTTGCATTGCGCTTCCTTTGACTGGCGGAGTTAGAGGCGGATTTTATTACAGTGTGACAGTATTTTTAGGATTTAATTTTGTTGCTTTTTGCTTTATCGCTATAGGGCAATTTTTGATCTTTAGAGTAATCAAGCTATCATCAGCACGTGTAGGACGTCCTCTATCAAGTAAAGAAAAAACAATGGCAAAAATACTCTTGTTGATTGCTGTTACAGACTGTTTGGGTTGGATACCAATAGGAATACTTGGTAAGTTATTAGTAAAGAGTAATACAAAGCTCCAACATTTTAATATTTCTATATTAGGAGATATAAATTTAAATGATTTCCTAAAAGAGCAATACCTAAATTGATAAAAATAGCATTTATCACATATGATGCGTGTTAAGAGGGGACTCAAAACAAATGCCATCCGTTTATCGAAGTATAAGTACATTCGATGTTCAAATGATTCTTTGGCTAGTAAAACAATTTAAAACATAAGAACGTTTTGATTGATGTCGATCTGTTTGAGACGCGTTGGAGTAAATATGTGTGTGCTAAAACGTTAAGTAAAATAAGATGAAAAGAATTGTATGAACATTTTATGAAAATATCACTTGTTATTTACTTGGAGCAGGTAACCTCTTTCATACAAGCCAGAGTATGATAAACCATAGAAGCAAGTAATCTGTAAACTGAAAATGATTTGCTTTGTTGCCAAATACAAATAAAAAAAGACGAAAATAGGGCAATCACATATTGGGATATCAAAAACAAACATACTTATCCATTTCCGAATCACAATCCAGAAGCAAAGTAAAAACTTTGGAACTGACAAGTTAGGTTAGACACGCGAACTTCCACCAGGGAAGTGAGGCCGGGTGCTCCGGAAGGGTAAGCACCTCCTGTTTAGCTAGCTACACCCGCCACGTGTGTAATCAAAATTATTTTAAAACCTTGAACAAATAGTCTGTACATATATGTTCTATTTAAATTTGAGTTTTATATGTGCTTTAACGTTTATTAAGTCATAATTTGTTATTAACACGTCTTATTTTTCATATTTTAGTTACCATGGCTATATTTGGATTAAGTATCCCGGATGTTATGTACTCTTGGGTTGTTGTAATAATAATGCCGATCAATTCTGCAATCAACCCTTTCCTGTATACATTTGTACCAGCAATTTTGGTAAGTGTATGAATTAGATTATAAATCCATTGTTAATTTTATTATTTTCCTTAAATACTATTAATTAACACATTGACATAAAGATGGGTACAACTGTTAGCGATAAAGTGATATAACGTGAGGATAACAAAATCAAATGTGTAATCTGTAGTTTTGATTAAGACTATCCCTAATGTATTAAAAAAATGATAAAACATGTGTCCATGTAATCATAAAATATTCTAAATGCGTAAAGATCAGGTTTTTGTACCTTAAAAGGAAATGTTAGCACTATGAAGATCGCACTGTAAAAAATTAGTAATATATTTAGATTTAATTCAGAAGGATACATGTACAACTGATAAATATTAATTTATTTTGTTTTTGTAATCTTATGTAGAAGATACGAAGAGAAAGAAGCAGAATAGCTAGAATAAACGCTAACGAAATCGAAATGAGGGAAATGCGTTAGCATGTGCAGGTATACATTGATTTTTTGTCAGATAACCAAGTACTTAGCATTAAGTTTGTATGTTTGGTTGAAAATGTTTGATTTTGTGCCCCGATACAGTAATATTTCCGGATATTTAACATTCTGTAAAATGTTATCATGACATGTTTAAGATTTATATGTATCTTGAGGCAGTATAATAAACTGCAGACAAGAAATAAAACGCTTCGGGTAGTCGAAAAAGTCCTTGTGAAATGTACAACCTGATACTAAAAACTTGAGGAAATTGACATGTGTTGCTATATCATAAATTCATGGATATTTTGTTTTTTACCCGAGTATCCTAGTACTACTCACTGTTATCGACAAAAACCGCTATCCTGGCAGAAAAACGTTTAAACATTAATATTGGAACCTTAGAATTCTGATGATAGAACAATACAATAAATTGACATTTAGAATAACCTTCCTCAACTGTTTTAGGTTATTTTATTACTTGCTCACTTAAGATTCCAGCCAGTGGTTTCATATGAAATATTATAGAAGTCATGTTATCAGATGACATTTTATCATTATGAAGTTTGATGATACTGAGATGATTATCTACATATATTGTTCTCTAGACAGTGTCTCATTTTTCGTTCATTTTACATATCAAGTGTCAAAAATAAATATAGTGCGAAGGAAAATGCAGTAACAAACATAAGGTTTTTTGCATATTTTCGTCGATCAATGATTTCATTATTTTAAACATTTATATATTTCATTTCATATTTTTCATTTCAGGTGGTTTGATTAGTCAATAAAGATTTTGTCTTCGATAGATATAAATAAAGGTGGCAATTTTGTAAAAGTTTTGATGAACGTAATAATGATACAAGGAGTAAAAAACTTTTTGGACTTAAGTTATGCACATGCAGTCTAAGATTTTGTATTTTTAATAGGTTTAATATGGATGTAAAATGTTAATTAATGTATGTTTATGAACAATTATGGCTGGTTTATTGATATTTCGTCATGATACCATAAAGTTTATTTTTGACAAGTTTACTCAATAATAAGTTTAAATTATTCCTGACAGTTAAGCTCGTCAAATTATGATTTTTTATCTTTTGATTATCATCAGTATTATTGCCCGAATTTTTTATCTTTAAAGAAAAGGATTGAACTTATCAATTTAGTTTAAATGATTAAAGCACAACCTTCAATAAGCTTTTAATTCAGTGTTAATAAGATGTATCCTAAAGTTCAAGGTGGCGTTTAACGCAATCCAACAGTAAAGATCAAAATTTGAGTTTAATATAGTGTTAATTTAAACCTAAAAATTAAATTTAAACCATTCAAACAATCGGCCTTCTATATCACATCTGCTGCTTAAACCATACTTTATTTTAAAACATAGGGCGAAGTTTAACCGTTTGGCCTTTAACCTCAATGCTATGATAATTGATAATTGTATTCTTTTTAGTTGATGTCAATATTTAACCTCAATGTTATTATTAATGATTTTTTTATAATATCCTTTTAATTGATGTCAATATTTAACCTCAATGTTATTATTAATGATTTTTTTATAATATCCTTTTAATTGATGTCAATATTTAACCTTAATGTTATTATTAATGATTTTTTATAATATCCTTTTAATTGATTTTACTATTTAACCTCAATCTATTACTAGAAAATGTATATTGGTTGTTGTGATTTAACATTTGATGTTTATATTACTGGTTTGGCCATAGAATAAGGTGTTTATCTTTGACAGTTATAAGATTTTTCAATCTGAATAAAATTTGAATCAATTATACACATTTTAAAATTTCTAAAGAATTCTTATTGTTATATGTCATATATTATTCATTATGAATACCATACCATAAAACAGATTTTTAATGTCATATTTGAAGGTTGTATATTTCACAAGTGGCAGTAATTTACCGTTTTTATTATCTCTTTTTTACGCGAGTCATTAATCCTGAATATTGTTATTGAATTGACTGTGACATTTATGGAATGATTATTGTATATATAGTAATTGTCCTTGATATATAAAAGCGTGTAAATACCATTTATGTTGTCGTTTGAAGTTTGTGGTTTGTAGTTTTACTATTTTGGCCATTTTTATCATTGTTTAATTATTATAAATGAAATGAATTTTGCCATAATTGCATAATATATATTGTTTTGATCATTGCTATCATATTTAATCACCTGAACAAATGTCACGTGAGGTTATGACAAATTCCAGCATCTCTATGCATGTATGTTAATATGTGGAATTACAATGCTAACAAACAGTTACGACCTATCTGGAACTACGTTCAAAGTTGACTGATTTAACGACAATTAATCAGAGGTATATTTTAGGCTTTGTACTTTAACTATTCACGTGATGTTGTCATGAATACATTTTTTTAACTTTTGTTGAAGTTGTATTTTAGCTATTTTTGAGCATATTTTATTGCAGATATTTTTAAGTTTTTCAATATAAAGACAAGGACGTGACCTATTCACAACATAAGCCAACAATTGCTTATTGTTGACCATGTTCGAAGATTTTTTTCATGGGTTTTTTTAAGGTTTGATGTTTACATTTCGTGTCCCTTAAAATGTATGAATTTAGATTATGACTTTTGATACATTTATTCTACATCAATCCTAGCTCAAAGAACAGAGTCATAACAGCAAGATAAAAAAAACCTTTAAATTACTACTAAAATTACCATGGAAGATTTAAAATTTTGATATATTTTTGATTGCGGAGGTAAGGTCAAAGTTTATGTTCATGAATAATTGTTTGTAGGTTTTTTTTACTATTTCAACTATTTTTCAAAAGTGTAGATTTTTCTATTGACATTTTATTCCTATACGATACAAGGACAAAGGTCAAAGTCATTTTGATACTATTTTTGATCAATTTCATTTTATAATTTATTGATTGGTAAAGGTAAATGATTATCAACCGATTGTTAGCGTTAAAGCAATTGTGACGATCGTTAATTTTTCGGCATAATGTATCTTATACACATTTGGATTTTAAATTTTGTATTAAATTTTAATAACATTTTTCAATGTTGATGATTAAAGTTTCCATTAATTGATGTTTAGAAGAGGGTCAAGGTGTAAAGTTAATGTCATTGTCTAGATTTTGGCGATTAAATTTATGAATATATTTAAAATATATTTCAATGCAGACATAACTTTTAATTGCTTGAAGGATTTTTAAAATAAAGCTTAACTAGTGTATTTTGATATCTGTTATTTTTTCATAGGTGTTTTCAGCATTGGTGTACATGGAAAGACCCTCAATACTGAATCAAAGTCAAATTATGACGACTTTAGTTTTGATTATTTTACCTTTGCTTCTTTTCGTGCCATTTCTTAAGAAACAAAATAGTGCAATGTAAATTTAACTGTTTGAAAGATTATGCTCCTACAACAACCCAGAATAAAGGTCAAGATGATGACATCATTTGCAATTTTAGCCTTCATCTTAACTATGGGATCTTGACATGGAGTTTCAGTGCCCTTCATATTAAAGTTTGTGGCAAAGGCCAAGGATATAAATGTAATATTTTGGCATTTTATGAATATGTTTTTAAAATGTTTAACAGTTTCATGACTTAGATGCTGACATTTTGATATTGAATAATTACTTTTTTTTAAAAAATGTTATCAAATCTCGCGCGAAATAAGATTTTTAATCAAAAATATATTTCTGCACAAATGCATTTCTAATAATTTAATTTTATTGAATCTACAAGATAACATAAACTTATTTATTTTGAAACTAAAACATTTAAGCTATTCTTTGTTAATCAGCTCAGCTTATCAGGTCGGTTTGGATTTGTGTTGCATTAAATGTACCATTTTAGTGTTTGTAAATAGTAAACAAGTTCTTTCTATGTATATTTGGTCGTTGTTAAATATATGTTCAGTGTAATGAATAAAAACGTATTTTTGATTTGATCTTATTATTTTCATTCATTAGGGGTTTAATAAATTTGAATTTCTTAAATTAATTTTCAAAACCATACAACAGTATTGTGTATTATCCAATAATAATTTTTCGTGTTAGAAAGCACTTTAGAAAACAAAATATCATTTGAGTGAGATGGTTCCGGTACTACAACATCACTATAACGACGTTATGGAGTTTTACTCAAGTATCGGTCCAAGTACAGTAGTATTGTAATCAGTGATCCTAAAACGTTTTACCTATTTTACTTCTGTCTAGCTAGATATACACCCGCAAAGTAAACAATTCAAGTTGAGAATAAAGGAACATGGAACACAGTGACATTGGGACATCAAGTATCAAGTATAGTTTTGGGTAAAAAGATATAATCATCAACAATATTGTGATGACGACTATTAAACATTTATCCAGGATTGCCCTGGATATATTTGACGTCTCATAGTTCCATGTTCCTTTCGCACAATTTTAATTTAACACGTGGCGGGTGTAGCTAGCTAAACAGGAGGTTCTTACCCTTCCGGAGCACCCGGCCTCACTTCCCTTGTTGAAGTTCACGTGTCTAACATAACTTGTCAGTTCCAAAGTTTTTACTTTGCTTCTGGATTGCTATTCGGACATGGATTAGTAATGATTGTTTTTGATTTATAGCCTTCATAAACCCAGATCAGTAATATCTCCTTAATTAATATTTATATAACCTACTTCGCTGAATAAAGATCCCGTTATTGACACAAGTTGGTATAACGTATTTATTTGGACACAAATTTAGCGTATTTATTTAGGTTTGGACTCACTAATAGTGCTTACAAACATTAATTCAAATCAAAAGAATTATTGGGTCATTGGCCATTTAAGTGATTTTACTATTTATAATAACGGCAGCCATCTTAGATTTCTTACAAGTGTCGCCTTGTACAAACTTCGAGTTTTAATTATATTATTACCAGTTTTAATTTTACAGCACTAGACGGCCGTTTCGGTATAAAAGTCCTCATCAGTAGTGCTTGGACCAAAATTATGAAAACCAAAATTATTTTGCTACCCAAAGGACCAAAATATATTTTACCAAATTAAGCTAAGGAAATACTTTGCATGAGAGAGTATACCTTAGTTTTTGAGAAATTTCAAATTTTAACTTGCAGGAAATCTAGACAATAAAGCACTTTCAAGGGTAAACATGGACTTTTATCAGTTAAATCTATCCTGCATTGAAAATACTAGCCTTTTTAGAAATGTGTTAAAATTAGATTTTTGGTGAATGTATTTAACGAGTAATTCGTTTAACGTCTATTTTGTACTACAAAGATATGTTTTATAGTATCAATTGACAAAGAAAAATATTTATAAATGTTTTGAAAATATGCGTTGTTTTCAGGGTCTGAAATCTTTCTTGCCAAAGTACAGCAAATTTTGTGTCCGAAATGTTTAAATGGAGATTACCATATCTCTGCGGTTTTATTGCATTAAATCAACATCAGTTAGATCTAGTGGTATGTCACATGTAAGCAACTATTTAACAAATCATTGATAAGACATATCAAAATTTGTTATAGCAAACAAACTCGTGCCTAGCTATGAACCACCTTTATGAAGTGCTCCAAACTTTCTTTTTTAACGGACCTGTATATATAATATATATTTCTCAGGTTTGTATTACTAAAAACTACGAACATTTTACTTCGAAGATGTAAAGTTTCTGTACCTGCATTTTAAAATCTGTGGAAATGAATAAATTATATCAGGAACAAATAAATGTTTGCAAAGCAACGGCATGCGGTAACATTTTGTAAATAGGTTGTCAAGATTAGCTTATATTCCCTATCTACAGATAAACAAAAACCAAAGCAAAAATATTTTGTTTTGTTTTGGATAACCCATTTCTCTCTTTCCAATGTTATGACCGAAAAATGTTCATTGGCCCATTAAAGATAACAAAATAGCATGTCATTTCGGGTTGAACTGGTCAATAGTTCTTCTTACAGTATAAAAAAGGGGTTAATTAATCATACCCTGAATTGCAGATCATCATTTCACGCAGTAGAGATCCAACTGATTTCACCAGAGTAACTGAAAATGACTTGGATAAAAAACAAACATGATACTAATCCATGTCCGAATCACAATCCAGAAGCAAAGTAAAAAAACTTTGGAACTGACAAGTTAGGTTATACACGTGAACTTTCACCAGGGAAGTGAGGCCGGGTTCTCCGGAAGGGTAAGGACCTCCTGTTTAGCTAGCTACACCTGCCACGTGTGCAATCAAAATTGTGTGAAAGGAACACGGAATTATGAGACGTCAAATATATCCAGAGCAATTCTGGACACAGAGACATCAAACTTATCAACATTACTGTGATGACGGCCGCAAAACTTTTTGAAGGCCTTGATAAGCATAGGTTTGCAATATCCCTGAGTAAACAATTTGCAAGCAGCCTGCTTAGTTGAACAAAGCCTCCGTAGTGGGATCAAGCTCTACCATAGCGTATTAATTGGGAAACAAATACATCATAAGCAGAAGCAGGTATATTGCTGCATAATAAAGGAACGCTGACAATAGAAACATTGAAGTCATCACGTTTGTCATAATGTTTCAAATGTAGCCTTTTCGTGTGCGTTTTTTTCAGGTATAAGTCTAAATATGAAGCAGAACTTGATGAATCAGTCGTGTCTTTTATTTCAAGCTCACTAGGATAGATGACATTTACATAGTCTCCAAATTTAGGATTGTTAAGAAGAGACAGAATGTTATCTATATAGCTGTATGCTGAGTTGAATGGTTTGGCGACCGTCTTCTCTCTCGATTTAACAAGGTTCTGCATAAATTCTCTTCATGAGAATAAAGAAACAATTCAGCAAGCAATGATGCACAGTTTGTACCCATTGTTATACCGATTGTTTGCTGTAAAACTATATTACCAAACTTAGATTGAGAAGTCACGCCATTCTTCCTAATCTTGAATTACACAATGATGTAAAATTTACAATATTATTCCCATGTTAAACGTATTCATTTTGAAATGACGATTTTACCTTTTCCTATGTCCCTTAAGTCAGTATATATGTTACAAAGTAAGAATTCTAGTTTTCAATATAGTTATTATCGAAAGTAAAATGTATACAGTAAAAGTCAAAGTTTGAATAGGATTTTCCCAACCCATAAATGTTATTGAACTACATAAATATCATGCACATTATGCCATTCCTAAAATGAGTTTTGAAAATGTATTCGTCATGTATCCCATGTGGACTTACATCAAATTCTCAGTCAGACGGCCATTTAAACAATTAATGTTTGTACACACCCTATGTGTATACATATTTTCCAGAATTATCTTAACATGTATCAGTATTGAACTATCACGTAATTGTTTTGACATTTTTTGTTACTCTGATAAATGTAGACAACAAAGCCTGCAGTTTATATATTATTGATTAGTATAATATATCATAAAATACAGAGATAAGTTGTCAAATTGCTACGCCTAATGCAAATGTATGTCGATCATCCTTAATTATCGATCAAAAACATATCCTTGTTCAAATCAGAATTTCAGAAGGAAAGTAAATTCTTTGAAAACTGGCAAATTAAGTAATACATTGAATTTTCACCAAGAAATAGACCAGTTACCTGGAAGGGAAAGCGCATATCTAGCTAGTTAATCCGCAAATGTTATACATTGTAAAGGTTTTTACATCAAATAGCTGTAGACTCTTCATTTATACATTTGTAATTATGTATAGCATGTCTTTAATCTCTCAATTAAAAGCATGCAACTCCAATTATCAAATAACTGAAAGAGAAACCATTCTTAAACGTTGACGTTCACTTGACATTTAATGAAAATCTGACTTCGAGTAATTTGACGATTTATTTCGTAAAAATTCAAATGAACTAAATGTAGCAACATTTTAACAGAATTTAAGAGACGTAAATATTTAAGGCCAGGTGGTACTAAAGGACAGTAACCTATATTTCTCTGATATTTTCAAACTTGTAAATCTTTTTAGGCGCATCTGAAAATAGAGGTCCCTTTTTCTGTTTTATCTACTAGTATAAGGCAATACAAAAATTAAAATCTAGGAATCTTAACATAGGTTAAATAGGAAATCGCAATTTTTAAACTCTGGACAATTAGGAAAAGTGAAAGAAAATTACAAATTATACCAATGTTGATTTTATAGCACTAGACGGCGTTTCGGAATACAATTCTTCATAAGTAGTACTTGGACCAAAATTGTAAAACAAAAATTTTATTAAAGGATTAAAATATACAAAGGCTCAAAATATAAAACGGTTTGTCGTACAAATTAAAAAAAATAATTTTCTGACAATGTAAATAAAACATACGTCGATTATTCAGTATAAAACCTAAACGATGTATTCTGATGCAAAAATATGGTCAAAATTAGCAATAACGTCATGATTTTTGGCAATATTGTAAAGGATCGGCAAAGCTACAAAGCTACAAACTTTAATGTCATCGTGTAGTAAACTAGAACTGTTGTGTTAGAGCAGTTCTTGCTGTTATAGTAAATGTATTATTTTAATTTTTATGTAAAATACTTTAAAAGTTAGATTATTTTGTATTCCTAGTCGCTTATTATGAATATTAGAAATAATGACCATAAAAATATAACTTTGCATAGCAAAAGAACAAAGCTCTATTATCCGAAATGAGAGTCAATAATGATTCATTCAAAATCAAAGAAGAGGAGCAAGTAACAGTCAGGGAAATATTATTAATGGCTATATTTAAATTGTGAAAAAGATATTGACGAAAAAATCCTAACTGTAAGGAAAACTCGTTATGATTGAGAACATTTCATTTTACCTAGTTCGAAAATACGTCACTCGGAAGTTGCGTGCGTCATTACAATAACACCACTTATTTCAGTATAAACTTTCATGATGGGGAATCTCAAATCACATGTGCGAATGACAACTGCAATGTCTGTTCGATCTTCAAAACATGTTTATAGTCCAACTAAGAAAACCAGTAATAGTTGCCTTTATGTACAGATAGTCTGCATATAAACAGGTTACAATAAAGTGAATGACAATTTTGATTAAAATTTCACTGGCCAAAAAAAAATCAAGTGGTCCTTTAGGTCAAGTGCGATTGTATTACTCATTAAAGAGACACTGATATTAATAGTATATATTTATTTTCATTGTACACTTTGTCAAAAATTAATATACTCAGAATTACACTATTGTAATATCACTGATTTTCAAGCTTGTTGACAGTATCCTATTGCTGTAACATGTACGGCATTATATACTTACAAGCATTGTTGATATTTTGGTCATTTTATTACAGAAAGAAACATACTTCATGTTACAAAAATATGTTCTAGGTTATACGAAAAAATAATCTCTTTTAAATTACTACTTATACAATTCTTTTAATTAATCATTTCAATTTCACATAAACATTCATGTAACATCCATTTTAAGACAGCATTCACGAGAAACAAAATGTGAACGACATTCATGAAAATCAATATGTAAATAACATTTCACTAATTCTGATTACCACTCAAAAGAAATGAATAACATGAAGTTAAATCCGAAAATTCAATGTAAGAAATGTTAAATATTTTCTTTAATTATTTGCCACATATCTCAATCTTTTAAAAAAAAAACCTGAATTATTGGTTATCAAAAAACAAAATTGAAAACCAAGATAACAAATGAAAACAAAATCCAAACAAAAATAAACATTAACTACAAATATAGTATATTACATAAAAAAGAAAATGATAATTTTGTATCAGCAATATTTGAGTCAAATATAAACACTAATATCACTATAACTGATAAGGCAGAACAATCAAAGAGTTCAGTCCAGGGTTCCTGTCATCCTACCAGACAAACAACTAGATATAATAGAAAAAATCATAACAATGGCTTCAAGGCCCCGTCGTTGCCATGAAACTATTGTCACCAAATATCCATTATTCAATTTTTCTATTGTCAACTTTCCTTTTTATGCAGCAATATACCTGCTTCTCCTGCTTATGGTGTATTTGTTTTCCAATTAATACGCTATGGTAGAGCTCGTTCCCACTACGGGGACTTTGTACAACGCAGTAGGCTGCTTGCAAATAAATTGTTGACTCAGGGATATTGCAAGCCTAGGCTTATCAAGGCCCTCAAAAAGTTTTATGGCCGTCATCACAGTATTGTTGATAAGTTTGATGTCTCTGTGTCCAGGATTGCCTTGGATATATTTGACGTCTCATAGTTCCATGTTCCTTTCACACAATTTTGATTACACACGTGACGGGTATAGCTAGCTAAACAGGAGGTGCTTACCCTTCCGGAGCACCCGGCCTCACTTCCCTGGTGGAAGTTCACGTGTCTAACCTAACTTGTCAGTTCCAAAGTTTTTACTTTGCTTCTGGATTGTGATTCGGAAATGGATAAGTATGTTTGTGTTTGATTATATCAAGTCATATTCTGAGAATAAATTATATAATAAAAATAATACAGTCCAACCGGCCTTAAGGGGCACCTGCATATAAAGATCAGTTTAATTGTATCCCAATTGTTTTTTATTCATAATTTTTAACCTGTATATAAAAGCCACCTGTCCATAAAGGCACATTTATTGGTTGCATTGCATACCTTTTATAGACGGGTTTGACTGTAATTCTTTAATAGCATTTATTATATTTATTGAACTAGTCTATTGTAAAATTTAATGTAGATTTCTCGTAAGTACGTCTTACAATATTAAACAATACTAAAATGAATATAAAATAAACATCATATATATGTTTAATGTGACTTCATTCACAAAGAAAACATTTGCACCATCCTAAGATAATTTTCACAAAAATTAAATTGTTTCACTTAACATGTCACATATTTCAATATTTTTATTTCTTAGCATCATAGGTCTTAATCAAATGTTTTCATTTTAATTCTCTTTGCCTCTCCCTGTCAATGCAACATCTTACATGCACAATTTACCTAAAACGATGTTTGCTTAACACAACAAGATCTAACAGACGGATTTTTAAATTTTATATAAAAAAAGTTTTTCCATTGTTAACGACCATTTTAATGTCAGTGCAAACAATTTATACAAGTTTTAGAAACGGTCGTAATTGGTCTTATTTGGAATTACAAAAAGTAAAAGCCATTTCATCAATTTATAATGAATGATGATATTTTTATGAATTATTTATCAAAAAAGAATGTAACACAAACAATGAAAGAGCATGCGTTTGTTACATTTAATGTTGAAGCAAAGTGAGTGAAGGAAAAAAAATAAAGGTCATTTTATTAATGCATCATACAATTAATATTTCTTCATTTCCGCAAAATAATCATCAAATATAAGTATAAATAGTGTTATTAAGATATGAAATGTTGATGTTTGAGGAAAGGAAAGGAATCAGAAGAACAAGCTTGAGCAGTCTCTAAAGAGACAGAAACCTCTAGTTCCCAACATCGGCTTGGCTAGACAGACATACAGACACGCATTAAATTTGGCATGTGATACATTGCCTCATGTTGATTTTACATTTATGTCAGGTTTAATCGAACAGACACCACCAATAAATATAGAAGATACGAAGCGGACATGATGCCTGAACAGACGGACTGGTGGAGGGTGATTATTTTACCCCATTTACTTCATTTGCACAGCATGTAAAAATAAAAAAGAAAACATTTCATTCATATGTAATAGATAATGTTTCTATAAAATATTGATCAAAAACTGAAATATAAATAAGTTTAACATTTAATGTTGACATTAAGCAATATATACAGACAAATATCACTGTATTTCAAAAACATCAGAAGTTTTACTTAAGGAAGCGCAATTTAGTTAATAACAAACGGATATTGCTGTAACAATCAATAAAATGTTAGTCAACAGTTTAATAGAAAAGCAGAGAAAACAAACAACAAAACATATAGAAGACGTATACACCAATAACAAATTTACACTGAAAAATAATTATAAATCAACCTTTTATATTCAATGATAAGTTTATAAGAAAATATTTTAAAAGTTAACAATAAATATTGGGACAGACACAAACTCATTGGTGATTGAATCTGTATTGAGAATGTTGTACCAACAAAACATTTAACAATTTTTAACTGAAATTTTAAAGAATAACACCAATTGTGTTTTTATGATTTGTTACATCATTTCTTTAGAAAATAATCATTCATACACCAAATAATTACATCAATTTTGGCGTCATGCATGATATTTGATAAAACAATATTATCTTCTGAGAAATAATCACCAATACTTCATCTGTTAATGAGTACAGCTTAATTAAATGTTTTGTTTGTATTACAGATATAGATTTTGCAGCAAGAAAGATTAATGTTAACAGATGCACGTAATCATAACTTTTTATTCTAGGGAAGGGACGGGTACAATTTGTTATGGCATGTGTCAAATTTCCACAAAAACAAGCAAGGTTACTTTTTGCTTGGAGCATTAGTAATAACTAAAACTATAAACATAACAAAGACATAAATGAAATATGAAGGACTTTTTATGGGTAGCTTGGACGGTTTTATAGACATTTGAATCTATTTTTATTGCAAAATAAATAAAACATTATCATTTTAGTATAATTTATAAATATCCAAATACAATATACATAAAGTATAAATGTAATACTAACGTACCTGTATATCTAACCAAAGGGAGATAAATCTAATTGTTTTCTGAAAATCATGAATGGAATTATCTTTAATGTCATGCTTCGATAAAACACAAATAATAAAAATCTTTTTAAAAAGCATAAAACGCTTAACTTGATCGAAATATAACATTCTGTTTCAGTCTCACTGATAAAAGAGATTAGTTAACAGGTTTTAGAATGATTTACAAATAAGGAAAACCTGACTTATATCAGCACTATAAATAGTAAATACATAACATCAATAACAAAGGAGGACGTGATGCAGAGGGTGTTACAGACATTTCACTTGATGTCTCTGATGGGCCTGCTTTTTCAGACTAAGTATATTTGTTTATTCAAAAACAACACATTACATGGATAACAAAAATTGAAAACAAGATGCACAAGAACCTCAAACTGCTCATCTGAGAGTATTGGAGATGCAATGATATATAATGATGGGGCGTTGTTTTAAATCGGGTTCAAATGTTAATAAGCTAAATGATGGGAACACTAACCAGTAAGTTCCTTATGCGCTATAAATTGGATGTGATCAGACAATTAATTATATATGCTAGTTGTGTAATTGGATATATAATGTCTCTGTAATAAATGCATAATACCTTGGACCAATTGTTCAAAGCTTAATTATATTAAAAGATTAACACAAATAAAAATGACAATTAAAATCAACATAACATCATCAAATTGATGTTTGATTACAATGTGCTTTAGTTTGGCGAAAGTCTTTTAATTTTTTTGAAATTTAGAGTTTATTTTTACAACATAATCGGAATTATACAAAATTAAATTTTTTGCTTGTCAATTGATTAAACTAATCAAGCGTCGAACAACTGACCCCTTATATATTAACACATAATTATCATCTCCTTGTGTGCGACTCTTCTTCTTACAGATTACTAAATAATGTTCATTGAATGATAACACAACCGTTACACATTATGTGTCTTTATACATGTATACAAGAATTTAAGACATGCTTTGCATTGTAATTTTATATTTTAGTACACAGATTTAAAACAAATAAAAAAAATTTATAATGGATTAGGAACAATGATTGGTTGGTTTGTTGAATGTTGCTTAACGTCACATCAGCAATTTTTCAGCTATTCGCTGAACCATTTAAATAATATTTATGGATAATCTATGAACAAGTATATGCATGTGAAGTGCTAGTATGTATACGGTCTGCCTTGCACCAGCGCGCACTCCGATCGACTTTAAGATGCTAGCTTACCGAGTTAGTGCGTCAAAGACAAGCGTACAATCCCCCGGTCACATTATACTGACACCGGGTGAACTAGTAAATGCCAACGGGAAGGAAAATTCACTATCGCAAATGTTGAGTGAGCGGGAATTGAACCCACAGCGGTTAGAGACCCCGGATTTGTAAACTGACGTCTTATCCATTAGGCCACCACGGCCTCGATTAGGGACAATGAAATAAGCGGGATAATAAGAGCTTGCAAATAGACGGACTTATATTTGTGGTAAGTATGAGTATGTGGTGTATCCTCGTTATTTAAAATCAAAAGGCCTTGTGTTTCATTACAATATTCTATTTTAGGTTATACTACTTTGTCTTTGAATGTAAGACAAAGTAAATCAGCCTTTTAAACTTGGTCGAGCTTTATTATCTAATCATATAATATAAAGTAAAATGTTAGGGACTTTTGGTTCACGACAAGAACCTATTTTAATACTTTACTATTTCTTGTCTTTATGACCTTGCAATTGTGTCAAAGTCAACCAGCTTTGCATATTTGGTTGCTCTGATATATATATATATAGTCACTTGCACATCGATTCGCGTTCACCAGATATTTTCATTATAATTACGGATTGTACGTACATATTTCCCGGTCGACCATAAACATGGGGGATTAAATTAACAACGGGAACCAAAAACTAATACTTTCAGTTCACATTCGCACTGTATAGCCGAGGTCTCATTCAGGGGAAACGCCAACCCGGCCTACGCATTAATTCATTAAACAAGTTTGCACGCGCAGAAGGGGTGAAAAAAATGGCCAAAAACGGCATACATTCGAGGCGTGGAAATAATGAAATATTTGTCTTACCGACTGTTATTACTGAAACACGTGGCATTTCATTAAAATTTCTGAATATTTGTAATTGATTAAAATCAGATTTGCTCTAATTTGGTGGCAATTTTACCATTTAAATACCGATTGAATGCGGGACACTTGCCTAAAATCGAAAATTATTTTTTTGAAAAATGTGACCTCTTTCAATCATTTGCTCATGCACCAAAGATGTTTTAATATGAATGGAAAAAAACTTTTTCTCGTGTTTATTTTGATGTATAATTCGACAGTTAAATTTTCTGGTACAAAAAACGTACAAGTTTTAAAGTCGAAAAAATCGATGAAAATGTCGGATATGTGATCATGGGTCGGTCCCTTTTCCGGCTCATTTGACCCATAAATAATGCAACGGCAGCTTCCTCATGGTTCACCATGTGTAAATTTGATAGTCCAGAGACGCTGTTTGGATTTATTTGCTGAAATAAAGTAAGTTTTACCATTTAAATAGTAATTTTCTTTACACTTCAAGCCGATTTTGCCGGAAATTTGGGTCTACTTTCAGGCAGCCATCTTAGAAAAGTGCCGTCACCGCCTCAAAGTTATTTTTTGCATTCCCGAATGATCCTTTTGTATTTTGTACATGGTAGTCATGGTTTTTACACCATATAACATGCAGGATTGATTTGTGGTACCACTGAATATATGAAGTTTGCATGGATACCAATACACTGGCCTGCATGTACTCAGGACACATTGGCCTGTATGCTTTGTAGGCCTTCAATTTATTTGGCTGCTAAATAGCATTCAACTGTGTTATTTTATTTATTTTATTTTAAATACATGGGGAATGGGTTTACTCAAAATATTTACCATTAATATTTGACCAGAAGTGTGGATTTCTACATAAAATATTCCTTACATGAGGAACATCTTTCAACTTAGATTTAGCTATTAATATTCATAAATATGTACATTTTGAATTTCATCACAAGATTGGCACTAGTCTTAATTATATATTTTTTCAAATTCTAATGTAATAAAAACCCCGCCTTCCTTACTTTGATACAAAGCATGAACTCATGGTTTATTATACAGTTCCATTTTATTGTTTAATCAAATTTTAACAGAAAAAAAAATTCATTTGAAATCCTATACAAATTGAAAATTTGCATAAAAACTTGACTCATACAGTGTGTATACATCTATGATCTAAGCTACTAAGTTATTTTTATTTTAATTAGCTCTGGCATATGCTACTATTGAATTTTTATGAAATTGTCATGTGCTAATTAAAGTGATTTTGAATTTTCATTAAAATAATGCAATCAAAGTCAGAACATTTTAATTATATTATTTCAGTAGCACATGATAGCTCTACTGTTTTGCTCTAAAACTTTAGAAGAGACAGCATCTTTTTGCTAATGTAATAATTGGAATTGCTAAATAATGAAATGAAATTATAATTTAACTTAAACCATAAACAGATAGGTCTAAAACATTGCAAATTGTCCATTATAATCTTGATTCAACACACACAACTGAGCCAAGTCATTAAAGTCACTTTGCTTAATTTAGTTTGACAGATGTGTTTAGATGTGAGTTACAAACACATAGACATACCATACCTACAACATTACATGTGTCCATAATTGATGTTGACTTAAAGCCAGAGTAATTCAAATTTAGCTAGCATGGCCCTTATAAGTTGTCATTTATTCAGATGATGACAATTATGGAACCAGAGAAGACCCCCCATACTGATTATTTTATATTATGAAAAATGATTTCACTTTTTGTAAATTGGACATGCAATGTAAGGCACTTATAAACTTTCTCTTATTCAGCAACAAAAACACCTTATTTCACATCTGGTAGTTATATTATTCCTTGCTCATTTTGTTTCAGTCCATGGATTTAACAAGTTTTCACTAATAACTCATGACTTGTGCATTTTTTCATTTATAATTATGATAAAACCAATTTTTTAGACTGGTAAAATTAGTATTAAAATTAAAACTATATAAAATAAACCAAATTGATGTGAAATTATAATAAGTATTTGATGTAAATCTTATTTACACTTTCATTTGTGTAACATTCAACCTCAAATTAACCCTCATAAGCTGAAAATAATCAGGAAAGAATAAAATTCGTGATTGAACACTGAAATTACACATTAAACAACTAAAATACATGTGTATATATATACATGTATGTATATGAAATTTTGTGATATGAAATATTGAAGCAATGTCTAAAGATGTTAATCCACAGCTAAGCTCAAACCAAAGTTAATGAATATTGTTTTCACAAGCACTGCCCCCACCTAATATAGTTTATGCTTTTTCCCTCATTAAAATGTCAAGTCCATGACTACTTCACATGTACAATTAATTTTAAAATTAAAAAAAAAATGAGATTTATCTTTGGTTAGTTTTGATGCAGCATTCTAATTATTTAATGTATGCATTTCATTTTTTAAATTTATAAATACTTTATTGCACACCTGCATATTCTGGTGTTGGTTTGAAATTAGTCAAATATGTTGTACATAATCATGCAGTTTTAAAATTCCTCAAATCCTACCCTCCCATCACACATGTTCTCTCTCTCTCTCTCTCTCTCTCTCTCATCTCTCTCACACACACACACACACACACACACACACACACACACATCAATGCTGATTATTTGGACCAGCAAGACATATTGCTTTGAGTGGAGGTCAACATCAGAGATCCTACCATTTCTATGTTTTCCTACACAGTTAAACCTGTCTATCAAAGCCACCCAAAGGAACCAGTAAAAGTGGTCTTAATGGACAGGTGACCTTTGTATACAGGTTCAAATAATATGAATAAAGAACAATTAGGATACAATTATACTGGCCTTTATAGGCAGGTGACCATTATATAGATGTGGCCTTGAGGGCAGGTTGGGCTGTATTTCCTATATTTTTTTTACCCTTTTCTTATGTTTTCCTATCATAATTTTTGTTACTGGAATTCAGAATGGGGACATTTTCTTGCATTTAGTACATATATGAAACAACATTCACGTTTATGTATTTTTAAACCAGTAAGTATACATTGCAGTTGCCAATATTTTATGTTTGTTAGTAAAAGGGGGAACAGAAATGGCTGTAGGAGAGGCCATGGATGTATATTTTTGTGCAAATTATTTAAAAATTTTCCTATAATTTTAATGGAAACTCATAATTTTCTATAAAACTCCTATAGTTTTGATGCCACATTTCTATTTCTCCTATATTTTGGACCTCAAAATGGTAGGATCCCTGCAACATGTAACGATTAGAAGTCAGCGCAATATGTAAACATGCTGGGCAGCTGACAGTGCATGTAGGTAGAAAAATCGATAATGCATGCAACAGTCATGACTCGACTGTGTGATGAGGCGAAACACGATATTGACGTCACTACGTCAGATGTATGTACAATGTATGAGTACATTGAAGGTCACGGCCATATTTGTTTTCATTGACGACAAATGAAGGCTCTTGGTTTTTTGTTTTTTTCAGATACTGACACCGCATGCACCAGGTATAATACTTTGTTAAAATAAATTACAATAATATTGTAATACTATGTCAAAATTTCAAAGAGAAAAGACCATGGTACAAAAAACGAGTTTCATGCTGATTAGGCTACAGTGATTTTTAAGAGAAATCAGGTGCCGTCAGAAAATAGAGGTTTTTTTTGCAAGTATGCGTGTCATCTAGAATATTTTCATACATGCGTAATTTTAAGTTCATAACAAATCTGCTGATAATGCGTTAACACCTATAAATGCAAATTTTACCGTTAAAATACGACACTGAATTTAGTGTACACTGAAGCTCGCGGCCATATTTGTTTTCATTGACGACAAATTAAGGATCTTGGTTTTTTGCTTTTTTTCAGATATCCACACCGTATGCACCAGGTATAACATTTTGCGAAAATAAATAACACTGTATTGTAATGTTATTTTAAAATTTCAAAGAGACATATTCATGATACAAAAAACGTACAAGTTTTAAAAATTGAGTCATGCTGATTAACAGTGATTTTCAAGAGAAACCAGGTGCCATCAGAAAATCGCGAATTGTTTGTAAGTATGCATGTCATCTCGGATTTTTTCATACTGCGAAATTTTAAGTTTATGACAAATTTGCTTATAATGCGTTCACACCCATAAATGCAAACTTTACCGTTCAAACGTGACACTGAATTTACTGTACTCTGAAGCTCGCGGCCATTTTGTTTTCATTGACGACGAATGGAGGCTCTTGGTTTTTTGCTTTTTTCAGATATATACACTTTATGCACCAGGTATAATATTTTTAGGAAATAAATAACAATAGTATTGTAATGTTATGTCAAAATTTCAAAGAGAAATATTCATGGTACAAAAAACGTACAAGTTTTAAAAATCGAGTTGAATTTCGTGCTGATTTTCAAGAGAAATCGGGTGCCGTCGGAAAATCGCGAATTTTTTATAAGTATGATATGTCATCTAAAATTTTATAACACATACGAAATTTTAAGTTTATGATACATGTGCTTATATTGCGTTTTCACCCATACATGCAAATTTTACCGTTAAAATACGAAACTAAATGTGACCGATTGTTTTCCGGTGTCGGACACTTGACAAAAAATAATCCCGTTTTTTCGACCGCGGAAGGTTTCAAAAAACAAAACCAAAACACAATTTGCTCTTGGCGTTTCCCCTGATTATTGGCGATGAAACGTGATGATCATGATAATATTATTCAACAAATTTATAGTGATAAATCTGAACTAAATCGTTGTATTCTCCATTCTGGCAAATTCACTAATAATTATTAGGGAAAAAACGCTAGGCGCCATTGAAACTGGTAAGCCGTAATCAAATATACAACGACTGCTCCTTTATATTTATATACATATTTATTTGCCATTAGGGTCATAAACTCGATTTTTACAAAATATATAGGTCTTTATCTACAAATACATAAAATGATATAGTTTTGAGAATAAATTCTCATAATTTTTCAAATAATTCCAACCGATATAATAAATATGATTTAGAACACTGAACTTGAATATAAAGATTTTACATACCAGAACAGATTGTATAAGTGTTGAAATATACCAAATCGAAACGATGTCGCTAGTTGGAATAAGAGAGCCAGAAAGATTTTTAGAAATTTTTAGCGCCAAAACGAAAGTTTATTGAGTAGTTTTACTTTATTTAAAATTAATCCATTCTGTTTAGTCACGTAATATGTCCAGATCCTAGAATGCATGCAATTTACATCATGAGAAACAATCACATTTACATAACATGACGTATACAGAACAACACAACAGACAGACATAATAGCACACCTTGCACAAGACATTTGGTTACACTTACAAAACATTTTCACTATTCCTGTTAACATCTTATGCATTATTCACTTGAACTATGCCCCTATTCACCTGTCTTGCTTACCTGCAACATCCTGAAACATCTAGACGAACACACACAACTCAAAGACTGACATGGCTTCCGGGCAAGAAGAAGCTACGAAACTCAGCTACTCACTTTAACTCATGAGCTGGCAAAATCCCTAGACAATGGTATTCAAGAAGATTTCATTATCCTGGACTTCTCGAAAGCCTTTGACAAGGTTCCACATAAGCGACTTCTATCAAAGCTTGACTTTTTTGGAATCCGATGTACAACACTAAGCTGGATTAAATCATTTCTATCGGACAGAACGCAACAAGTCATTGTCGATGGGGCAACATCTGATAAAGCATCAGTTGTCATGCGGTGTTCCACAAGGAACCGTGCTCAAACCATTCCTCTTTCTCATCTCCATAAATGATTTACCAGAATGCGTAACATCTAGGACCAGGCTCTTTGCTAACGATGCCATCGTATATAGACAAATAAGAAGTAACAGGGACTGCGAGGATCTACAAACTGACCTTATTGCCTTAGCCAAATGGGAGGAGGTTTGGGGAATGTCATTTCACCCCGATAATGCAACGTTCTTAGGGTAACACGATCCAAGAAACCAAGAATATTCGACTACCAACTTAAAGGTCATGCCTTAGAGGCTGTACCTTTGAGTTGACCTAAGCTACAATTTATCATGAAACCATCACATAGACAGAGCAGCAAAGAAAGGAAACAGCATGCTGGGCTTCCTAAAAAGAAACTTCAGGATCAATAGCCAGAAAACAAAATCAGCAGCATTCTTCACACTTGTCAGTCCAAACTTAGAGTATTGTACGTCTATCTGGAATCCCTACAGCCAGCAATCCATCCAGGAACCAGAAACTGGACATGGTACGACGAGCTGCCAGATATGCCACAAATAGATACAGGAACACCAGCAGTGTAACTGACATGCTAGAAACCTTAGAGTGAGGGACACGAACGAAGATCCAACTCACGATGTTCTTCAAGATAGTTCACGATCTTGTTGATATTCCATCATCAGACTACCTTATACTATTCTACAATAGGACAAGATCTAACCACTACAAAAAGTACCAACAATACCACACCAAGTCAGACGCTTAAAGTACAGTTTCTTCCCCAGAGCGATCCGAAACTGGAACCAACTGCCAGCTTCTATGGCTAAGACCCCCGATTTGGTATCTTTTAAGCGGAGGGCTTTCATCCGTTACTTTCTAGTCTGTTTTTGTCCATATTGTAAGTAAGTCCTAACGAAGATTAGAGCTGTGACGGTTGGGTGTATGCCCAGGGGCCCGCTACGGTAGCCTGAGTGGTCAAATCAGAAGGAACGAAAACGCAATATGGAATTTGTCCTTTAGCTCTTTCTTTTGTCTACAGTTACACTATACCTACTTGTCATTCTTTTTCAGTTCATAACTTCATTTAGTGTAAATGTCTTTATTTTAACCACCCACGCCTCTGCGCATAAGTTATTCCGAAGCGTAACGTTCTAACAAGACAGTAGATGAACACTTCTACTATAACGGTATTTTATAAATAAACATTACTTTGTCCAAAGCAACATTGGCAAAATTAAATAACACAATGAAACATAAAATGAATATATATGAAGTTAAATCATTATTAAATTGATGCACTAATATAGTTCACTTCAAAAGTAGCATTCTTTTTAATTTCATGTTTTTTTTAAAAAAATATTTGTTATTTGGTTATTGGGATAAATGGGGGCAATTTTGACAGTGGGGCGAATTTGCAAAAAGAAGGGCGATTTTGACATGGGGCGAATTTGACGGGATCGAATTTACCGTGGGGCGAATTGACTTGAATTCGTTGATTTGGCAGAGACTTTGAGCCTTCGCATGTCGATATAGAGTTTCCAGTTGCCAAGTTAAATAGATAAGTTATGATGTACATATTGAACTTTGGTTTAACTGCAAATCTACCGGTAACATTGCATTGGATGGTGAGATGGTAATACCATCTATAACATTAATGATGTCCATGTTAACTTTGTGGAATTTCTGTTGGTATTGTAAATTGGCTGCCAGTTACTGATGCCATATTCCATTGCTTTCAGACGGCTGATAATCATTTCATGGTTGTGAATAATCTGATCCAGCTTTTTCGCGTGGTTCTAATATTACTGCTCTAGCGAATAATCTGCAAGTAGTTGCACTGTATTGGACAACCCCTCAATAGCATTATACACATACTTGTCTCTGTAAATAATGTTTAACTGCATTATCAATGTTTGATATATTAGATATATTCATAGTAATAGGTTCTGTTTATGCAATACTGAATTTTCTTAATCAGATGGCTCTTTCTGCATACTGGTTGTTTCTAGAATTACTGAGCTGTTTGGAATGTTTATATGTGATTCATATTGTATTTCCGATTCTTGTTCTGGTTCCAATTCTTTGCTGCTAGGCACAACAGTAATTAAAGTACACATAGCTTCTAGGATTTATAAAGTATGTGATGCTAGCTGGTTTGCACTAAAACAATCTGCAAAATAAAATGATAGATAACTTGTAAGTTTGTTTTAATGATCAATGATTGTTGCATTTTAAATTTTTAACTTATTATAGCGTGATAAAATAACCATTCGTTTGTAACCAATAATCCACATATTCATCACTGCAATGGTATATAATTAGTTGGGAATATCCATATTTCATATTTAATAAAATATAGTTTTTCTTTTAGTATATAATGTAATTTTATTTATAATGTAATTTTACAACTAATGCTGTCAAATTCTAATTCATAACAATTCTCATTTTAGAAATAATTTTGAAAACTCTAAGATACAGTAAAAACTCGATTTAATACCCTTTGTAATTACTCCACCTTACTGATGCCTAAAAAAATAATCGTGTGGTTCGGGTAACCCGACCCTCCCTAAAAATTCCACCCAACCCTAATTTTTTTCGCTACCATGCCCTGTAATAACTTTCCGGGGAATCCGGAAAACTGCGCCTATATCGTTTTTCTACTTTTCCTGTCTCTGTTACTAAGACGCTTTATCAAAACCTAGGCTGATTCAAAACGTTTATGTGATTAAGATAAAAACCACATGGTGAACGAAACAGCGAAATGGAGGTGTACCACATTTTTCGCGAAAAATGTAAACATGCGGGGGAGTTGAGAGTATTTAAACCGCTATCTGCTTCAACTTCATTTTTAAACTTGAAGCAGAATTTTTGTGCCACACCAATGGGCTGATGAAGGTTTCTCTGGCTGCTGATCCGAATGGACCTTGGACGAAACTTGAGGATAATGATAGGCTGTACGAGGCACCCATCGGCGCAATAACTAAACAGATATTTTTTTTTTATTTTTTGTTGAACTTTTTAAACAAGATCGCTATCTCGCTGGGATGAGTGGGTTCCATTTAAGGATCAAAATAGACCCATCCCAAACTCGTCCCTTTTTCTGTCTATCACCTGCTTGTTATGGGTTTGGGGGGCAATAATGAAATGGCAACGCCCAAAAACGGGTCATCGCCATTTTTTTTTAAATTCTGACTTAGTATTTTTTTAACACTTTCATAGCCCCCTCCCCATTCCAGTTTGGTTTTTTCAACCAGGTTTTTCGGACCCAGCCTCCAGTTTAATAACCTCATCGGGGGAGTTGAGGTTATTAAGTGTTTGTAAATTATAAAAAAGTGATGCCATATAAAAATGTAGTGGTCTGCATAGCTCAGTGGTGTAGCACCCGTCTAGTATAGAGCAAGAGGTCCCGTGGCCTGCATGACTGCTTCACTTTCCTCTTTCCTGTTACAAATATATATATCTAGCACAGAAAAAATGTGCTTTCAGGTCTCGTACTTGCCCTTTAATAGTATCACCATTTCAGCAGTTTAGCTTCTAGCATCTCTGAGGAGGATGAATTTTCGAAATATGTGCATATGCGACGGAAACTATAATGTGTTATACACAAATAAAATGCCTTGAACTTAGCGTTTTGTTTTTTTCTTGCCTGAATATAAACACAGGGGCTCGTTACAATGCAAGATTATTATTTTTTTAAAAATAAAAATAATTATACCCGAGGAAACGACCTTAATTATTGATTTCAATTTCCATATCGTCAGCTCCTCATTTTTAAGCAGTAATATATATACCTGTTTCTCCTGTGTATGGTGTATGTATTTTCAATATTTTTCTGGACTTTAGCATTTTGATCACTCCTTGGTACTTTGCGTTTTCTTTCAAATTTAATTTCAAAATAATAAATAATAACAACAACAACAAACAATTCTATTGCTGACACGAAGTTACATCCGTTTCTTTGCCATGGACCATAATATCTGAAGTATTCGAAATGCAATCATATAGATATTGTTTGAAAGGACAACAAAGCAAAGACATAAAGGAAGTATTTGATAGTTTCACATGTTAACAGATTAAAAAAAATTTAAAAAAAATATCCCTACCTACCCTTCCTATCACTTTTTCAACCGTTAGTAGAACCACACAATCTTTTAGGCCTAATCATATTTCTAAAAGTCCCAAAGCCTTTATAAACATTGCTGTTTACGCTGAAATTTGAAAATTTGTTTTCAATGAAATCTATCTCCGAATACCTGTAGGTTACTCATATTCAGCATTAAAATTTAGTATTGCATTATATTTTTATAATTAAGTTACTTATCTTTGTGGTCATAATATTACTAGTAGTTATGTTGTGAATCAATCTAAAAAATTACATTAAATCGATTTTTTAATTTCTCACAATGTTATTTTTTTAACTTGGTAATAAATAAGGAAAAAATATACCTTCACGAACAATTAATCTAAAACAGAGACTATGATATATATCAATATTCAAAATATACAACATTTTTAAAAACAAAGTTTTGAGTTCAAATCTGTTTTAACATTTTAGTAATATACAACAAATACATGTAAGTATTTACCTCAGTCAGAACCAGTAATTTTAGGTTCTCCATTGATTGTTGATTTAATGTTGTTAAAGATTATGATTTTTTTAATTTGCAAGTGTTAGGTTTAATTAAACATAATGCTTAATTTTTGCAATTTTTCTATTTTAAGTCAATTAGCTATGTTGACAATATGAATGTCAGAAACCAAAGCCCAGTTGTGTGACAGGGCGAGACGGTGTCAGGAGTCACTCTATGGCTTTATCATTTTGACCCAGATCCCGCAAATTACCAAAAGCACTTAATGTTCATGAATTGTTCAGAATTGTCATTGATTACAGCTGTCGTTGACAACTCTTACTTCTATCAGTTTTTCTATCTACACTTCCATTGTACTTGCTAAAAAACAGATGGGAGAGGTCAGCTTATTGTTTACCAGTGACAGTTCCGTACATGAACTTGACTCAACATGCAAAACATCTGGAAAATCTGTTGTGGAAATCCTTATAGAAAAAGGATAAAGGTTTGCAATGGATATGTGCATAATTTGTAACACACTTCTGCTGACAGCAACACATTTGTAAATTGATGCTATATGCTTTAGGTCACAACGACAGCACGAAGTAGGAGTTGCCATACAGTCTTCTAAATTAATATTCAGGGAATGTTATAGCTGTATATTGTCCATGCGTTGCTAAAGCAACGTATTATTGCAACCATGCATTTGCATTCTTGTATGATCGACTATTTCATAAAATGAATTTTTCACTACAGTTTACTTACAGATAAAAGGCAACAGAGTGAAGAAAAACAAGGAATGATCGGGAATGTGCAGTGCCAATGATGGACAGCCATCTTGTTAAACACCAATGTTCAAATGTTCTTTTTTTTTGATTCAAACAACATTATATGATCTCCACAGCTAATCAATGATTTATTGAAAAGTGTTGTATCAGGTATTCAGCTTTTTTATTTCTTAGGACAATTGGATATCAATTTAGAAATTAATTCTGTTTTAAATTTAGAAGAATGCGTAACTGCTAAAACCAGGATGGGATCCTTAGTCCCAGTTGCCAATGTGTTACCAACTCTATTACAGAAACAAATTTGTATGTTCATGATAGTGAATGAAAACATCCGTTGGAATTTCGATGATTTCGATATACTTTTGAATATAATAATAATAATAGTAAAGTAATTAATAATTACTTGAAATTACCTTAATTCAACCCCTTTTTAAATTGTTAATATATCATGAGTATTCGTGTAGGTTCGGAAAATCTCTCCCGAGGGGTTGAATATTACAATCTTCATCAAGAATGGACTGCCACCGGTACTATTCTTTCCACGAACTGTCATCCAGTAAAACAAGCCGTCATATCACTTAGCCAACGCAGAGACGTTGGAGACATTTAAGAACCGGATCTTTAACATATCTCTTGACCGGCTTGCATTTTATTCTTTCTCTATATCGTGTAAAAAGTAAAAAAAACATTTTATTTTTCTACACTGTACATCACTATCCCTCATTCTAAATTGAATAAACGTCTTAAAGAAATTATTCACTTGTCATTCTCCTACAAAAACGGTAAGCCAAGATATAAATATCTGGTGAACAGGGATTCTGGTTATTTTGTCAAGCATCATACGGATTCCAAACAAAAAAAATACCGAAGACAACATCTACAAAATGTTGGAGTTTTTGATAGATAACATATTCGTTGTAATTGATAATATAGTTTTTTCAGCAAACAATCAGTATACCAATGGGTACAAACTATGCACCATTGCTTGCTGATTTGTTTCTTTATTCTTATGAAACAGAATGTTACAGATGTATAGTTGTATATAATATTTTATTTGAACAAAAATTGTAGTCTGTATTTTTATGTGTTTACTTTAGTTTTCCATTTAAAAAGTCTAGTTCATATCTTAATATCACCTCTGTCCACCTGTGTGTAGATTCCTGTATACAGGTGAATTGATTGCCAATAAGTCCAATTCTATAGATATATAGCATTAACCACTTAAGTGAATAGTGGGTATAGACAATACAGTTTGTCTATAAGTGAGTTTATATGTAAATGATGTTTTGTGTAGTGCATGCATGTTGAGGAAAGAGTTGGAAATGATGATGTGATGTGTTTTGCTTTGTTCTGAGAGGTATATATACAGGTGTCCGAGTTGTATGTTGTCACTGGAGAAAATGATGTAGATGTGAGAGGCAGTGATTTTTGTCCAAAAGGCTTGAGAAAATTTTGTGAAGAGAACTACAATTGTGAGTAGACTGTTTTTCATATTTTTTGTTACTTTTTAAAGTATCAGAGTTAAAAGTGTAGTTGTCAAATGAGGGTTTTGATAATATTGGTTTTTGCAAGTATGCATCGAGACAGAAGTGTTGTTTTTAATAGGATTAATATTTGGCAACATTTGTTCATGATTCAGTGTGTATTTGTGTTCATGTGAAAAAAAAGTTTTGCTATTTGACCAAAAAGAAGACATATAGATAACAGCTGTATTCACTCAGCTAGTCATACTTTAAGCTGGAGGTCTTGAGTTCGAATCGCAGCCGAGCTAGTTTTGTTTTGTTATTTATTTATTTATTATGACTGATTATACCGATTTGGGTACTAAGGTAATTGTTTTGGGAACATAGCTTTTTACAAATATGCTTTAAGTGCATTTACATGTTAATTGTTAAGTGTTTAAATCATTTAAACTTTAGCTTGGAGCTAGAGTATATTTTCATAGTGGTTTACTCTAATTAAACCAGTTTTAATTAGAATGGGTGTTTACCTGCACCAATAAGAATAAAGTACCCAGATCGACATAATCACTTGCCCAAATTTAACATCCTCTATATAGTTTTTTTTTTAATTTTGTATATTTTAGTTTGGTCAAAAGATGTTTGAATTTCATTGGATATGAAACTTATGTATGCAAATGAGCCAAAGAAATAGTTATGTTCATGATTATTATGGTGAGTAAAGCGCAAGTAACTACTAAAGGACTTTTTATTTGCATTGGATCGTAACACAGAATTTATGCAGAACCTTGTTATATCTAGAGAGAAGATTGTCGCCAAATCATTCAACTCAACATTCAGATATATAGATGACATTCTGTCTCTTAACAATCCTAAATTTGGAGACTATGTCAATGTTATCTATCTTAGTGAACTTGAAATAAAAAACTCGACTGATTCCTCAGGTTCTGCTTCATATTCAGACTTATACCCGAATTATGACGCACACAAAAGGCTACATGTGAAACTTTATGACAAACGTGATGACATTCAATTTTTCTATTGTCAACTTTCCTTTTCTATGCAGCAATATACCTGCTTCTGCTTATGATGTATTTGTTTCCCAATACTCCGTTCTCGATGAATATTCATGAGGCCGCCTATCGATCCAAAACGAGGCTAAGGTCGAAAAAGCCGGAAGCGCGAAATAAATGTCGACACAATGGAGGCTACCGGCAAAGGCAAAGGACATGATAAACACTGCTGTGCTGTCCATTGTGTTTCCAACGGTCGGCAAAATCCGGAATTGTCTTTCCATAGATTTCCACCACCGGGGCCCAAGAGGAACATGTGGATATGGGCAATACGGAGAGACTTGGGACCTTTTTTTAGTGTAAGTATAAAGCTATTTAAAATTATGCATGATTTGCACTGTCTTATCATGAGCCCACTTTCTAAATTAAATAAGGAATAGGATAACCCCCACATGAATTTTTTATTACCGACTGTAGATAAGTGATGAGACCGTGGTAGGTTCTTAACATTTCAAAGTGGAAGACTACAAGTGGACGCCGGTGAGGAAAACATTGAAACCAGAGGCGGTGCCCTCTATATTCAAATGGTCAAAACCAACAGAACCAAGGAGAGAGATAACACGACACGAACTACCACAAAAGAAACGGAAAGTGAAGGAGTTGACCACTAGTAGTATGCCTAATATCTCTGAGAAGTTGGAAGATATTGAGCAGCTGTCTTTAGATGGTCGGTAATATCTTATGTCGTTATGACATTACAGTTTGTTTGTATCCAGTTAGCATGGATTTTATATTTGTGTTGTTTATTTACTATATTATTATTTTGTATATTTATGACTTCATCTTTTTTTATCTTGTTTTGCATTAAATATGATGATGCTGATCCAGTCTCACAAACACACTTGAACACTTGCAAAATATTGACTAAATTTAGGTCATGATGATGTATATATGTTATATAATATTTTTCAATTGTGTATTGATTTTCATGTAGAGATCTGTATTATAATAATCTACACTGCATAAAAAGTCTCAATAAATGATCTGGCCTATTCTATGGAAAGTTGATACTTTCAAAGTGAAATACATAACATGGAAACTGTCAAATATTTCTCAAGCTTTTTATTTCAATGTTTGAGTGTGATTGTGAAACTGTATTACCGGTATTATTACATCTGAGCTTGCTAAGTGGAAATTTGATTACAAAAAAGGTCAAAGTTAATTATTCATTGGTTGATGCAAGAATCAATTTCTTTTTAATGTTATGAAATTATAATGTATGTTACATATTTCATTTGTCATGATTTTTATTTTTTCTCTTTGATAGTTTATTATTCTTTATGACAGAGATACATGGAATCATTCTAAGAATATTTATGCAGTTGTAAATCTATGAATAAATAAATTAGCTTTCAATTGTATATGAATATTTTGAATGATTCAAATTACACATTGGTAATCTTAGTAAAAGCAGGATGATTGCTGTTGCATGGTGGAATTCTGGAGTATCATGTATGGTAACACATTAATCTTATTATCATGGTATGGCGTAATTTGTTTATTATCAATCAGGTTCTCTACCGTATTCAATAAGTCAATTGTTTTATATATACATATTTTAATCTGAAAACATTTAAACTTTTAATACTATATGAAACAAGCCTTACTACTTGTACAATTATAAGTATTGTAAATCCTTACCATTGATTTAGAACTTATATAAGGGTTTCCACTGCTACAGTGTATATAGTACTATTAGTAAAGTTGGTAGATACCTCACTTTTTATGTAGGAGGTTGATGTCCCATGTCACGGTACGTATGTTATTCTAAAGAACCCTTTTGTGTATTGCCCTGAGTGTACTGCGAAGGTAAAAATTTGTAACACTTCACTGTAGTTGGTGATATCTAGATATAAGTGAAATACATCATATTCTTCATTAATTGACTGGGACATACAACCACATTCAATTAATCAATCTAAGAGGTGCTTTCTCCTTACTTACTGTAAACAATATTTAGCATCATATGGTTTCATGTGAAAAAGTATTACCACCAAAGCTGTGTATAACTTATGACTATTAGCATTATTTCTAATATTCATATATTTATAATTTTATTACAGAAGTAAAGATTAAGCAAAAATTGAAGAATTAGAAGAAATGTTGAAGAAGAAAGATGAAGAATTACGACAACTAAAGGAAAGATTAGATGTTTCTAGGCTTTCTCATGATAATTCAAAAACTCAGTTTTATACAGGTTTTATTTCACTATCTATGTTTTATTCCTTTTTTAATTTCATTCAACCAGCAGCCAGTTCCATGACAAGTTACTATTATAAATCTTCTGCTCATGTAAACCAAGCTACTTTTCTTGGTAGACAGAGGACTATGCTTTTAATTGATGAGTTATTTATGTTTTTATGTAGACTTAAATGTGGTTTAATGGAACAGGATTTGGCAGACAGGTTTAATTATCATATGTCAACTGCAAGTCATAAAATAATTACACTGAATTTAAAGATTTATATCCCTCTACCAGAGTAATTATAGACTGTACAGAGATTAAAACTGAAAAGCCCTCCTCAATTGCCCTCAACTCCAAACTCTACTCCTCATATAAGAGCTCTCATACCTGGAAAGGACTCATTGGTAAAGCTCCACATGGAGCTATTATATTTATTTCTAGTCTTTACACAGGTTCAATGTCTGATGTTGAAATCACAAAATTAAGTGGAATTCTTGATCTGTTAGAACCAGGTGATTCTATAATGGCTGATAAGGGATATGTACTAAATAAGATCTTGGAGGGAACTGGTATTAAAGTCAATACTCCACCTTTTCTTATGAGCCAGGGTCAGTTCACTTAATAAGATATTGAAAAGACACAGATTATAGCAAGACTTCGTATTCATGTTGAGAGGCATATTGGTAGAGTGAAAGAATTTCATTTTTTGAAGGTTAATCCCCTTTAGTTGGTAGGCTCTATTAACCAGTTATGGACAGTGGCCAATATGTTGACATTGTTCCGAGGACCATTAATTAAAAAGTCTTAAAGTATAAACAGAAATGGATATCACTCAGTTATATTTGTCTATAAAAAAATTATATTGAAAATATTTTTTTTTTTTTGATATAATGTATGTATAATCAATCCACCATATGCTTTTTAGGTTTCCATATTGTTTATTTTGCAGTAATCCAGCTTTACTGAGAAAAATTTGGCAATTTCTGCAATGATGAAAAATTATCAAAGTCTGTTTACTACGCCTTTTTTACCATGTAAGGCAAAATGATATGCCATGACCTTTTTTACCAGTATTCATTGAACCTGTTTATTATGCAAGGAAGGCTAATCAAACCATGTGCTGTGTCTTGTGTATAGGCAAAACCAAATTATGTTCTGTTTAATGTTCACCTACCACACTCCCTTCTGAAGGTATTTGCTATAGAATTCAGATTGACTCACATGGGTGAGTGGCTTTAAGTATGTATCTGGAATTTCCATACATTTTCATTAATTTCCAGTAATATGTACAGATGTGTTATAAGTGTATTCGCAAACCTAACATTAGTACTATCATAGCTTAATTGAGCAATGGATTAACAAATTCATTTCAAATGCAAGTAATTTTACAATTTACTTGACAGTTGTTTGATAATTTTTAATCTCTATAACCATATACACAGGTGTATATTTTCGTTGGCCTAATTGTGTTGTCATCAAACAGAAGTGCAGTCTTTAGTAAAAAGGGTTGGGTTTTTCATAAGTGGAGTCAAAAACTTAGATTTTTTTTCAGGTTGAACATTTTTGACTTTGATTATCCCTTTAAGAAGTTTGTAAGTCCTTCCATACTCCGCCATTCAATCAATGTGTCCTAAGAATAATGTTTAGATTTCAAATATGTTATTTTTTGTTTGATGCTTTGCATTGCTGATTAACAAAATTTGTGTGTACCTTTTAGGAAGAATGCACACTGTCATATCTTGACTATTAAATCTCAAGTTTTTGTTCAGATGAACTATTGTAATCAGTTTCTTGCTATTTTTTAATAAATATATCATGTGCTAGTAAACAAAAGTACAAAAAAACTTTTGATACATGATCTGGTTTCCTCCACCATCCTTGAACTGACTGCTTCAATATAAGTGAAAAAAGTCCTGACTGGAATGTAAAACATCAATACTCCACACCACTCTTTTAACTGGAAAGAAATAAACTAGATAAATTCATATTGAAGAAAAAATATGATAGATTTATTCTTTGATACACTTATCAATAATGTCATGTAGGCATTCAAGTACATGTACTACACTACATTTGGTAATAATGCATATTTTTATTTAAAAAAATGACAAATCATAGAAAGACTATTCTTCATAAAGACAAATAGACATGGGGAATAAGATGAAAAACCAGAACACTGCTAATCAAGACAATATATAGGTTTTGAATAATGAATCAAGATAAAATTTAAGTTTTTACAAAGGCAGTGAAATTTATTAAATTCTGTAGTCTAATCATGAGTTATACTACTGTTAGTTTTGATTTAAGATTTCACTTAAGTAGTAAATTTAATATAAAAAAACCCACATAATGACAGACTTGTAGTAATACTGAAAAATTATATTCCACACATGTATTTGCAAGCAACAGTATAAACATCTTTGTACATATTGACACATGTATTGTGTATTTAAACCTGTATTTAGAATGAAAGAAGTTCTAGTCTTAATTTTAAATTCCAAAGGATCCAGTGACTTTCATTTCTAAATGCTGAATGCCTGGTAAAAATCAATCTATCTATTTTAATTTTTTGGTTGGACCTGACTGGGGTTTAACCACCAACCCCACCCCAAGAACACATATGGTTTATGCACTCTACCAATTTTGCAATATATCCAGTGAATTAATTATATACAGACTTTACACTCAGTGTACTTAATTAAGGTAAAAGTCAAAATAAAACATGTCAAGTTTGTTTTTAAGTGCCTGCCAAATGTATCAATTTAGAAACCACTTCGTCTTCACGCCACACAAAAAAGTAACACCAGTCAAGACCAGTAATGGCCAATTGCATCATTATTTGATAATAATAGTTATGATTTTTTTTTTCAAGACCCAATTTTGTCCTTCTTTGATAAGATATTCACATTCTGCAAGTGGTTTTGTAGGGCATTTAATTTCCAGTAAACCATGAGAGGGGTCCATTGTAGGATTGTAGATTTTCCTGTCTGGGCTGGCAGCTAACCATGGAGCATAAGGGCTCACAACTATTCCACATGGATAAATATTTATACTGTCCTCTTGCAGCTGTTAAAAGAATATTCATAATATAAACATTCACAATATGTGTTATGGTGTATGTAAGTTATGATGTATGTCAATACATATTCAATGTACACTTGATTATAATTCTTTGTGTATTATAATTTGTTTTAAAACATGCATAAGTATCAATGGCTAAATGCAATACACATGTATCTCTTTGATACAATTTATATAATACATGTGTATAAAAACTGCATTAGACTTGTATATCCACAGGTGTCATTTATTATAGTGGTAATCATAAATGCAGGAGATAGTTGAAATCATCTATAGTTTGTCTTGTGTCTTTAATTTAGGAGTGTGTTGAGTTGAACAATCTAATATCATACTCAAATTTAAATAACCTTGTTAACCTTATACAATATAGTTATATACAAAACTAATAAAGAAATTACCTTTGAAAATGCATCTGCAGCAACTGCTTCATGTGACAAACCATACCGCATACTTTCTGTTAACACCCTTCTGGTAGACTTTAGTCTTGCAACTAATGAGTCATTTTCTGAAATATAAAATTTTCAGATTTAAAATTTTTTAAATCAGTTTTGAATTTAATTTAGAAAGATATTTTTTACATTTATTATTTGTGGATTTTAGAATGACTAGGTGATCTAAAGATCACAATTATCCATCATAGTGACTAAAGTGGCTGGCTAAAGTGTGTTGGTCTCTGTACAGTACTGATTTTGCTTTTCGCCTGGCACATGCAGTCCGTCAGAGTGCTAATATACTCAATTTTGAGCGAGACACTCGCAAAAGAAGTAGATATATTTAGTATGGGAGCCACTTCATTAAAAAGATACTATCCTATTTTACCTGTTATATCCGTTATGTATTTCTCACTGAAGTACTTGTATCCTTTGGATAATTGTTGGTTGCCCAGACTTTTGCTATGGCCATTGATAAATGATTCTACAAATCCAAACGTACAATGGTTAAATCTCTCGTACTACTAGCCGTATTTTTTGTAGTACCCGCCTCGGCCATCTTGTTGACATTCGATACGACCTTAGCCTCGTTTTGGATTTGATATGAATATTCATGAGATCTCATTAATAATGGAGTATTAATACGCTATAATAGAGCTTGTTCCCACTACGGAGGCTTTGTTCAACGAAGTAGGCCGCTTGCAGATATATTGTTGACTCAGGGATATTGCAAGCCTAGGCTTATAAAGGTTAAAAAGTTTTATGGCCGTCATCACAGTACTGTTGACAAGTTTGACGTCTCTGTGTCCTGGATATATTTGACGTCCCATAGTTCCATGTTTCTTTCACACAAATTTGATTACACACGTGGCGGGTGTGGCTATCTAAACAGGAGGTGTTTGCCCTTCCGGAGCACCCGGCCTCAATTCCCTGGTGGAATCATGTGTCTTACCTATAGCTAATTTGTCAGTTCCAAAGTTTTTACTTTGCTTCTGGATTGTGATTCGGACATGGATAAGTATGTTTGATTTTGTTTATTCTTATGGGGCAGAATTTATGCAGAACCGTGTTACATCTGGAGAGAAGATTTGTCAAATCATTCAACTCAACATAGATATATAGATGACGTTCTGTCTTATAACAATCCTAAATTTGGAGACTACGTGAATGTTATCTATCCTAGTGAGCTTGAAATAAAAGACACGGCTGATTCCTCAAGTTCTGCTTCATATTTAGACTTATACCTGAATTATGACGCACACGAAAGGCTACATATGAGACTTTATGACAAACGTAATGACTTCATTTTTGCTATTGTAAACTTTCCATTTCTATGCAGCAATATACCTGCTTCTGCTTATGGTGTATTTGTTTTCCAATTAATACGCTTTGGTAGAGCTCGTTCCTGCTACAGGGACTTTGTACAACGAAGTAGGCTGCTTGCAAATAAATTGTTGACTCAGGGATATTGAAAGCCTAGGCTTATCAAGGCCCTCAAAAAGTTTTATGGCCGTCATCACAGTATTGTTGATAAGTTTGATGTCTCTGTGTCCAGGATTGCCTTGGATATATTTGACGTCTCATAGTTCCATGTTCCTTTCACACAATTTTGATTACACACGTGACGGGTGTAGCTAGCTTAACAGGAGGTGCTTACCCTTCCGGAGCACCCGGCCTCACTTCCCTGGTGAAAGTTCACGTGTCTAACCTAACTTGTCAGTTCCAAAGTTTTTACTTTGCTTCTGGATTGTGATTCGGAAATGGATAAGTATGTTTGTTTTTGATTATATATGTTGTAGGGGAAATAACTCATATAGTCTTCGTGCTCTCAAACATACAGCTCTTTAGCATATATATTTATTTCATCATTTGAGGTATCGTATGTATATTCCTTTATCATATCAAGCCCAACTAAATTGGTCCTTTTCTCGATTTACGTTTTTTAATCACAAAAAAATAAAACAGTTGTAATAAAAAATGGCAAAATCAGAAATAACAAATACTCTAGTTGATAATGTTTGTCGCTCTGTTTATGTTCATTTGTATAATTGTACTTACCCACGACAAATTTGACCTTATCGGTTGATAGGTACGTTGTGATTGTAGAAAAATGAGAGGAGGATTCGGGATTGGTGCTGTCAAGGGTAGTGCTGATGGTGGATGACGGAATGGTGTCGGTGTCGGTGGAAGTACTGTCAAAAATGCCTGAAAAAACAAACAACTGTGCTTCAGTTTTATTTGTGATAGATATTTGTTCAATGTGCTGTGTGGAATATATTTCAGAAATACTGTTCTGGTGTGCAGCCTTTTCTGTAACAGTTGCAATAGTTTGATTGACATCAATTGTCAAGTTGTGTTCCGATGACGTTGTTATGCTTGAAGTTGTGTAATTGTCATCTGAAACAAATTTACTTTTTTTATTAATCTATTTTTTTAAAGATTTTTATTTGTACATGCTAATAAATTTGTTTAAATACAATTTCTATTACCACTTACACAACCAAATATATGCGCATTTATGTAAATATCGAAACTATCTGAACAAAATGTTCTCACCTAACCTAAAATATCTGGAGTGTGTGTGTGTTTGTGTGTGTGTGCGTGCGTGTGTGTGTTTTCTTTTTTGAAAATAATTTCTTGAAAACATCAAAAATTCTACATAGTATCAAAGTTTCCATGTATTTTTTTTAACATAAATAATACTTACTGCATCTTTTAATCTTATCGCCAAACTGTATGATGTCTATCTTTGCATCGCATATTGATGTAAACTGGTGTTCCCTCTGAACAACAAGACGCTCGACTTTAGTTTTTTTCTGACATTATGACATGTACGGTTTTTGTTGACAGATGCACTAATTTCAAGCGTCTATTTGGTAAGATATTGATGTGCAATCACTGAATCTGTTATTCTGTTGTGCATCTCAACACATCAGTTTCAACACCCTCACAACACTGTGCATACGGTACACTTGTACCCTCAACAAAAAACATCAACAAACAAATAAGAATTAAAAATGTCGTCATGTTGACTTGAATGTCAATAAGGAATGTGTAAGGTTTTCAGACGTTGACCAACAGCTCATTAGATATTGACCAATTAGTGACCTGTGATTACATAACAAGTTAAAGTCCATCTCTATAGACCGTTCAGTTATAATGTACATAAAAGACACCGCTACCAACTAACAGATTACGGTTATTTAAATATATGATAGAGCTTACAGTTGTTTATCCGTAACGACATAAGTTAATTACTTTGTAATGTAAATGATTTTACATTTGTAATAAAACATTGTCAAAATGAAAAATAAATTTGAAGTTCGTGTTTAAAAAAGTTTACAAGTTCATGACTGTATCAGCGCAGTTATCAGACACTGTTTTAACACACACGCGCGTGCGTGCACAAACACACACACACATTTTTTTTAAAAAAAAGAAGGTTGTATAATACTTCCGCAACCGTTTATTCAATTGAAAAACCGTGGGATTTGTCTAAAGCGTTTGTGTTGATAGTAATTACATATTTAAGATAAATGTTAATTTAGTTGTATAATATTTCCGCAATCTCGCCCATACATTCGAAAAACGGTGGTATTTGTAAAGTATAAACTAATAATAATGATTCGTTGAATACACTTGACATGACACTATTTACAACAGTACTGTCAACACTATCTTCTTATGGTTTTTAGGCTAATAATAACGATGCGTTACTTTAAGACAATAGAAGTGTCAAATGTCAAATTATTTATATATTCATTATCATGATTTGGAAATCAACAATATGATAAATAGAGTCTTTAAAATAATCCTATATAGATTATGAAAATCTATATAATCATATCACAATTCAATTAAATTCACTTCATTCACTCAAGCCCACAGGAGTTGGTACATAAGGCATCATATATACAAAAATATTGTCAGATATTGCGTAATTTATTCCTCTGAGCAAAGAATGGATGTAGAAAATGATCTCCAAAATCTGTAAGTTTTTATCTGTATTTGTTAACTTTAACGTTGTTCTCTCTTAAATTTCTAATAATACACACTAATGAATTTGTATTTACATTATTAAAAGTTTATAAATACGTTTAAATTAAAGGAATTTAAAAATATTACCTAAATTTATGGAAATTATGTACAAAGAAGCAAACTGCTCACAAGTAAGTTGTTGAGTCAGGGTTATTGTAAGCCTAAGCTTGTCAGAGTTCTAAAAAGTTCTGTGGTCGTCATCACAATATTGTTGACAAGTACGATGTCTGTTTCCAAGATTGTCTTGGATGTTTTTGACATCTCATAGTTTCAAGTTCCTTTTATTCTCGGCTTTACATTTACACGTGACGGGTGTAGCTAGCTAACTAGGAGGTGCTTACCTTACCGGAGCACCAGCCCTCACTTCCCTGGTGGAAGTTCACGTGCAAGGCCTCAATGACCTAGAAGGCGAAATCGCCTCGGCAATCTAGAAGGCCATTGGATTTGTAGTATTGTTGCAAGGTTTGAAACTTTGCGTTATTGTAATGTGAGATTGAACTCGGACTGGTATGTTTGTAATTAATTTCAAACTTTATTTTTTAATCAAAATGTTTTAAAAGATTTATTACAGTATTTTATATTTTTAAACAAAATACTAAAATTTAGTTTAATTTGTTCTTGGGATTAATTTTTAATAATTAAAACGAAATTAGTTTTTGTTACTTTGTAACATAATATGAATCCTATTGATTTGCAGAAGTGGTGTGTTTGACAGTCCTTTCACACAAACAACTCCACAGAAACAACAAAAAACCTCAGTGATGACACCAAAGCGATTATTTGTATCATCACCATCTCCATCATCACCATTATCATCATTCACGCGAGCATCAACCATAGCGATTTCAGCATCACCAGTAGAGTCGTCATCAACACTCACAGCTTCCCAATTGGAAGCTATGTTTGAAAGAAGTATAGACTAAGTATTTATCTATCACGTATTGATTTTAAATTCAATTCTTAAAATTAGACAAATTTTGCTGTTTAGATTGCACCAAGTCCTTATTAGGATACAATTTCAATGTGTAAATAGACGACATTTCATTTAAAGAGTAAATAAAATAACGGTACCCAAATGTCAAATAAATGATTATAACAACAATCAAATTATAGACATCAGAATTCATAGTTACGATAATATAAATAATTTATTACTCAAGTACCTAAGTAAATAGTAAAAGCAAACAATGCATTACTGTTATCAGTACACTAGTTATAGATATGAGTGAATGAGTAATGGTGTTTAATGTCCCAGTCAAGAATATTTCACTTATATCGAGACGTCGCCAGCTATATATGAAGGTGCGGAAATTGTGCCTGTGTGTTGCGCTGATGGCATTATACATCAGGGTTCTTTGTCGTGCCAAGCCTGCCGTGACACGGGACCTCTTTTATTTTAAGTTCCCATCCGAAAAAACCGTGACTTTCATTCCGTAATGCCAAGTGCTTGGCGAAAGAACAGTCACTACCCACTTTCAAGTCTTTGGTAAGACCCGGCCGGGGTTTGAACCCACGACCTCCAACTTACGGAGCGAGCACTCTACCGACTGAGCTACCGCAGTGGTTCAGTTATATATGTATTGACGGTCAGATTGTGTTCGACTCAACCTGGTGAACAAGTCGTTTATCAGTCAACAGATTATATATCGAATATTGACACAACTTAAGAATTTTGATAATATGAGAGGTGATCTAAATTGCAAAATGGGTTTTCTTATATCGAAAACATTGTAAAGAATATGACTGATCTGTTTCCCCACTGTTTAATTTCAATTTGATCAATTACTGTGTATTCTCTTGCGATATTTTGTAGTGTCAAATTGGTAAAACAAAGTTATATGTCACTTGCAATACAGTTTTTTAAAGAGCAATTACAATATCATAGTAATATTTTGTTTATCATTTCTTATAGATCGGACATCATATATATATCTGATAGTGATGATACTGACCAAGAAATTAATAAAGACAGACAAATGTAAGTACACTATTCGACTCCTCTTCAATCTTGAACACCTCGATCTCACAAAATTACAATCACTTAAAAATTACACTTTTGGTTTGTTAAATGAAATTATGTGTCAGTATCGTGTCTATTACATATTATATCAGTTTTAATTTTACAACACTAGACGGCCGTTTGGAATACAATTCCTCATCAGTAGTGCTTGGACCAAAATTATGAAACCAAAATTGTGTTAATACATGTATGTTGAAAAAGATTACCAATGGACCAAAATATATTTTACCAAATCTAACTAAGGAAATACTTTGCATGAGGGAGTATACCTTAGATTTTAAGGAATTTCTATCAAATTAGACCATTACAGTGTCACTCAGATTATATGTTAGGTTCATCACTTAAAGTCTAAATTAATTACAAACGATCAATGTCACATTCCAAAACTGCAAAGTTTTAAACTTTGCGACAAACTGTCAAACACAATGAATAATTGTATGTATTTTCTAATTAATTATGCTATTTTTTTCAGTGAGAAACTATTGGATAAGCTGGAAGCTTTAGATGACCAGAAAACCATAATAGAAAATAGGATTATCGACATTCACAAACTTTTGGATAAATTAAGATAAAGATCGTCGAATCATTATCATTGGACAATTAAAATGACAGTACTTTTAGTGGATAATGTGTAATGAAATATTTGCATCCCTTTGTAACTGTATAGTACATAATAATTTCTTTATTCCGTAAGTTAATTAAGTATAGAATTATGGACATTAAACAAACTTTTGGATAAATTAAGATAAACAGCGTGGATTCATAAATAGTTATAATTATCATGGGACAAATAAAATAACAGTACTTTTAATGGATAATGTGTAATGAAGTATTTGCATCCCTTTTTAATTGTATATATCCATGCTTGACAATAAAAGGTATTATCTTATATCATGTATTCTTATTGTATGCATTCTACAACAATAGTTACACAAGATTGACATGAACATTTAATCATTGTATATCATTTGAGCGAATTAAATACTGAATATGAGTAGTAATTTGCAATGAATTGCATGTGGAATAATAATATAAAAACAATATTTAAATTTAAGATCATGTCAATCTTGATACACTATCAATTATAGGGTAATATAATATTTATACTCACGTTGTCTTCTTGTATTTATTGCATTTCTTAGATAAGTTGTGCATGCAAACTGGTCTTCAGAATTCAAAACGAGAATTACAACCTGATTAATCGCGCTTTTATAACATCATGTAAATGAAAACCTATATCTATTGGTTAATGGCAATGTTATTTTTTAAATTTGAATTTCAACCACACAAAATGTACTAACCACGTTTGGTCAATAAAGATTATCATAACATCATATACAAATTATTTGTTATGCGAATTTCGGTCAATGAATTTAAATATTTTCAAATACAAATTATTTGTTATGCGAATTTCAGCCAATGAATTTAAAATTTTTCAAATAACAATAACTCTGTTGATTTTGTTGTTGATTTTGTATCCTTGTAGCTGATTGGTTTATTCATATTATGTCAATAAACTTCTGTCCATATTTATCAAACAATAAATCCCTGCATGTGATTGGCTCTTCAAAATTCAAAAATTACCAAATAAGGAAGTATGACGTCATCGCAGCTGTCAATCAAAAAAGCTTTGAGCACTCGCTGCCGACGGGTTTTATCATCAGACGGATTGCCTATTCTAAACGCTATCTTCACTTCCACGTTGGGTACCCCAATAGAACTAAATAATTTATCCAGCATTGATAGGTCATATTTTTTCTTTCTTCTGGATTTGTTTGTTTTGCTTCGGGCATGTTGAAACATACTTAGTTCATTGACCTGTTTTTTTTTTTTGGTCGTTTAGTTCTGACACTTCTCTAGGCGAATGGAGTCTTGAAATTGCGTTTTAAGATCAACCAGAATCCCAGACTTCAGGCTTGTAATGCCCGCGTCTATTTTAGAGTCCATTCTCTCCTCTATGTTGTTAATTTTTTCTTCAACACTAATGAGCCTGGTTTCATTATTTACTTTAATATCCTCCAGTGCCTTTTGAAACCCTTGAAAGGTGGGAAAATAGATGGTTTAAGATGCCATCAAACACTTACGTTTTTAAGTTCCTGTTTAATTTCATGGGGATGATAAAGGCAGATTTTGATAAAAATCTTCAGATGGATATGGTAACATGTTTAACCATATTAATCAACACATTTACAATGTTAAACAACAACATAGCATCGAAACCACCACCCATACATCTGCATCAGGACCCATATTGTATTCAAAGACCAGCAGACTGTATGGGTCTCTCAGGACCAGGAATCTCATTAGATTCAACTCCAAGCCAACCAGCATACAGTCCAGGACCACCGCCAGCTTATTCAAGGCGATATATTTTTTAAAAGCATCTGATTGTAAGAAAGAAAAGATTCCCTATTCTTATCAAGATAATCGATAAAATGTAAATCTGTACATGCCTATATTTGTTCAAATGTCGATGTTGATGCGAGGACATCCTACATGAGAGAGACTGCGGAACCGTTTGTTGATTCCAAATTCAACAGGACAGTATATCCGTATCCAAATTGTACCGTCAAAACCCCGACAATGCACGGTCATAATATTATTCTGTGTATAGGCCTAATTGTTTAAATGTCGACTTAAAACTACAGAGGTGTTAGTATGTCGGCCTTCAAATGTCGATGTTGATGCGAGGACATTCTACATGAGAGAGACTGCGGAACCGTTTGTCGATTCCAAATTCGACAGGACAGTATATCCGTATCCAAACTGTACCGTCAAAACCCCGACAATGCACGCTCATAATATTATTCTGTGTATAATTGTTTAAATGTCGACTCAAAACTACAGAGGTGTTAGTATGTCGGCCTTCAAATGTCGATGTTGATGCGAGGACATTCTACATGAGAGAGACTGCGGAACCGTTTGTCGATTCCAAATTCGACAGGACAGTATATCCGTATCCAAACTGTACCGTCAAAACCCCGACAATGCACGCTCATAATATTATTCTGTGTATAATTGTTTAAATGTCGACTCAAAACTACAGAGGTGTTAGTATGTCGGCCTTCAAGTGTACATGGTAGTGACGCTACTTAATCTCTTCTGTTTACAAAGTTAATCCGCTTTAGACGTGGTCAAATCTATGGCGACAACACCTTTAAATTGACTGTCATTTCGTCCTTAACACTTACATTTCGTCCCTTCTTTAAACAACGGTATATAATATATTACATATGATACCAGTTTTAATTTTACAGCACTAGACGGCCGTTTCGGAATACAATTCCTCATCAGTAAGACTTGGACCAAAATTATGAAACAAAATTATTTTGAAGATGGTGAAAAGCTACCCAAAGGACCAAAATATATTTTACCAAATTAAGCTAAGGAAATACTTTGCATGAGGGAGTATACCTTAGTTTTTGAGAAATTTCAAATTTTAGCTTGCAGGGAAATTTAGACAATTAAAGTATATTTTTGACAATAATACGAAATTATTGCCAGCTGAGTTGGTGATATCCTCGGGGCACCAGCCATAATTGTTACAAATTATGAACGTGAAGTGCTATGATACTTGTTTGACATTTAATCCCTTCAGAGTTTACAATAGATATCTAGTTTATGCGTGGTCAATACTACGAGCCAGCTTTCAATTCGTCCATAACGTAATGTAACATTTGATCTTTCCGCTGTAATCGAAATGGGGAAATAACGTTAAAATAATAGTAATTTAATAAAACAAGTTGCTGAAAGCAATACGTGTGCGCCTATTATTGTTGCATTACGTTTCCGTTATGTAGTTACTTATACCACATGTAGTTGTATAGGCAGGAACTGTTAAGTATTTTATTTATCTCCCTGTTTGTGTGGCATAATGTATCCTGTTTCCTTCATACATGGGCATAATGTATACTATAGCCAACTCAATGAAACCTTTAGTGTCTGGTGTATTGTCAATAAACGTCAAATAAAATGTCATCAATGGTAAATTTAATTCAAGCTGTTGGTAATGGCGTCGATAGAATCACCGTACTCTTTACACAATGTAACCTCGCAATAATGTAAAGAATCATATGTGATTGTGTTAATGCGTATTCTAAGGCTTTTATTTATTCATTTTTCAGCAATTATATGCTGTTTATACAGTAAGGACTAGCAAAAGTACCTGCATTTCTGGTAAAGTCCAAAAATGTTAAGAAAAGTTGGTGGACAATTTGTATTAATTTTATTTTAATATTTTTACATTGGTTTAATATAACAGCATTCATTACTTAATTATAAACAGGGCTTGTCTAAAAATAAGCGAAAAACTGTAAGTTGACTCAGTAGTAGGCTACCGGAAACACAGGTATTTTTACGCCTCATAATCTTTATAGATAAAATATTTAAGATTTGATTGCAAAACTGATTTATTTCCAAGATGTGATATGCACTATACAATAAAAAACTATGATTCCAGAAAACACTATACAACAATAATTAAAAGAGAGAAATCCAAATCTTCACTAATTCTTTAAAGTTGCCGACTACTACTACATGTGTCTTATAAGCACTGTTTTCTGTTAAAGTTTCAAACTAATCTACAGACCAATTGTACTACTTACTGACTTGCCAGTTTATAAGGTTCATTAAGCCTGACTTTCTAATGGTCTTTTACAAAGTTACTCCTTGTTGGTGTTGTTGATTAATGCAGACCTGCCAACCCCCTGGGCAACTATTCCGTAAGATCAAGGACATTTTTCAGTAAGATTGCACTAGTTTCAGTAAGATTTTACAAAAGTCTTTTTTTTATCGCCGGATATCGTCAATACCGCCATGTGCGATAATTAGATCAACTAGACATATACTGCAATTGACGAAAAAAATCTCCTTTTTTGCTCCGTTTTATGAAGGACCACGCTGAAAAATACGTCGGTTTAGCTTTTTGGGCATACTGGTTCTTTTTTTTCGGAGCCGACTCTCCATAATCCGCCAGATCTGCTTTGCATTTGCTCAATTTTGAGATGTGACAGTTACCGCGAGAAACTTAAGTCACACATATGCTTGATTATTACACTTCAGAATGTCTTTGAAATGTCTTACTATCAAATGCTCTTCCGACTTTGAGTAACGACAGTGATCGATGGCTATGTTTTTAATGCTTTATTGCAATCTGCATGCCTTAAAAGCGTTTCCAGGACAGTTTTCTAAAACATGGTTTGGAAACGTAAAGAGAATATCCGGAAAAGATAAAAATCGGAAGAAAACATGCCGTATCCGTACAATCGTAAGAATTAAAAATTTTCGGCAATTTTCAGTAAGAACTACGGAAAAATCGTAAGGGTTGGCAGGTCTGTTAATGTATATTTAATTTCAATCGGAATAAGCTCCATGAGTTTATGCAGCATTTCCTCCCTGTCTGTCGTAACTGTGGTGTCAAGGCCTCTACTTGCCAGCATCTTTTCAATATTGGGCTTAAACACAGATACTTTTTTCATACTGCCCTCTGCATCACAAAGCATCACAGTTGCCCTCAGATAAATGTTCGCATTATCTCCCCTGAAAAACAAAATATAATGAATCAAAATGCCAACTGTAATATTTAATATTTATTAGAAAATTTTAAATACATTTGATGGATTTGTATTTGGTTGACATGGACTGTGGATTTTGAATAAACCGCATGTATAAAATTATGGTTTTTCACTTTGGTCAGACCACATGTGGGGTTTTCCTTGATGTTCGCCCTTAATCAGTGTCAGTATAATGTGACCAAATGACATATAGTGTTAACTTGTTCCTAAAAGTTGCCATCATTACGCATTAGTACATGTCAGACCTGAAACACTAGCGCACTACACAAGATTACTCCTTCAGGATTACAAAAACAGTCGATCGTCACGAAAAGTGTAAAGATTGCTGATTCCTTTGACTTCATTTTTGTATAATTAGTGAAGCAGTTATATTAATTGTGTCCAATTGCATACAATATATAAAAGTCACAATTTGATAAGGATTTATGTTGTTTTGTAAACATGTAGCCATATTGTAATTCCGTACCTGTATCGACTGAAACATGTTTGGCATTGCATCAAATATACTTCATTTGATTTCACTGTCAGCAATTTCTTGTTGTTGCATGCTGGTCTAGAGCAACACAGATACGGGTCAACTTCAAATAATGCTGCAATGGTTGCAGAAGGTAATTCAAGAGCTGCTGGTTCATCATGGTGTATATCCTCTTTTTCAGAAAAAACATCATCCAACGTTTCATCCTCACAAAGTACCTACAAATATACCACAATGTAACAATTTAATTAAGTGTAAACATGATCAGTTTCGTTGCTGTATTCCCATCCCCTTCATAAACAATTCATCATGATTTTGACTTTTTTTTATATAAGCACTCTCTCCAATGTTTCATTTCATGACAATACCTTTGTAAGTAAATGTGTTATACATTTTATTTCTGGGTATTAAAATATCCATCTGAACGGGCAAAAACAACTTTTAACCGGCCACACATCACAGAGTAAATGTACAGAGTAAATGTGATGACTATTTGAATCGTGAAGTAAATTTGTGAATGGACATAGTACCTCAACTGTTGATTGTCTTGTGGTTGTTAATTTCTTCTCTTCATTGTATAGGCGTACTCTACATTTTGTTGCTTTGACAATCTGGCGTGGGGCAAAGTTTCTAACCATGTCTTCCCATATCGACAGTGTTGTTGTACCTGTTTTGTCCTTCAGCACAAGTTCTTGAAAAGCCTTGTCTTCTCCATTGAAAGGTCTCGTAGACGGTGATGAAATCTGTAAAAACATAAACTGATATAAATAACAGACTATAAAGTAACTAATACAGACATATGAAACTGAGAATTTTGTCTACCTTACAAAATTATTGCAGACAATTATAGTGTATCTGTATTCTATATTTGTATCACAAGTGTGCTGGGTTTTTAAATTATACTCGTTATACAAAAACACCTCTAATACTTTGCCAGTTTTTCTGTGCTATTTTATATTTTACATTTAAGACTCTTGACTGGTGTAGACAGCAGATTCTTATCCTTTTTGGATACCTTATACACTTTAGATACTAACGTCTTGAGTAGTTACGAAAGTGGGCATTCTGGGACACTTCCGGTCGATTTTCCCCATGACTTTAATATGGGGCCTTTAGCGCCTTCCAACGAGTGTAAGGCGCCATCCAGGTGAATGGATCGGGGGGGGGGGGGTTATTAAGTGCATGAGCACGAAGAGGGAGGTTTATTTACACCCATGCCATGTCATAAGGTCTACCTGAATAGCAGACGACAAACTTTAAAACCGACAGTGCGGTAGAGTCAAGTATATTTTATTCAGTGTGTGTGTGTGTGCTTCAAATAAAGACGTGTAAGGCGCCATCCAGGTGAATGGATCCGGGGGGTTATTAAGTGCATGAGCACAAAGAGGGAGGTTTATTTACACCCATGCCATGTCATGAGGTCTACCTGAATAGCAGACGACAAACTTTAAAACCGACAGTGCGGTAGAGTCAAGTATATTTTATTCGGTGTGTGTGTGTGTGCTTCAAATAAAGACAAATGCGATCAGTTCTATTTACAACTATTTATTCCCAAAATTTAAAACGTTTGTACATAATCCCCATATACAACCCTAACAGATAACATCGAGTGCCCAGTACTGGTTGATCTGTCTCTAGTATGTACAACAAGTACTGAAGCCCTTAACGTGAGAACCGTCTACTACCTACACGGAAGTATTCGTTGCGATCTGCATTGACGTACGCTCCTTTCCTTCCATGCAGGGCCCGATATATGGCCTTTCCAGAGCAGTTCGTTCTCTAAACACCTCACCCCCTTTCCCGCTGAAATAAATGGTTTTACAGAGCTCCATATAAAATACATACAGTTAGAAAAATATTTACAATAGTTATTTACACATTTTGTACATCATTAGCTTTGACCCAAGAATTGAATTTTTTGGGCCAGTTCAACCATATAACGAAATATTGCTTATTAGCACCCTTCCCCCCGTGTTTTTAGGATTTTTTCAACCTTCCACATATCATCGTCTCTGACCTCAATTTTTTGCAATTCGGATTGATAAAACGTCCCTTTGATTTCCTCCCCATCTTTGATTCTATAGACAGGTAAGCCACCCCGTAATATTTTTTGAGAAATAGTGAATATTTCACCCGTCCACCGTTCGTCATATTCTCGTGAAAATATGTTTTTAAGATGGGAGAGTCTGACTCTGTCTCCTACTTTAAATTTAAAAGGTTTCTGCACCCTCTTCACTTTTCTAACAGATATTTCCTTCTTCGGCCAATACATCCGCCACCAGATGTTAGTTTCTTTGTTTTTGTTACTTTGTCCGGAGCCATGCCGATAGAACGATGATACGTTTGGTTATAACTATCGGCAAAGGACTGTAATTTTTTGACATAGTCATAAGACTGTCTATAAGTAAAATAACGGTAAATTCTACTTTTTATGGTTTTGATGGCCTTTCTGCCACTGCCGCCTTACTTTCGTTATATGCTAGTAAGTGTTGTATATTCTCTCTTTTGAACAGAGCTTGAACTATTTTAGCTTTAAATTCTTGTCCCGAATCTGTCCTTATTCTGCTAGGTTTGCGCCCTTCATTTAAAATAGCTTTGAATGCTTCGGCAACTGTGACGCCCTTCTTGTCTCTTAAGGGACGCAACCACACGTACTTTGAAAAGATGTCGATGACTAACAACACGTATTGTATACCGTCGTTGTACTTGGCAAATTTCACCATATCCATTAAATCGGCAGACCACTGGTCATCGATCCCCGTCATCATAATCTTATTTCTTTTAAATGTTCTTCTTACAGGGCGTTGTAAGCTATATGACTCTTGTCTTTTCTAATTTTATATTTGCTTAAGACATATTTACCGTCTCTTTTAACAAATCTGTATAATTTATCTGGACCGGAGAAAGCAGCCGGTGTTTTCGGATTAAAATAGATTTCTTTTAAATACTCTTCCCAATGAGGCATGTTTACACTTTAAAATTTCTGATAATAATGATTCAATTACAAAATCCCACATCATTATATATTAGTCCTCTTCCTACTCTGTATCCGCTTCGGTTCCATTGTCTTTATTTTCCATAAATGATTCCAGTTCGTGTTTATATTTTCTCACAGTTGTTTTTATGGCTCTGGTCCAATCATATCCTTCTTCGATGAATTGCTGAACCTTTTGCATGACCTTTCTGTGAAGCTTTCCATTTTGTAATTGTAATATGTATTTTATAACTTGTCCATATTTACCCATGAGCTCTTTTAAATCTTCACTTTTTATTTTTTGTTTGCTTTGGTTTTTGCCTCCTCGTCGGAAAATCCATCTTCTGTGTACTTTTTATATTTTCTATCCCACTCTTCTTCTGTGTCTTCTCTTGCTAATTTTAAAATATGTTCGAAAGCTTCATCTTCACGGTCCTCATTCCACCTGGTCTTTTTATTTTGCCGTTCTTCATCGGTTTCCATTTTGCGCTTACCCAAAGGCTGAAGTGTTTTTAATTCGGCATACTGTCCAGGCTGATAATAATCCGGTGGTTCAAGCGTTCTCAGTTCCGCATATTGATTTGGCAATTCGCCGTTTGATTTTTCTGGACACCACTTTTTAACGTGTCTTTGTAAGTCGTGGTGGTCGGCAAACATAGTACCGCAATCGTCGCAGGAAGCCATGTCACACGTCTGCTCGCTTTGATAATCTTCTGAAGAATGAATTAAATATGTTGCTCCTGGTCCTTTTATAGCTTCAACCCCTGTGTCTGGTATGTTTCTGTTTTTTCTTTTTTCTGGTTCAATATATTACACTGCAGACGCTGCGATTCGGATGTTGCCGGTTTAAGATCTATCATGAAGTAGCCATATGGTTTGGCGGTAGCTTCCTCAAATTTGTCTAATAAATAATTGGCTTTTCCAGGGTACATTTGCCTTGCCAAAGTCATGACTTGTTGTTTATCTATAGGATTTTAAACAAAATGAGATAATGGCAGTTTCTTCTTTGCGTCGGATCTTTGTTGAAATACAAATTCTGGTTAATGGCAATGATTGAAAGGTTTCTATGATGACTTCCTTCGGTAAATAAATCGTTAATTCTAGCATCTTTGACTGACATGAGGTCGTCTAGTACAATGAGATTCCTGACTTTAGGATCTAAGAAACTGTCCTTATCCAAATCTAATGGTATCCCTTGGACAAACTACTGCTGGATATACCGTATTTTTGATGACGTCATATAATGGTTGCCATCGTCTGTAAAGCCAAAGGATTCTCTCTGGTGGCGGACTTATCTTAAAATGATTCTGTTGTAACAATGTTTTGACGAGAAAAGTTTTGCCACAAGACGTGGGGCCAGAACATATAGCCGTAAATGGATGAAGAAATCTAAACTCGGGGAGCTGTCCCTGTTGGTGCGGCGGCGGTGGTGGCGGCGGCGGCGGCGGTGGATATGCTTGATTTGTTTCATGCTTCCTTCTGACATGCCTTAGCATCACGTCTTTTCTGGATAAATTTAAGTGACATATAGGGCAGGTACTCTCCATGTTAACCCTTTGACGTCTAAATTAAAAGTGAGGTTGTGGTATGATCAAGCTCTTATATACCCTCTGAAATCCGCCAGTGTCCATAGGCTAAACTGCTCACACCATCATTCAAGATATACCGCTTGTCATCGAAAGGAGATAATCCTAGTTTGTTTATGGTAATGTTATACAGTTGGTGCCCATAGCTTCTTATTTGGGTCATATTTGACATGAGTTTTTCTATCAAACAAACAGTCTAAGTAGTGTTGGTGACGCGTCTGTTTTTTTACTACTGCTTTTTTAATCCCCTTGGCTCTTTTCTTCTCGGCCAGCACTATTTTCGTTTCACTTTGGTTCTGGTCCATTGGACATTTTTATAACATTACTTCTTAATTATTTATACTCCACCTCTATTATTTTATGCAGTGTGGAGCAGGTAAAACTGTTCCCCGTGTAAAATTGTTTTAGGAGGTTATTATTCAGTCTAATGAAATTTGTTTGGTTGACCAGTGCTATAGGTGATCCCAAACACATTTCATTTTTAATTTCAAAAGTATAAAGTCCATATTCACACTTCATTCGCCCCATTGGGTTGTACATTTCACTTGGCCCTATACAATCAGTGATAGGGTACTACTTCTTCTTGAAGCGTTTCTGTTTTGCCCAATAATGTCAGTACTTTGATTACAGCATTCAGGGCCGACCATAACCTGTGCAAAGCATTTTGGGAAAGATGACATTTTACTCAGTGTTGATGTAAAGACAAAATTTGCGATAAAAAATATAGAAATATGTTATCTACTGGTATTATTCTCTTTACAGCTGGAAGACGTGGATGATTTCTTTAAATGATGTGCTTAAATTCGTCACTGGTTCAAGAGAAGAACCAGTGCTTGGCTTTGCAACATCGCCATTGATCCATTTCAGCGATGGAGCCTTACCAACGGCAAACACTTGCCTCTGTCGTCTGATTTTGCCCATACAAATTGTAAGGTACGAATGTAAGATTTAGCGATGGCCAATGACTTTTTTGGATACGACTGAGATGAGTAACCTTGTGCGGGAATTAAGTGGAATTGTTTGCATTCTTGTGATTTACATGGCAAAATAGGTGTCCCATATGCCATGTTTCGACAGTTTTCAAACTGGTGTGAAAGAAATCCTATTTTTTCAACTTTAAGAACTAATGGTGACAGTTGTAGTTAGCTTTCTTGTCACAGTATTCAAATAACTGTCATACAACTGTCTTTGACAAGAAATTTGGCACATTAATGCCAATTTCCCGTAGCGATTTTCTGAATTCTGCAACTAATTTCAATGTCCCGTAGCGATTTGTGCAAGTCTCACACGGGCATGGTCATCATTGCATAGATGTGTTTTGTTTTTCTTGCTAAATTTTCTTGATGGCATGCTTGTTGTTATTTATAAGTCTTACCAGGTCCTTTTTGATTTTGTAATAACAAAATTACTCTCAATCCGATGTATAAAATATAGTCCAAAGAAGAAAGTTATTGTTCAAGTCATCAAACTGTTCCCTACGTAAAAGGTTAACACTTGTCCGATGAATATACACCGTGATTTTAGAGATAAATTTTGCACCGATTCGATAATCACACACTGACAACTTTAGATATAAAACGAATTTCAATAAGCATTGATTCTATCGGAAATGTATAGATAATTCAATATTGCGATTTCCAAAACGTGTCTTTACCAAGCAACAGAAAATAATAGGGGAATTTACAACATGAATAACAACAATTATTCATTTAATCTACTACTAATGTATACATAGGAAATGAACTTTTTATGATTGATAACCTAATACATTATTGGTTTGCTTCTAAAAGTGGAAAAATGCCTGACATTTGTGGAAGATGGTTTTGTCCAAACATTTCATTTTCCTCCACCATTCATAAACGATATTCATTAAAAGATATATTTTTTTCAAATACTTAGCAAAATATTAATCATGTTATAGAACAACAATATCTGCAACTGAAAAACATGTACTATTATCTTACAAGGGCCAATATGTCACACCGAGGCCAAATAACTGGGTCAATATGAAAAAAAAACTTGATTAATGTAAGTGATGATTGACATCGGTCTCGATAACCAAGTGAATGTTTTCGAAGTCAGAATATTCTATTTCTGTCATTATTTCATAGCAATAAAACCTCAACCATACTTTCATAGAACAAACATGTTTAAAATTTGACATTCGCCGCATCACGTTGTTGTCGTCTGATTTTCTTCTACAACGTCGTCATTCTCATTGATGTCAGGTCCATCAGCAACGGCATTTGTGCTCAGACCCTCAATGGGTTGTTGAACATAATTAATAATACCATTTGCGTTTAAATCGTTGTTTTCTTGTTCAGAATTATGGTTGTTGTCGTGCTGATCCAAAAGCTGCGCATGCTCTCGATGAACATGTCTATAATAAGAGTTCCATTTTGTGTAAATACGTGGGCATCCGTCTACGTTACACCTACATATGAAACCTGGATTTTGCGAATGTTTCATATAAATATGTGCAATTAACAATCTTAACGTAACTGCAACAAAAACTGAACATATAGCACATTTCCACATGGTTCAGGCTATCATTGTCACTTAGATTTTTGAAATTTGTCCCAGGCGTTCAAATCATATTGATCGAGGGATACATACTACAGTCCAACCAGCCTTAAAGGTCATCTCTTTATAAGAACCACCTGCTTATAAAGGCCAGAAGAATTGTTTCCCAATTGTTATTTCATATAAAAACCTGTATATAAAGCCGCCTGTCCATAAAGGCCATTTTATTGGTTCCCTTGTGTGACCTTTATAAACAGGTATGACTGTACTTCCTGTCTTGATTGGCGTGTTTTTCGCATGCAGTTTCTGAACACTCAAAGTTGATCGAAGAATGAACAAAATAAAATATGACACAGGGACGTTAAAACATGGCTCATAGAAGAGATTTTTAGACGAAAATGCGAAAACGATGGAAGGTATTTAAATCCGTGATCGTTGCTAGTTTAGACTATTTAATGTTTAAAAAGTTTGTCCGCTACCTACTGTGCGTTACAGACTTCTCATATTGCTCAATAATCGACTTTTCTGTATGAAAATGGACGGAATGCCCATAATATCATCATTATGACGTAAACGTTTTGTGGTTACCGTTTATTAAAGTCGTGGCGATAGCTGTTTAGCCTTGGCCTTGTTCTACCGCTAGGTGATCATAATGAGTGGTGATACAATAAGATACAAGGCATACCCTGAATAATCTTTATTCGCAATCGCACTTTGTGAACTCAACTCCTCTTACAGATTTCAACCAAAAAACCTTGAAACTTCATAGAATGTTTCTATATATATTGTAGATGTGCACCTGACTTCATGGAAATATTTCAAGATTTTTTCCCATTTTTCCAGACTTTGAAATTTTATATTTTTAAAGATTATCAAAGATGTGCACCTGACTTAATGCAACCCGGCCCATTGAGTCTTTGACCTATTTTTATTTGTTTTTTTAATATTTCAGTCTGAAGAATGAACACTCAAATGCAAACTTAACGTCCCAGCAAAATATTGATCCAAAATATTTAACAATTTACCTTTGAAAATGTGTCATCACTCTCATACTAATTCTTCAGCATCAATCTTTAATTCCTGGATGACGTGATACATGTCTTCACGGCTAGGGCATACCACATCATGTGAATGACTGCTACGTTAATACCTAATAAAAAATCTATGCTGCGCATCAGTGATGCAGGCAATAAAATACAAAGAAAAAACACTCAATTCAGGGGGTAATATATAACAATAAAAATCACTGTCGCATGCATTTCAGTGATGCACGCAATAAAATAAAAAGTTAAGCCACAGTTTGACTTCAGTGGTTGAAACATAACGAAGATCTACGTCGCACATCAGTGCTGCAGGCAATAAAATACAAAAGAACGACTACGCACTTCAGCGGGTGATATATATAAAATAATACCTGGTGAAATCTATACCATATTAAATATCTGACATAGACCACCCATATCAGACCGAGTTGCACTGGATTCTTGCAGTTCCGATGATATTGTATCACAGCTGCCAGAATTATTGTTTGATGTAGAGTTTGCATACAGTACCCCCTGAATCTCTAAGAATAGACGCTGATCAATTAGCGCATCAACGCTGCCACTGTAAATGTCTTTTACAATTCATCAACGCTGCCACTGTAAATGTCTTTTACAATTCTTTCATATCACCACCATCCTGTTCAATCAAAAGCAGTTTTGCTGTCAGTTTCATCGACTCCTCTGGGTTTCTAAAGGCATTTCTATTGTCTGCAAGAAATGTAAACAAAGTTGTAAAAAATAGAGCAATTGGGAAAAGAACAACATGTGCAAGTAATTAACCTGTTGGAAAAGGTAACTTCCTGTGAGGTGGCACTGTAAATGGTAAACCATGTTATTTTTCATTATATATATATACACTCAGTATTTCGTGGGTTAAATGCCACAACCAAGTAGCTCAAAAATAAACAACCAGCAATGAGGTCAATTGTAAGTTTATTCAAATTTTTAAAATATTAAACATATTCAATTTGATAGATCTGGTTTTACAGTTTTATTTTAAGCACAAATTATCTATCTTTACGGTGTGAAAATGTGAAAATTGTAAATACATAGGTATTTATAAAATTCAACAACATACATGTTATTTTCTTACGGCATAATTATCCTCCAGTGTAAGGTGTCATTTTATCTGCCACACACTCCTAACAGCAGATAAGGCCATGTGGTAAAAATAAACGAGTTCTTATCATAACAAACAATACAGTCACCAATACTGTATCAGTAGATATGATACTGTATCAGTAGATATGATACTGTAGCATGTGTTAAACCTGTGAACATTATGAAGGTTTTATTGGCTATTAAGTGTTACCAACAGATAAGGGAGTGTGGCATAAGTTAATTCACAATTTTCTTCGTTACGTAGTATTGAAGAAAATTGTTGTCTGTTTGGTTCTTTAATATTTAAATTAGGGGGCGACGGTGGCAATCTTTGTTTATGTATGTCAGGCGTGATGCACGGATTTTTAAGTGAAGTGTAGTAAGTTTGTTAAAGTACGTGTCATTCTAGCCTTGGTCTTCACACTGGTCAGACCATTTTTTATTATTATTGTTATTTTTATTTTGGGAACATAGAGCCCAAAGGTTTTCCAGAGTTTTTGACTTATTTAGTTTTATCTCTGGTTTTTAATCCTGGGCATTATTTATGGTTACATGTTATATATATTTATGTGGATATTTACATTAGAAAGGAATAAATAGCCGCTATTCCAATACCATAGGCTACATGCATACATATATTTCTTGTTTTGTTGTAATTATTTATTATGGATGGTATAGTGTTGGCGTGTGTGTCTTTCTTGAAATGGTTTAGTAAATAATAGACATTAAATAGAGTTTTACACAAAACCGCATGCTACAAACACGTACATCTAAATACTTTGTTTTTGAATGTGTATAATAATCTAACAAAATTAAAATATTATGTTAACAACATATCAATAAACAGTATATGGTTGTGACAGTGATAACTTATTTTTTAAAAGTATTTTACAGATGGATTTTCTGTTTCATATTTCTTTGGAAAGGAAAAATATACTTGCATCAAAAATTTAGTTGATATATATCCGATTGGTATAAAGTTTTCTTTAATATTATTGGATTTTTATGTTTCCTAATTTTTGTTTGTTTTTTTTTTAACTTGAATATCCTTCACAATATATCATAAAACTGTTGTACCTAAATTCATTGAAAATATCACATAGAATCTCATTTATAAATTCAAGACAAGATCCAAAGTTAAATTTTAAATGTTGCCATTCCACTATTCCAGGTCACTCTCTTCTTTTATTTCTTCAATATTTTGATCTGGCAGTTTGTCTTTTATGGTTGTACTAGAAGTCAAAGATTTGTAGAATTCATGGTACTCTGGTGGAATGATGTTGGCTGTACACAGGCTCATCAAATCCTTCTTTTTGGCCGCAGACATGGCTTAGCGCTTGCTGTGGAAAGTATTTTGTTCGTTCCCCAGGACGACCTCTTTTCCCTGTTGCTGAAACCTTCATCTTTTTAAATTCTTCATCAAACCCATATTTAAACTGTATTACATCCGTATCATCCTTCATGAATCGGAGCCATTTCATTTTCATCCAATTTATTTTCAAGCCATTTGTATCAAACTTGCTATACTTCATGCAGTTAGCTTGCACTTTCTTGAAATCCCAAGTATCTTGATGCTTTAATAGCACCAGTGACCACCAAATATGGATTTTTTCTTCTTGCCATTCTTATGTTTGTGGCCCATTTATTTGGGACATACACTTCCGTTTTTTGCAAACTCGATAGCTGAGTGCATACTGTCACACTCCATCTGTGTATGTTCTTGCTCCAGGAATAGAATACAGCATGTTTAATGTTGCTTGGCAATGATAGGAGATGAAAGTACAGGCATGTTGCAATTTCACATGATCCTCGCTTTGCCTCAACCTCGGGTCATAAATAACATGTGGCACTATTATTTGAAAGGTTAAAGATGGACAGGTTATAACAACTTAATTTTCTATTGTAGTATATTTGATTCACAAGAGAGCTTGGGGTCGAAAGTACAGTCTGAAGGTCAAATGTACATACAAACGTTTCATTAGAATTCTTTGCTATATCTTTGTCTTTCTGTTTTTCTTCTCTTGCTCTTGTTTTATTTTGTTGGTGATGATTGAAATATTCTGCCATCTCTTCAGTTACATTGCCATTAGCTTTAGCTCTATTATAAACAACACCGACATTGTACTGATCTTGTTTTGGTAAATGGAATGGAAAATTATATTCCTCATTAAAAGTTTTCCTATATATTGTGCCTGGCTAACTAATTCGTCTTCCCTCACATTATCCTTGTATTTTGTAAGATAGAGTTGGTACATTTTTGTAATGTTTAAATCCGATCCAAGGAAATGCCTTTGTGAATCTTTCCTACAATAATGTCCTTCTACAGCAGGATACGACTCGATGTGTTTTTTTACTGAAGCCATGGCTCTATCTTTTGTCTTATTTTGTGGCTTATGTTTTCCTCTTTTGTCACTTCCACTAAATGTCCCTCCACTTTGATTTTATTATGCATGGCCAACAAATGCTTCCCCAATGCTTAAAGTATTCAAAAAGAATGTTTTACACACAGGTATGTTACTATCACCAACATTTAAATTATACATATGGTAATATTTTCTAGTTTTTTCACTGGCTGGCCTTCATTGTCTAAATAAGTCCGCGTTTGTTTCTGTTGTACTTTTGAAATTACGAAATCTTTTTGTCGCTCATAAGACCCAAGTGCCCGAAATGCATTAAATACTTCAAGCCTCTGATTTTCATTGATTTTTTCAGAACATTTTTGTTTACATTTACTACAATCCACTGCTTTTATTTTTCTTTCCTCTACTTTCTTTCCCCTTTGTGTTACATATTCTTGACCAAGTGCTCTTTTCTTTTTTCTTATGTTTTTCTTCCAATTTTCTGAGGTTACTCTTTTTTTAACCAATTTGCTTTTTACAGGAGTTAGCACATTTTGGGCTTTTTTTGTCTTTGATCCTGTTGGTCGCCCAACTTTCTTTGGAGTCATATGCGGAGAATTTTGCAACTCACAAGTAGCATTTTTATTTTCTACCGTTGTTTGAGATGTATCGTGTATATCATGAACGTCTGTAAACTCTGTACTTGGTGTTGAATTTGATGGTTATACTGGCTTTAGTGTTTCCATACTATGATTAACATTGTCATGAGTTTCAATTGTTTTTGAAAGTATCTGTTGTGTTTCGGATATGTGTACACACCCATCAAAATGTTCTGGAATCCCTTCTGGGATTATGTATGCTAAACAAATTGGTGGTTTTAACATATCACTGGAGGTTATTGGTGGTAAATCTATAATCGGTTGCATGGGAGAGCTTGAAAATAGTCTAACAGTTTGACTACTCCATTCTGCAAGCACGTTGGGGAGGAAATCCCCAGAATTGGTAAACCAACATCCTTTTTCTCTTAGCTTGGAAATTGCTGCACTGTAGTCAATATAAAAAAGATCTTCAAAGGAAAAATTTCCAGGGCAATCTTGATCAGGTACAAAAAAGTCCTTAAATAAGTTGACATTGTCCATCATAAAATCACACAGCTGTTGTCTCAATTCATAAGCATCAATATTCAAATGCATAGCTGCTGCTTGAACAATTTTCATCCCCTTTAATAGGCTTCCTTTCATTCCCAGACTATCAAGTCTTACGTGGTGTTCTTTAGTTACTTTAAAGTTATTAGCAGCCTCCTTCAGACTGATAGCTGTTGCCAACTTTAAATTTTCCCTTTCACTTCTTTGAATTCCTTGATCCACAGTTTCTTCTTTGTCACTTTCAATTAGGGAGTATTCACTGTTTGAGGAATTGACGTTTTTTTTTCTTGGTCTATAGGAGTCCTCGCTGTCTATATTTGACTCCATGTGTTCCGAGTCGGAATTTTCAAAGTGGCTTGCATTGTATTCTGTTCCTTTACTATTAAGCAACTCTTTTACTATACTCAGAGGCATATCATCGCTGCTGCTAAAATTTTCATCTTTATCAAAATGCTTTTCATTCCTTTTCGGTGTTGACTCGGACCACATGTGGGAAAGTGAATTTTCCTTGCCGTTGGCCTTTACTGATTCACCTGGTATCAGTATAATGGACTGGGGGAGTGGTACGCTCGTCTGCGGCGTCCTGACTCTGAGCTAGCACGGTAAAGTCGCCCTGAGTGCGCGCTAGTACAAGGCAGACCATACAAAACACTCGCACTTCACATGCATACACAAAATTGTTCATAGATTAATCCATAGAGATTAATGAAATAGTTCCCGTCGCGAATAGCTGAAAAATTGCTGATGCGACGTTAAGCAACATTCAACCAACCAACCAACCTTTTCGGTGTTGACATTTTCATTTTCCTTTTTTTAATGAGATCATACTTCTGTTTTATTTTATTTGCTGAATATATTAAGTTTTTCTTCATCACACCATTCATTACTCGACCAATTTATATCTTCTAAATCGCACATTTTCTAAAAGTAAAAATGAAAAAAAAAACATTGAAGCTTAAATGAAATATTTATTATAAAAGTTTTGTTATTCATAAGTATATTTGTCATTTACCTTATACAAATACCAGTATATCATTAAATGAAAATAAATTACTATTATTCTAAAAATCAAATAACTGTTATTATGATTATTTGTAATAAATTATAATTATACTTACTTTTCTGACCAGTACAATATGTTTTATGAAATATATCTAAAATGTAAAATGAATTTATTAATCAACAGTATTGTCATTGTTGTGTATACTATACAAACTTGTGACTATCTAACAATGATTACAGTTAAGTCAAAACCATGTTTCAAAAGTTAATTGCTTATACAGTCTCTTGTCATCAACCTGATACTTGATTTTAAACAGCTGTAACAGATTATCACCTACTTACTAATTGGTACATGATTATATTCACATTTGTATATACAATAAAACCTTATCTGCAGATACATAGTTATAGTGTTTACAAATTCCTGTACAGCTGATTGCTTTGACAGAGTCTTACATAATACCAAGCCATACTTGGTTAAGGTATACAAATATTTCATTTAAACAATCACACAGTTATAAAATAACATAGCATCATTGTTTGCTTGTTTGATGTCAAAAACAAAACAACATTATGCCGATAATTGATTGATGTTTTTATCAAAAAAAATAATGGACCAATTTTCAGCAGTGAAAAATTGCTGTAATATTAAATATGCTTAATATCATCAATTAATCATAAAAAATTCAATTTTCATCATATTTTAGATACGAGGTCGTGGCATTACCCCACGATTTGACAATTCCAGGTACAATATTTAAACGGGAAGTAGGTTCAATTCCAAGACATCACACACACACAGATGCAATTACCTGCACTTTTGAGGAATTGGTGCTGCTTAAGGACACATTTTTAGTCCACTCACCAACCACCAAGTTAGATATGGATATATAGTCTCCTGTATTCACTGGTGTCTGGGACAGGTCCTTCCACAAAAAAGACTCTGCATTTTACATTATCACTTTGGACAAGCAAGCCCTTCATAGCAGATGGCTTGTTGAAGGACAAAATCGTCTGTACCATTTCTTCCTAAAATGTCAAATTAGTAACAAATATGAAGGTACAGCGCAGAATTTGTAAAACATAGCCATGCCGTTTTGGTAACGGGATGGCTATCACTTTTTGGCAAGTTGCTCACCATGTGGTCACACATTGCCAGTTAAGGTGGATGTTTATTTTTTTCTACTGTGCTCACACAGCTTCTTGAGTCTGTTTTCTTTTGAAAGGCATGTTTGGCACTTTGGATAACATTGCTTGTATAGAAATAAATAAGGTATACAGTGTTAGTTGCAGTGGTAAAATACTTTCTCTTAAGTGCAAATAATTGAATCTTCCTTGTTGACAAGGAAGTGAAGGAAAATTGCTGAACTGATGTGCAAAGCATGATGCAATGGTTCAAAAACTGTAAACGTATTTCATTTCGCGGTATATGAAATTGAAATGATTTGCATTGTTAAATTTTTGCATCTTTTAAAATATGCACTTAACACAATAAATATAATAATTTTCGCTCAGTATTAATTTCCGCACAAAATAAGCGAAAATTATACCGCGAAAATAAATACGTTTACAGTATGACCATGGTATACTAACGTGCGTAACAAAACATATTTTTGTATCTGTCAATATGTAGAAACTGTAGACTAAACACTTAGGATTAAGCTAGTAATAATTTGTCCCCAAGATGTCTATAAATTGAACAAGCCCAAGTTATTCATAAAATATCAAAGAAACCGAGAACTGCAATACCTATCAGCGTATAGACATTGGGAAGAAAGTTAGGAAACTTTAACATTGCAATTAAAAAAGCAGATATTTTAGGTAATGGTTGGGTTTTTGGTTGTTTTTTTTCCTTTCAATTGTACCTACCTGTACGATTTGGCCTTTGACTGATACCAATGATTTTATGGCAGATTACCTGACACCTTTAAACAGCACTTCAGGTGCAGGTGGTGGATTAAGGGCATTTTCAGCCAGACTCTCAACATTGAATTACCCACCTAATACTCTTCATTCATTCTTAATTGTGTTCGGGCCTTCTGTGGTATATGAGGGAAAGTGGTGTGATTAACATGAATTTTCTTGAAAGCAGTCATCAGAGGTTTTTAGGATTTCGTAAAACTTTAGATGGCAGAATGCCAGATCTATCATCAAGAGGGATTGGTAGTAAAAAGAAACAGGTCGACCCGATTACAGAGACTGAAGAAAACACTGTGGGAGAAGGGATTGTTGGGCAACAATACTTCACAATCGCTTTTTAATAGCGTGTTTTATTACAAACTGTAAACTTTTTGGATGAACATCGGGGTTTATGCTGTGATCAATTAATTTCCGCTAGTGACACATTCGGCAATTTTATTGAATTTCAAGGCAGAACTGCAAAACATTACGCCGGTGGAATGAATCACAGAAAGTTGGGCCCAAAGAGCATTAAACATTATACTGAGCCGGGGGAAGAAAGATCTGTTTACGATATTTACCGAGAATATTTGGACTTAATTGGAAATGTCGGGCCGTTTTATAAACGTCCGCTTCCAGGACCGACTCCTATATTTGCAAACCAAGTTGTTGGCGTAAACAAACTGTAAACTGTAATTAAAACCATGTGCGAATCAGCTGGGCTCTCCGGAAATTTCACAAATCACTCCGGGAAACGCACTTGTGCAACACCTTTGTTCCAAAATGGAATTGACGAACAATTAATAATGGAAAGAATCGGACATCGGAGCAATGCAGTTAGAGATTATAAACGAACATCGTAGGTAAAGCAAAAAGAGGTCAGTGATTTGTTGGCTCCATCGAAGAAAAACAGGAAAAACTTAAAAAACGAACACAAGGAAAGCTACTTTAATTTGATAATTCAAAAGTGCCGCCATCAAGGGAATTCGGCTCGGATTTGACAAATTGTCCAGTCACGAATCTGAATAAATGTGTCGACGATTAGGAAAAATGTATGTACATTTCGAATTGCAGTGTAACATTTAATTACCGTTGATTCGGCTCAATTGGATTACTTGTGAAATGATGTTTTATGCTTTGGATTATAATATACAAATGTATCCATGTGACAACGTTAGGTTATCAATCAAGTTTATTTACAAATCTGTCATGGTAAATATGGTTCATACTTGTGCAGTTTATAAATGTCGCAACAGGTCAAACACTGACAGTATTAAGCGTGAATTTTACTCTATTCCTAGTGTTAGGGTTCACGAAGGTGAACAAACTGAAGCACTAAGCAGAAAAAGATATGAGCTGTGGTTGAGTAGGATTGACAGAAAAAAACTTCATTCCTTCCAAGCGTTGCTAGTGGCATCGTTATGGACAACGCAACACTGGTTCCCAAAGCTGCTGGAATTCTTAGTTGATTCTCCAAGATTGTTGCCAAATTCAAAAAACTATTAAAGTTAACGCACAACGTCATTATTCATCCACTATGGAAAAAGCTCCATCTGACCGGTTTCAAGTTAATAGGAAATCCCTCAAAAACAAAGGCGTTAAAGGAAAGGCTTCGGATATTATATTGTCGTCATTGAGAAATTCAACAATATGTCAATATTGGACATATCTTCAAAGATGGATGCGGTTTTGTATTAAATGGAATTGTGTTAGTTATAAAGTTTTTTGGCTGAATTATTTCATAGTGGACTGGGCTATAGTGCCCTTTTATACCGCGAGGTCAGCATTATCGACCGTGATATTTACTGATTCGGGTTCCGTTGGTAATCACACGTTGGTTAAAAAATTTATGCGTGGTGTGATTTTATTAAAACCGACTCTTCCACGATATAATGCAACATGAGACGTAGAGAAAGTGTTATCATAATTGGCATATATGCCTACTGTTGATGGCATAACCTGAAAAAAAAACTTTCTTAAAGGTTACCGTTTTGTTGGGTTTACTTTCGGGTCAAAGTGTGCACTCATTACATAATATTGAATTTGTCGACAATGTGCTAAAAATACGAAAAGGGGTCTTATTCAACATTCGAGACCGGGGACACATTTACATGAACTTTCCTTGCAACAGTATGAACCTAATCGAAATTTATGTAAAGTTGAATTATTTAAATCGTACAGCACAGCTTCGTAAAAACAAAAATTCTTTACTAATCAGTTTTGTAATGTAAATTTTCTAAAGATACAATTTCGAGATGGATGATAACTGTTCTAAAATTGGCGGGGATACATATCAACATTTTTAAACCACATAGTATACCTTCTGCTACAACGACACGCGCTTTAAATGTGCATGTTTCAGTATCAACTGTTACGAGATTTGCTGGTTTGACTACCGATTCGGTTTTCCGCAAATTTTACACACAAAAAAAAACATCACGGTTGCAACACAATTTTCTCAGGCCATTCTCAGATGTAAATAATGTATAAATCTGCGCCTGTGTGTATATAAATGTAAATAGCGTACAGAATCAATTTGTATTCTGCCGATTTTAACAGGCTCTGAACATCTCACGTGAGCACTCATTACCTTGTGTAATGAAATGGAATTGGAAAATTAAACGAAATTAATTAAAGTTTGATTCCTATTTCATGATAGCACATGGTAATTAGAGGTAACGTGCCGACCCACACTACCCGTGGATATCTGCTATGTCATTTGGTGCGTTAAAAACTGAACTGGACACGCATGCGTCATCTTACGTAACCCCTAATTACCATTTGCTATCATGGAATTGGAATCAAACTTCAATTAACTTCGTTTAATTTTCCAATTGTCTGTGGTATAACTGGTTTTATCAGTTTAGCAATACTTTTATTAAAAACATATTGTTATTTTTAGTTTTACCTTTTAATAGTTTTATTGATACTATTGTATCTTTTACTGTTTCTAGCCGCGAAAAGCTGCAATAATGTTGATGCGGCTTTAAACTATCATACCTCATCTATATTTTATATATTTTAACTATAATGCGCTCACTCACAAATGCATAGTGATATTGGATGTGACGGAAATAAGGAAAATTCAAAGGCCACCACCATTAACAAGTCAAAGCCATTGTTACTCGGATTATAAATCAGCAACAACATTGAAAGAACTGATGGGTGTTGATCTACGGAAATTCGTCACTTTTATACCTTGTTTTCTATGACAACATCCGACAAAGAAATAACTTAACGATAGACTTTAAGTTTGTATCATTATCTTTACAATGAACCAGCTCTGGTTTGTTTGGGTTTTTTTAACAAACTCCATGCCATATTTTATACAGGATTAACAATAAACATACGTGATAGCTGGGACCTGAACCAAGAAGTTGCGGAGTCTGTAAAATAGCATAATTTTTACTTTGTGTCAGGATTTATTAAAATGTTTGTAAACATATACATTTAAGTCTATATATGAGTGATTTTTTATAATGACTTATATGTATTTGACTTAATATATCAGTTACAGGACAATAATTTTGTCAAATGCGCTGAATACTCTGTAGCAAAATACTTTATCATGACTAGATGAACATTTCAAATCAAACCAGACGTATTAAAGGTTTTTAATTTGGTATCAAATATTCCTATGGAGATTCTGTTCAGACCTCGTCAACTTTCACTTTGATGAAAAGTCGCATAGTTCAAGGAAATTTAAAAATGCCTATTGATTGCACTAATTGCAAATATATATTGCACATTTCATAAAACACTTAAACAGTGCTTGTTATACAGTTTTAATCATAAATACATTTAATCGTTATGATGTAAACTTGCTACTAGCAGCTTTCTTTTCCTGTTTTAAGTTTATTAATTTTTCTATTATCATCTGCGCAACTGATTATCATTGCACTTTTTCCATACGACTCGGGATACATACATCTTTAGGTATATTTAACATGAAATATCTAAGCTATATCTTTTGTAGTTTCAGAGGAGGTGATTTTTATAAAGTTTCACAATTTTCCTCCTTATGGGGGACCCTAGGGATGCATAATCCTTTTATTAATGCGAATCTGAAAGCCCCTCACCTAGACATTATTACTGCCAAGCATCATATAATTTGGCTTAGCAGTTTTAAAGGAGTTGATTAAAATGTGAAGTTTACGCTCGACGGACGGAAATAGATGGCAATAGCTCATCTGATCCTAGGGCTCAGGTGAGCCTAAACTATCCCCACTATTAGTAGTTTTACTGTCTTTAAGAATACCGTACGGTGCTTGAATTTTTAACTTTCTAATACTATTATAATGTGAATTACAAGGTTTTTTTTTAGAATTACTAATTTAACTAAATGTACCTTTATTTATTGCGTCCACCCAAGTGATTTTAATCCAAGTGATTTTATTTTAATTAAAACTACTTATATCCAGTTTACGTTTTGTTAAAACGGTGCTTCAGGACTTGGCGCCAGATCAAATTTAAATAAATGCATGTGCAGTATAGTATTTCCAGTCTGAAATATTTCTTAAGTGAATGAGAGAATTTTAAAATTTGCTAATTGCTAATTGTAGTTATTAATCCCTGTTCATTGTGACGGAAACATCTGCCGCCATTGTTGTTTTGGTTAATATACACTGACGCAGATATGCAATATTATATAGTTGTAATCGTTAATCGTACACATAAAAATAATTTTAAAACATTTGAGCACTAACGGCAGCAATCTTTTTTTTTTCGATTCATTCAGTGTTAAGATGTTTGCCATTTGTATATGGATTGATGACAACACTTTGTGTGGTTCGGTGGTATAACTTAAAAAGATTAAGCTAGAATCGGATTCAACCAAGCCAGTTAATCTGTACGATTTGAAAGAGGGCCATTTGTATATGGATTGATGACAACACTTTGAAGGGTACAATGATACCATTTAACAATCGGATCCAACCAAACCAGTTAATCCGCACGATTTAAAAGAGGGCCATTTGTATATAGATTGATGACAACACTTTGAAGGGTTCGGCGACATCATTTAATAATAAGATTAAGCTAGAATCGGAACAAACCAACCCAGTTAATCCGTACGATTAAAAAAAGAGTATGTTGTCAAAGCACCATGCCATGAGTTTTCCGGACTACACAGATGCGTCATTGCTAAAATTTAGAATAGGAGCAAGTCATGGTTCATGTTAAATTCGAATCCTTGCCATTTATTATGTTTGCCGGTAGAAAAATATGCTTATTAATCCAATATCAATTTTGCTTAAAAACATGAATAAACTTATCCTTTATTGTACTTAACATCAATTATATGATTTTTATTTTCAGGGTTTATTTTGTGAGGAAATGCATATCAATGCAGAAACTGTGTTGTGTATTTGAATGTATGAATTTCCAGCACTCGCTCAGAAATGAAACATATACTCTCCATTCATGTTGTCAAACATATTAGACACTTAAAATGAGTCAGTGGTGCAATTATTCCGAAACGGCCGTCTAATGCTGTAAAAGTAAAACTGGTATAATATGTAATTGAACAAGGTATTTATCAGTATCTTTTAAGAAATGGCCATAAACTAAAAATTGGGAAAATTTATCAACTTTTTGCTCGTTTTGGGAAAACTTGGACATCATTTTGATGGCATTAATGATTAAATATATTGCTTTTATTAGCTCATTGCAGATTGAGAAAAGCAGTCACATTCATGGCAGACCACTGCGGTAGCTCAGTTAATAGAGTGCTCGCGCCGTAAGTAGCAGGTCGTGGGTTCGAACCCCGGCCGTCTGACCCAAGACTTGAAAGTGGGTAGTGACTTCTTTCGCCAAGCACTCGGCATTACATTATGATAGTCACGGTTCTTTCGGATGGGAACTTAAACGAGGTCCCGTGTCACGGTGACCTTGGCACGCTAAAGTATCCTGCTGAATAATGCCAAGCGCAACGCACAGCCAAAATTTCTGAACCTTCGCCTATAGCTGCAGGACCTCGAAATAAGTGAAATATTCTTGACTGGGGACGTAAACCAATTACAACAAACACATTCATGGTGCACCATTTCAGAAAAAAAATTATTTTCTTGGTGCCAGTTGCCAACAATTCACAGTATTTGCATATATATTAGTTGCACAACTCCAGTAAAGCTATGGATATGAAATTTCATACTTGTCACTACTTAACAACCGCTGGTCGAGCACAAACTTCTTAAAGTCACTGACCTCCTTATCCTAAGAACTGGAATCGTTACTTTCAGCCACCGGGAACTCATATCTCTCGTGGTCACTTATAAAATCAGAATAGTCTTTTTCTGTGGCTAAGGCCACACTAAATTAATTCTATGTTTAACGTCAGGGCGGTAATGCCAAACTTACGAGGGAGGGAGGAAAAAAACAAACAAACAAAATTTTCAAACAAATTAAACTTTAATAAAATATCAACATAACAACAAAAATTAATATTAAAAATGTAATTTGTAAAACAGACTAGTCTCATTGTAAAATAAAAAATAAAAAATACAAAAAATAATCAAAATTAATGTCACTTTTCTAGTATAAAATTGTTCCATTCATTCATTCCACTTTATAAATGTCTAAAACTGTTTACCACACTCATCACATTTATGTAGTTTGTCAACTGCAATATATGCATCACTCACTTGTCTTTATAAAAACACCCTGTACAAAAACGAACTCACAAAATACTATCAACAGAATAAAACATATTAGTTTTTCCTCTTTCCTAAAAGGTTCTTCTTCCTTAGTCTTGTTTTAAATCTTTTCTCAAGACACTCTGAACAAACAGGATGTGCAGAAGCGTGAGAGGAAACAACTTCCTCTGGAATTTCAAGTGGCTCTGTATCTCCACATATGTAACATACTGGATCATAAGCTCTTCTCTTGTTGAAATAATGGCTAGATACAAACGATTCACAGGTAATCTGAAAACAGATTGAATGAGAAAATATATTTAGGGTACAAGGAGCATTTGTAAAATCTAGAACAGCCAAATACAAAAATACAATACAACTACCACATATTAAAGTTATAATAGCTTTATCATTACTGACTAGATGAACAGCTCCAATAAAATCAGAGATGGTGGGTCTGGATTACTTTATCATTACTGACTAGATGAACAGCTCCAATAAAATCAGAGACAATAAGGTCTGGATTACTTTATCATTACTGACTAGATGAACAGCGCCAATGAAATCAGAGACAGTAAGGTCTGGATAGCTTTATCATATATTTAGGGTACAAGGAGCATTTGTAAAATCTAGAACAGCCAGTTACAAAAATAAAAAACAACTACCACATATTAAAGTTATAATGCTCTTTAATTCCATAGGTATGTGGCCTATTGATCTATAAAAGAACAAGGGTGTTTGCTGAAATGAAATACTTATCAAACTAGTATTTTGCTCTACTGGTGGATCAATTATAAATTATAATATTATTGGTTATTACTTAGTTTTGATGACTACATGGCACTCGTCATTTTATTCTTTGCCGGTATTATTAAAAAGAGAAATATTGTACCTTTACTTCCATATACACCATAATGGGTTCTTCTTGAAACAGCTGACCACCACAAGTGTACTGAACATCATCTATTCTGTTCTGAATTAAGGCCAGGTCATCAGTGGTCAATTTTGTCCTGCAAAACAGTGCATTAAATTCACTATTATTAAAATTAATTGTAAAAATTTAATTCAGTATTTATTATATATACTATTTATCTATTGTTTATGTTTAATGCTGTTTTATGGCTCTTCAAGATTATTTCACTCATATCAGGGTAGTCACTTTTAATTGCAAAGGAAACCAGAGTACCCGTTGAGAATCACCAACCAAGTGACAACCTTTCCTGGATATAAAAGTGCAAGCTGGATTTGAACCTACAACTTCAGTAAATAGGAGACATTTGTCACTGCTGACCAGCACCTTTTATATAGACTACTTAGTCCGGTCTGTTAGCAACATAAATATGTACAATTGTGCAAAGTATGATACCAACATGAAACTTTCCATGAATATACTTTTATATGTCCTTAACAAAATTAGATATAGACCCAATCTCAAAAAGTCTCTGATTTCCGGTATGACGTCATCAATTTTCATCCATTATTCATGCAACTTCTTTAATCGTCATAAATTAAGTGTGAACAGATGTGACATACTTAGCGGTTTACAAATGCCTTTTTATATAAATAATAACATTTTCAACACATATGAATAACTATTTTAATTCTATTTTACATTAGAATTTACGTATTCCATTTTTTGCGCATTTTAATACCGTAATTTATAATAATTATATTGTACTTGAAGCTATTTTACCGTGTGATTACACAAAATATCCTTGGCTGTAATACTGTATTCGCAAAAAAATAAAATAAAATAAATAAATAAATAATAATTAATTAATTAATAATTAATCAATTAATTAACAATTCAATAATAATAAAAACGAATAATATCCATTGTCTTACTTGTCGAACAACAATTTATGTGACTCGGAACTCAATATTTACTATATTTGCCTTGGAAATCCACACCTCGTGTATCCATAATTTTTACCTTGTGTGTATTCTGAAAGCAGCAACTAAGTATTCGAGAACATCTCGTTCGTAATACATGCTGCGTGTTCCAGATTAAAAGCGCTCTTAAAATGTCGAAAAAGAGAAAATATGAATTAGTTGATGCAGTTTGTGACTTTGAGCGACGAAGTATGTCGTGTCTCCAGATATACGGACCGATTGGAGTAAATGTTGTTTATGTCAAGAAAATTTAGCCGAATCTCTTATTTGCCCTGCAAATAGTAAAAGACATGATAAAGGGGCTGGATATAGAACATTGTCACGAGACCTCGAGCAATGTGCAGAAATAGGTCTCCTACCGAGTACCATAGTTTAGACCGTTTTGATGATGGCAGCGGCATAGATATGACATTTTTAAATAACTCCGCAAAATTTCATAAATCATGTAGAAATAAATATGACCAATCAAAAATTGAGAGATTTAAAAGGTTGTCACGATCTGATACGGAGTTTGGCACAGGGAAAGTAAGCACGCGGTCAGCTTTGGTTACATCTTCAACAAAATATATTTGCTTCTTTTGTGAAAAAGATGATGACTTGAACAACCTTGTATGTGCTCAGACTCTATGCATAGATGAAAGAGTTCGCTTTACTGCTGTTAAGCTAGGGGATAAAAAACTTCTTGCTAAACTAAGTGAGGGTGATATGGTCGCAATGGACGCAAAATATCACAAAGTGTGTCTCGCAGGTCTCTACAATAGGCTGCGGAAAGTACAAGATAGATGTAAAAGTGAACAAGACTTCGATAATCTTGTGTATGGCATAGCAACTAACGAAGTCATCAATTTATATCATTGAAACTTACGAAACTTCAGAACATATACCGGTATTTAAACTTTCAGACCTTGTTAAACTTACTGTGAAAAGAATGACGGATCTTGGTGTTGCTGAAGCCGCAACAAATGTACACTCGACAAAGCTTAAAGAAAAACTTCTCGCGTATGTGCCCTCTTTGCAAGCACATCGAAAAGGCAGAGATATTTTGTTAATGTTTGAAGAGACTCTAGGCACTGCTGTTTTTGATGCTTGTTCTCAAAATGCAGAAATGGAAGGAATGTGCCTTTCAAAAGCTGCAACAGCTGTCAGGAAAGAGATGTTTGGAGGATTTCCTAAATTTAATGGTTCCTTCTCTCGACAAACGCAGGAACTATCAGTTCCAAAATCACTTGTAACATTAATACGGATGTTACTCGAAGGACCTTATGCTGATAATGAAGCATCTGCTCCGATAAACACAGCCGCATTGTCAATTGCGCAACTTATAAGATTCAATAGTATTAAACGGAAAAGAAAATAGAAGGTAAATGTTGAAGTACGCCATCAGTGTGATCGGGAAACACCACTTCCCCTATATATTGGATTACTTTTGCATAACAAAATAAGAAAGAAGAGTGTTATCAACAAATTTTCAAATCTGGACCTTTCTGTATCGTACAATAGAGTAAAGGAACTTGAAATTTGAAGAGTTTCAAAAAGGACACTTTGTCACTCAGAAAACTGTTCGACCGTTTTTTGTCATGTCGGATGATCAAGCACATGAACAAAATAACAGAACTGTCAAATCAGAGGGAGGAGCTATAGGATTACTTAGCAATCCACAAGCACTGCTACAATGGATGGTTGCTGGGCCAGAAATTGGCAAGATTTTCTGAATTTGAAACAGAAGCAGGATTGGATATACCAGATGATGAATATCAGAACCATCACGAGGACTCTGATGCTTTTGATAAAAGATTCCAAAACCATGTTTTAAAAGTTGTAGAGGTAATGACTGATGAAGGAAATCCTTTTGAAGAAGGTTCTCTTCTGGTTTCATTTGCTGATCACAGAATTTTAGATGAAAAAGCTTGCGATTCCGTAAAAACAGCATCAAAACACGGGGAAAACCACTTTTTGTCATATCACAAAAACCGAATGGTTGAAGGGAAATCATCCATCCATGATGTCATTAAAAGAAACAATATTCAGTTGTTCAAGGAAACACTTCCTTCTGGAACAAGCAAAGGAAATGCTAAAATTTCTGCATTGACAAAAGACCGCCAACTTTTTTCTCGTCTCTTTATTGCTTGCCAAACCAGACAAGGCGATCTTAGCGATTTTTTCAGTCACGAAAATCATCCATATCCACCATCTATTTCTGAATACGGGAAATAAGAAAAGGAAATAAAGCAGATGTTTTGATTTGTCTAGACAACTATGGCAAAACTGAATTTACTACTCCAGAGGCATCTGTTGTTATTATTGACGGGCCAGCAATTGTTCAAATGACAAAACCAGGAAACATGCGTAGTTTAAAAGACTATAGCAAGAATGTGTTTCAGCCTTTATTTTGACTTATTTGAGAAATGCTGATAGAGTGGATATTGTTTTTGATCGGTATCTTGAACACAGTCTTAAATCTGAGACAAGGGAACGACGTGAAACAGGAAAAGAGTTTAAAGTGTCACCAACAACAATAATACCAAAAGACTGGAATGCATTTTTGAAAGTCGACTGGAACATGGAAGAACTTTTTAAGCTGTTAGCAGAAGATTTAGTAAAGATCGATATTGAAAACAAGACAACTGTATGCACATATCTTGATAAAGTTATTTCGTCAAAACCAACACTTGACACTTCAGCTTTATCACCTTGCGGGCACGAGGAGGCTGATACGAGGCTATTATTGCAGCAAGTGTTGGACATGATAAAATTCTCATAAGAACAGTCGACTCTGATGTAGTTGCAATAACACTATATGCATTCCATTCGTTAAACGCAACAGAGTTATGGATCGAAATTGGTACCGGAAAACACAATCGGTACTTGCCAATACATCAGTACTCTCAGATGCTTGGTTCAACTAACTGCTCCTCATTTTTATTCTGGCATGCGTTTATTGGGTGTGATACCGTGTCTGCATTTGCTGGACGCGGCAAGAAAACAGCATAGGATGTATGGAAAGTTGTTCCTGAAATAACAGAAACGTTCATGACTTTGTCTAGCTGTCCACATGAAATACCTGATCGTGCATTTACCATGCTTCAAAAGTACATTGTCTTGTTGTATGATAGAACAAGTTCATCTGAAATGGTAAATGAATATCGCCAAATGTTATTTACAAAAAAGAATCGTGCGATCGAAAACATCCCACCGACAAAAGCAGCTCTTTTGCAACATTCGAAGCGAACCGTTTTGCAAGCGGGTTAATCTGGAGTCAGTGTCTTGTAAGAATGCAAGAAATACCAGATCCATGTTGCTGGGGGTGGAGGAAAAACGATGAAAGGTTTGTTCCCATGTGGACAGATCTAGCTGAGGCTTCTCGTCACTGCTACGAACTGACACATTGTAATTGCAAAGTTAGATGTGCAAAAAGATGTAAATGCATCAAGTCTTCTTTAAAGTGTACACATTTGTATGGCTGTGACGGACAATGTTCTCGAGAGGATGATATATTTAGTATGCGATCGCAATGTGGAACATAAGCTAAAATAGTACTGGTTTGTCTAGTTATTCGCCTTAACTGTTTCAATGCTTGTATTTTCGAACTATAGGTGGTTCTTTTATTTATGCGTATGGTCGTTGATAACTGTAATAGGCAAAATCATTTCGAGAACTATGTCAGGGACATGATTGTTTTATTAGAGCAATTTGTTTAGAACCTCGCGCATGCGCATGCGCATATGTACAAGTCAATATTTTTAATGGTAAAGGAACATCATTTTGTGCTATCTAAGTTTGTCAAAGAAGTCTGCATTTTTTCTCGATTACAGTAGTTTTAAACAAATACTAACTTTGCGTCAGCCATTTTGAATTATGACGTCATACCAAAATATAGACAGTACCCAGATACAGCCAATTTAAAATTTTGTTAAAAATAACTTTGTTTAACAATCCTTAAACCACTCTATAAAACTGAACAACATGATATATCCACCGATATGTGATATTTTCAACTGCGTTTCATTTCGATGGCAGCCATTTTGAAAAATGACGTCATACGGAGAAATACGGTGAATGCAAGTTGGGTCTATATCTAATTATGATCGCAATAGTGCCAACTAATATTCCTGTAAGTTTCATGCTGGTATCACATTTTGCACAATCTATGTGCTAACAGACCGGACTAACTTGACCACATACCATTTTATACCAAGGAAATTACACTTAATTCATACCTTGAATAATAACATCTTGGTTTTCTACAAACATCACATTTAACCACCCCTCTGACATTTTCACCAGACACACTAAAAAGGGACTTCAATATTCTGATCATCATCCAGTGATTTACCAAGACTTGGTCTATACTTCTCAGTTGGAACAGAACCCCACAACTAAAATAAAAAGTGGATACAGTTTTCATTACATAATTCATAACATTTATAAAATATATGTACAATTTATGCTGTAGCACTAGGAGGTATCTAGTTTAATGCTTGCTGTAAAATGCACTATGTGGTAATTAATATTGAATATGCCACAGTTTTAAACTGACAAGATGAACTTCTATAATTAGACCAAAGATGATAAGCTTTCAGGATGGGTCTAGGCTTTTTATAGTTCTGGTCAATTTTAATATATTCTAAATCTTTCAATATTCACTATTAATAAATGTGGTTGTATATAAATGTATTAATGTATGTAACACTTTTATTTGACAATTCAGAAAAAAATCTGACATATAACACAATACCATGACAAATGATATGATACACAATATACCTGTTCAAATGACTTGTAGTGATCTGCATTGTCATCATCTGGAATGGGCAGCGGAATAAACTGAAGAGAATCCAATAAGCCCTCTGTGATACTTTCAGGCTTGGACATACTACACACTTTACATTCATCTGACTGGCATCGCTTGATACAAAACAAGTACTGTGTCCTGCATGTGTGTGTCTCCATAAAGTTTTGAATCACTGGATAGTTTTTAAGATGCTTCTGTTGCATGTTATTTTTATTAAACTCTGGATCTATATCAATCAATATGTCAAAAAGGGCCTGAATTTGAGTGCTGCTAGCAGCTTCCTGAATTTTCAATGGCTTTTCTTTCCAAGAAAGCCTACAAAGTGTACTTCCAAGCAAGTCAATGACAGGTTTTATGCTTTCCACAATTTTATCATACAGCTGGTTACTTTTGGTAGCCCTATCTCTGATCTCACTCATGCAATTGAGACTTTTTATTTGTTGTTCATACCCACTTGCCATTTCTTGCCTCATTACACCAACAGACTGTAAACCAAGATTAAGTAGTGACATTACTCTTTCTACAGGATCCATGTAGCTCTGACAAGGTGCACATCTGCCTGCAACAACATACGACAATTTGTGCTTTACAAACAGTGCAACTAGACCTAACTGTACTGACAGAAATGTGACTCTATGGTCACCACCACCATCACTATAAACAGCAAGAATAGGATTTTCCTTCATAGAAATTATATCACTAATTTCTGTCATGTGTCTAAATGGAGAACTGTACTGCAAAACTGTATTTTTCAAAGTCACATAGACCTGACCATCATTTTGCACAGCAGATTTGTAGTAAGCATTTTTGGGCCAAAATTGAAGTCGTAAGTAATTTTCATTAGGCACCTCAGTTCCATCTGGCAAGTCTTTTGAAACTTGTTCAAGTAAATCTTTTGCTGAAATTGCAAGAGCCATATGAGCAGAATCAGAATGTCGTCTGTCATCAACTGCTTCAAGTGCATTTCTATTAATAAAGGCCTGTACCTGATCAAAGAATGCATCATACTTTACAGGTCTACCTTTATTTAGTTCTCGAAGATCAAACACAACATCTGAATCTCCAGACTGAAGGAGCAAGTCTAGCTTAGCCCTGACCTCTTTTGAAACATCACTCACACTTGCAGAGTTGTCGTCGGTTAAGTACCGATACATTTCCTGCATAACTGCAGGCTTTATATGAATCAAAGTTTGAAATCTAGATTGAAACTCCTTACGCATTAACCTTGTATGATATGTCGGAATATTTTTCTCAATTTCTGTCATGACCTGTCTGGAAGTATTATAATTTGGACATAGGGGTATACGCCAAATAAAATGAACAGAACATACATAATTTCCAGCACTGTAACTGTACAACTGACAATCAAAAGGTAGTGACAATTCATGTATATATACATACTTCTTTTTTCTGTCAATAGATGCAAAATTGTTTACAAACACTTGCTTGTAAAATGGTTGTGATATCAAATCTAACTCTAGATCCTTATATCGGTCAACAACTATTTGCGACCTTATGATACAACCCGATTTATCTTGAAGTGTTGTACATGAACCGTCATTTGTTGACCTGGGTGGTTCAAAAGATTTATGAATTTTTTTCATGGATTCATTTACACTATCAAGATACTGTGAATACTTGACCATGTTTTGGCAAGTTCAGTTATACCGACCTTCAAATTTTTGAACCGCTCAGTTGTGAAAACTGGCTCGGTCAACAAAGCAAACAACTCATCAGAGAAGTTTTTTAAAGTACCTGATGATAACTGTGGTACTTTATGTTTGTGTGTTGATGGGTTGTTGTATTGTTGCTTCATATCATTCTTATCAATATGAAGACCATCTAAAAACAGACCAGGAAGCATAAAGCATCTGCTTTGCATTTTTTCAGATGTGGCAGAATTATATATATACCGTTTGATAACTGAGTGAGCAATTTTCTAGAATACTGCTCCTGGGATTTGTGTGTGAAATATGCATTTTCTTTTTCAAAGATATCAACAAAATCATTATACAAAACCCAGTCACCTCTGCTAGGAGCATTGTACTTCAGAGGATAAAATTTATCCTGGGATCTTTGTGAGCTTTTCATCATAATTGAAAAGGCATCATGTTTTTGTGACACAGATTCTAACCCAGGATTTTCTGGACTTAAAATTTCAAATTGTATAAAGTTGGAGTTATGGCAACCAAGTACAGTTTTTATATTTAGGGAAGGATTCACCCTTATTTGCCCTGTTGCATCCTTTGTAGGGGAGATATAACAAAAGACTTCATCTTTTGGTGAGGGAAGGTGCATATGATTCTTAAACAGGAACGATCCCATTGCACTTGACCTTGCCACTGACAAAAAACAGTCCAAAAACGATGTTTCATCATCAATTTCTATCCTATAAAAGTCCAACAAAGTCTTTGAAAAACCACTTTTGTTTTTCTCTGACACCTTTATAGTGGCGTATACCCCCATGTTATTTGCCAAATTAAGAAAAATCGAATGAAATGTGTGATAAAATTGAATAGTTTTCACATGCTGCCAGCATTCCGGAAGTCAGAGTTTGATTATAAAATACAAAACGGAAATGATATACCTCCGAATTCCGGAATGGCACCGACCAAATCCGAAATTTTGCATTGATTTGTTTGTTTTTTTTTTAATGAATTTTTTTTTCTAAACCTACGCGCGCGGGTGACGTTAAACATAGAATTTACTTAGTGTGGCCTAAGTGTATATCAGAGTTTAATTTATCTTGATGTTCGAGTTAGTCATCATCGCGATTTGCCGTTTTACTTTCAATTTCAATGCTAGAAGTCGGTTTACTCACGGTCTCGGAAGCCTTTGATGTAGAAGCAGTGTTTTCATTTAGCTTTGCAGATGTTTTAAAATAATCTGGGATCTTTTTTACTTGATTTTGCATCCTCTTTGTGTAACTTCCTGAAAAAAATGTCTTTGATGTTGGATTTGTGTACCGACAGAATTTCTGGTCTCGTATTATGTTTCGTAGCCAAGAGTTTTACCACTCATGAAACAAAATACATTATTTGCAATCACATTTCCAAAAAAATTATATTGGAAAAAATACCTCGTTATGTCTGTCGTCCAATTCTTAGGCAGATAAAAGTTTCGGGCGGTCGGGAAATCCCATAGTTGATGTACTGAATCAGAGGGAATTCTACAGGTTTTCTCATCTAATGAAATTCATTGATAACGTAACTTTCTTAAAAAATGTCTTTGATGTTGGATTTGTGTACCGACAGAATTTCTGGTCTCGTATTATGTTTCGTAGCCAAGAGTTTTAATTTCAATCAACTTTCACTTTCAAAGAAAATTAAATCACTAAATACAGGTATAGCTTTATTGGGCATAATTAAAAACGTAAATATATCGTAAAATACATGTCCTCCCAAGTTACTATCATGCAAATACACAACGCAACCGACGCATAAAAATAACACATTTTAATGTAAATAAACAACAGAATTGTAATAAAGACCTTGAGACAATAGATAGTAGTGAGTAGGAGCTGAGCGATTCGGAGGACAGAGTGTGAAGGTGATGGTGAAGACACCCAAAACATTCTAGGTAAATTTTACACTGTAAGGAAATATGAGGAAGTTGTTTTGAACATGCAAAAAGAATTAGGAAAATTTTTGACGCTGATGCTAAAACCTCTGAATGAATGGAGGAAACCTTTGCGACTATAGTTGACAAGGCAATGTGCAAAGGAATCACTGATGAAAAATTAAAAGAAAAGACGGACAAATATTTCCGCCCTCAAAACTGTAAGAACTTAAATGTGTCAAAGGTTAACGATGACGTACGGAGTTAGGCTGTCTGGCTCACAAAAAGAGAGATATTTAACTACAAAAAATCCTGTCAGTAACTTTTCCATCAAGCTTTTTAATCTCAGATTTTAGCTTTTTATCAAACGAGGACTCGGGAGTTTTTTAAGCGTATCTTGCAAACATGTTTCGTAATTTTCCTCCATCCTTCTTTCTAGGTCATCTAAGCTTAAAGATAACTTGTTTTCCAGGCTATAAATTAATTCAGCTAAATCATTATTAGACATTTTACTATTGTTCTGGGCAGACCCTGGTTGGAGACAGTTTGTCAATTCACATGGTAATGGTCGTTAGTTTACTCCGGTTGTCTCCACCATTCCTGAAATGACTCGATATGTGAAAAAATCTTGATTTGAATGTAAAACACCAAACAAACCTACTTTCTTAAGATATTTGGTTTTAATTTGTCATGTTTCTAGGTCATATTTGTCATGAATGTGTTTCCAATGTAGTCATTGTCCTATGTCTATTGTTTTCTGGCTCGAGATTCAGTTTCCTAATTTAGAGTTTTCATCAATCTTTTCAAACTCCATGTCTCAATGTTGTACACAATCTAGCATTCCATTAAAAGCTGCATTTAACAGAAGGGATTTGTGAGTGAAAGCTTTGAAACTGAAGTTCACAAAGACTGGAAACGGAAATGAAATCCAAAGTATTCCAATCTTTATGTCATTAGTGATGTTGTGTTTAATGTCCTCCGGGGGAAGGCATCCTTCAGCACTACATCATTAACAAAAATTCAGGTAATAGGCATAAAAATTAAAATGTGAACTTTACAACCTCGGTAAATTGCATAAATAGCCTTTCTTAATATTGTTTGTGTGTATAATGACTGCTCAATGTTCCATAACTATCCATTTCATTTTTTCCTTATCACTTTCAACAGTTCTACATGTGAGTGTATAAAAACATTGTATATGCTTCTCTTGGTATTTATTCACAAGCAATGTGACATAATCATAACAAGGATAGTATTAAACATGGGTATCAAAATATGCCCACAAACTTAATACGGCCAGTACATGTTTGTTAACTTTAAATGCCATCTTCTCATTGTTTGAATGCTATGATCAATATACATATTCCACATAAATGATACCTAAAAATCAATCTTTTATTTTTTTAACAATATAGAAATGTGAAGCACCTGAAGAGGAAAGAGTTGTAAACATCATTGGATGTAGTGTCCAAGATTTAGATGTCATTTTCCTCTTGGAGGATGGAACCGATCTAGTGGTAGGCATAGATTTGGTGAAACAAGCATTCCCAACAGCTGAAGACTTAGAATATTACATACTAAATCTCTTTCCATTAACACAACTGACTATAAAAGGGACTGATGTCATAAGAATGACCAAGGTTTAGATTTCGTCTGTGTCTCTTACGCAGTAATTGATGGCCAACATTTCCCCGAGCAATATTTAAAATACTTAGTCAATTGCGATCTCATTAGTTAATGTACTAACTGAAAGTTTGGGGAAAGAAAAGTAACTCATTACACGATCCTAACGCTCGACCGTTATCACAAGGATGAAGAATATCACACACGCATTTCCTAACAATATGTTGAATTTAAAAATGTTTATATATTAAAAACAACAAATTTGTTTCTAAGAGAGAAGGATGTTAAAAAGAGATATACTGAATATTTTTGCACTTCTTTGTACATTAGTAACACAGTAATTTCAATACAACAATGTCAACGACAAAAAAAAACAACGTATAGTTTTGTAATTATTCAGTATCCAGGATAACAGGGAAGCTGTTAAAGGAGATTTAGAAATTGTCTTTGTTTGTGAGGATTGTGACGAAGATACATCCCCGCAGTACCTTACAATACGCCAACTCAAGAAAGTGTCACATTACACCGACAAGTCTGCTGGTCAGTTTGGACAAGTTTTCGCTAATGACATATTGGTCCTTTCACTTTGTTTATTTATTCGTTTCCTTAAAAAGTAGATTTTCAACACCTTTTCAGAAACTCGCACGCTTTTTCTTAACCAGTAGTAAATTTGATTGGCTGAAATGACGAAATCCTGAAACAAGTCCCAAAATTGGAACTAGGTTTTCGGGATGGTTAGCGTCACTTTGTATTGCGCTGCCACAGAATAAAGTTAGAAAACCTAATTCCAGACCAGATTGTCAATATTCTATTGTTTCAGGCCACCTGAGGACTTAAGAGTCACGAGGCGTCATTTAGGCAGGCAATTTAGCTCAATGTAGACTCCATCTTTAAAACCGCAACTTCGCTATCATCAAAAACAAACATACTAATCTATGTCCAAATTACAATCCAGAAGCAAAGTAAACACTGGAACCGTCATCATGTTTGTCATAAAGTTTCAAATGTAGCCTTTAGTGTGCGTCATAACTCAGGTATAAGTCTAAATATGAAGCAGAACTTGAAAATCAGTTTTGTCTTTTATTTCAAGCTCACTAGGATAGATGACATTCACATAGTCTCCAAATTTAGGATTGTTAAGAGACAGAACGTCATCTATATATCTGTATGTTGAGTTGAATGATTTGGCGATAATCTTCTCTCCAGATTTAACAAGGTTCTGCATACATTCTGCTTCATAAGAATAAAGAAACAAATCAGCAAGCAGTGGTGCACAGTTTGTACCCATTGGTATACCGATTGTTTGCTGAAAAACTATATTTCCAAACACAACAAATATGTTATCTGTCAAAAACTCCAGCATTTTGGTCTTCAGTATATTTTCGTTTGGAATCCGTATGATGCTTGGCAAAATAATCATATATTTGTATTTTGGCTTACCGTTTTTGTAAAAGAATGACAAGTGAATAATTTCTTTTAGACGTTTTTTTCAATTTCAATTTTCAATCAAAAGATCCGAAAAATCCGTAAATTTATGCCATTTTTACGATCTCAGAAAGAACAAATTAATATGCGTCCAGAAAACACCGACAACCACGACGAGGTCCAGCCCTTAAGACTCTAGCACAGCTGTGGCACCACAGGCTTGATTCCATGTGCGGCACCATGTCAACATTCAACCATTTAATGGTAAAGAGGATGCGGTACAATGGTGGGTGCTGTTTCTTACGTTCGTACAATTGCAAAGGATGCCTGAAAATGAGGAAATATTGGTGTTACCGTTCCATTTAACGGGAGTCGCAAAACAGTGGTATTACATGCTGAGTAATGACATTAAAGCTTTCCTGACTACAATCAGGGATGCTTTCATTAAACGTTTTAGGCCTACAGTGGACAAAAACATTGGATTGACAGACCTTTCACAGAAACCCGCTTAAAGCATTCAAGAGTACATTGACCGGGCCACGGAATTAAACATCGACAATAACGTCTCAGAACAATTTCTTATAACTCTTATTGAAAATAGACTCCGATGTGAATACAAAAATATCATAATTCCACGAAGACGGACAGATTGCGGAGTTAACAATCGCATCATCTTCAAGTGCCAGCCCCGGAGCCATCGCTGACACAATCAACAGTGCAGTCTACACAGCAGAAACCATAGCGACCAAATAAGCACGGGGAACTAATCTAGCCAATGTGGATACTGCGGGGAAATTGGACAAGTCAGGGCAAATCCAACAAATTTTTTCTGTATGTTCCTGGTGGCACTGTTATTCAACAGGAGAGAATAAATTATGGAGTTGTGTTGAAGGAACAAACAGTTATATTAAGCCATAGAATCATGGCTTCACACATTTAAGGTGGCATTGCCACAACAGGAAGTATTGTCTAATGTTCAGTTTTGTATGCCAATTGACCCTGCTGCAAACAGTATGGTCACATATATCTTCAATATGGGCATCAGTTTGACTACACAACATAGTGAGGTTATAAAAACCATTCATGCTTTGTACCAGACAAAAATATTTGACAATAGACAAAGTAGATCACTTCTTCCATTTATTGGTTCCCTTGCCAAAGGCTGATTTGGTACTGCAACTATGGAAGATGTTAACTTATTGGCTAGACATATAAATGCCCTTAACAAACGGACTCAGTTACTGACATCTACTCTTCGTCAACATGAAGATCATTTATCATCATTCATGACCTAATTTGACGGAAAAAAACAGCCAATCTGATGCATAGAATTAACCTCAATTTTAGGCAAATTTCATTAACTGCAAATGCCATGAAATTATCAATGAATCATTAATCAGAATCCATGATAAACACGTCACAAATGTTAGTTAACATAACTAATAAAAGTAACATTATCCGCAATAATTTAGACCAGTTTGACTATACCTGAAGGTAGATTTCCACCATTTTAATTACCTAAACATACCATATTGCATGCAATTGATAAAATCAAGGCTATACTAACAAACTCTTATCCTGCTTTTTACTAATTGAATTTCATCCTACATATTATTACACTAACTAACTTCATGTTTTTAAGCGTCCAATTTTCAAGTTATGCCAGGTGTTACAACTTTGACATTGTCAGGTACTGATGAGCCTATTGTTATTCACCATGTTATTAGGATATTATTTTTGTTATTACAAGTTTTAGCTAATGACATATTAGGCCCTTTCATTTTCTTTATTTTTTATTTATTTCGTTCGCTTCAAAAAGTAGATTTTCAACACCTTTTCAGAAACTCATACGCTTTTTCTAAAACATTAGTAAATTTGATTGGCCTAAATCACGAAATCCTGAACAAGTTCCAAAATTGAACTAGGTTTTCGGGGGGGGGGGGGGGGGGTTAGCGTCACTTTGTATTGCGCTGCCACAGAATAAAGTTAGAAAACCTAATTCCACATTTTCAATTATTAATTTAACTTAAAAGAGACACCAGGCCCCATTTAGGCAGGCAATTTAGCTCAAAGTAGACTTCATCTTTAAAACCGCAACTTCGCTACAAGTGAGATAATCAAGCTTTTAGCAATGTCGGTTTATAACATGAATGAACACCGACTTAAAATAGGTATTTTTGTCATTTATCTCTTATTCGTTTTATAAATTAATGTCATATATCAATAATTTTTTTTAATTTTTGCAAAGAAAAAGGATCAGTCACTAAACTTTTTGATCCGCTAAAAATGTCTAATTATACATATTTTCTATAGAAATAACCGTTTCGTGTGGAGATGTCCATGGGATTGTTTGTGAATACAGATACAGAACCCAACGCCATAAAGCTGATGCTCCCCATAATAATTCTTCATTTGAAATCGAGAATATCCAATATCAGGAACCAACAATAATTCAAAAAAGTGAGTAAACCTTATTTTATTGTCTCGAAAGGTATGCTTTATGTAATTTGTTGTTGTACTTAGCTCACATAAACAGCAAATGTATATGTAATTAAAAGAAATATATTTCAGTGCTATTGAAGACGAGTGTAATGGAGATGTAACGTCAGCGACATACAAAAAACCTACACTATGATAGAAGGAGGGTCGCAAAAAGGCAAGAGGAAGTTAACAGACAGCGACGGCTACACGTACACAGTGAAGGAGTGTAAATGTAAATTATTATCGTATATATATATATATATATATATATATATATCTTTATTTGCAAATATGTCGACAAAGTTTATCGTTTGTGTGAGGTAAATTTATATATCAACAAACTTAAAAATAAGTTAAAATGTTTTCTAAAGCATAACTGAATTTATTAATTATAAAACATGTTTCACCGTTGTGTACGGTTCTTCTTGTTACATGTAACAAGAAGAACCGTACACAACGATGATGTCCTACAATTAATAAATTCAATTATGTTTTAGAAAAGATTTTAACTTATTTTTAAGTTTTTTTATATATTATTATCGTTTCTCTCTCTACACACAAACATCTCGACAATGCGTTCATATTTATAATATAACTTTTTTCTGCTTTAAGCGGCAAAAAGATACAATTCATTAGTGGTGCAGTTGAGAAACAAATCCGGCAGATATCCAGCCTCTGCTTAACAACACGGGGATGAGTTCTCAAGTTGGCGCCATACGCATAATCATATGGCAAGGCCTGGTGTCGCCACTGCTAGAAAAATTACAAAAAATAGTGTTGTTTCGATTAATCGATTTAGTCGACGTCTGGTCATTTGTGCTTCAAAATCGATTAATCAATTTTTATTTTTTCATAATGGATCATAGTTCGCTTAATTTCAATAATACTTTGAATAATACTATAAAATTGGCCGACAACTTCGACAGCGACCAAGCCTTTCATGTAACAATGGCGCTGATTGGCCAAGTGTTCAAGCAGCTCAACCCAGCAATCAATGAGAACTCGCAACCCTGAATGACTGTAATTTTCTATATTTTTTATACACTGAGAATTTTTTTTCCGTTTCATGTAATTGATTATAAATAAAAACAGGTAATAAAGTATATATCATTAAAAAGGCAATAAAATAAGCATTCGGAATATATATGTCTTGCGTTTGTTATTTGTTTGTGCATTGCATTTATGTTGAGTTAATGATGGAAAACTGGTGAAATATACCTAATTGTTACCTGGACAATTTCAGACAGACTAGACTGCTTGACAAATGTTTTAACACCATTTCCGGAGGGGTAAATGGAATGGCATCATCATGAAATTTTAGGACCAATCACAAAAACGAATGACCCAGTTGCTGTAGCATTTTAATCCATTGAGTAAAACCGAATATACATCACTCCAAAGTTAAACGACGATGGGATGAATATTTCAAGGTATGTTGAAATGATGCATATATCACTAAAAACTACACGATCTAAGCTTTCTTTTGGTATAAAAATTATTTTTCTGGTATTAGATTTAGTGCCCCGGATCGTCCCTCAAATATTGCAAGGGTCAACAAGGTCGGGGAAGTCTCAATATGTTCTAAGCGTCACCTCGGCCGCCATCTTGGATTTCAGTGATAAGTTGTTAAAAGTACACAAAAATCTGTCTTAAGTGACATTATTTTTCGTTTGCAAACATTCTTCTATGTACACACATGGCGGATGTAGCTAGCTAAACAGGAATGCTTACCCTTCCGGAGCACCCGGCCTCACTTCCCTGGTGGAAGTTCACGTGTATAACCTAACTTGTCAGATCCAAAGCTTTTACTTTGCTTCTGGATTGTGATCCGGATATGGATTAATATGTTTGTTTTTGATATATAATCTTAATACAACCGACGAATTTTGATATTATTTATGGTTGAATATTTTTTCCACAAGAAACGGATCGTTTAGCCGAATCTGCGACAAAACCACATATTAAAAAATCCCGTTTTAAAAAATACTTTTATGCAATTCCCCCCAACTCTACGGCAATTATTCATTTTATATCTGAAAAAAATATTAATATTTTTCATTTAAAAAATACAAAATTAGGTTTTTAATGAGCATATGATTGGTTTAACCGCTCCAAATATTGTAAACACTCGGGAATTCTGATGCGGTAGTAATGGCAATAATAACAGTTCAAGTTCCAGTGTTTACAAATTTCAATACACATCGATATTTGTAATGCAAAAAATAATTATAGATATTTTTAGAAAAAAACTATTCTACAAAAAAGCAACCAAATAAATTCAATATTTCAATTAAATTGATCGGACAGCGACCGGTATTTTTGTAGCCTTGCTCTTTGGGACCCATTTAAGATTCTCCGTAAACACAAAAAATGTTCAAATTGAATCTACTGAACATAATGAAGATGGTGCTAGTGCAGAGGCATATGTCATCCGATCCCTGGCTAAGTTGGCTTTTACAATGAGTGATCGTGCAAGTTATGAAAAGTTATCAAATAAACTACTTAATGACTGGAGAGATCATGTGTTGGAAAATTTTGAAGGAGACAAGAAAATTGTTCACAATTTTTACTGTATGGCCAATGTGTTGCTCGGTTTCCATAGTTATATTTCTCCCGACATTAACGAACTCCAGTTAAAATTGAAAGAAAGCTGTGGTCGAATTGGAAGAGATGCCCTTCTCGAATTTCGTACATGGAGCAAGAATGAAACTACCATAGAGCGTACTTTAAGAACGACTGCTGATGTATTTGGACCAGCAGGTGATCATCATGGCATACGTGACTGCTGGGAGGCACGTTGCTCTGCAAATGGTATCAAATCCCTTATAGGAAATGACCGTGATAACCCATTTTATGCCATATTCCAAATAGCTGCCGCTATTTATGTACATAAAACTGATTTTTAAATGTTCTTGAAACTGCGAGTGTCCATAATCTCAAATTGAAATCCATGAAAGAAGACTTACAATCGTCTGTTATATCTACACTTCGTCAATGCTTTGGCATATTTTACGCGAGGTTTACCGGACCGTATCGTAACTTGATTACATCTGATAAAGTGTCATATTTGAATTTACATTCACACATTGGACAAATGAAGGCATTTCTGGATAACTGTGTTAAAAATCCTGCTACAATTCTGAATACGGCCAGCCATTTAAATACATCAGACCCACTTGATGTTATGGATGTTCAACATCGACAACTTTATGTTGATAGTCTTTTCAAAGTGCGTGATCTTCTTTTTGATGTCATCAAAGTAGTCGCTGCAGCTATGTTAAGAGTGTTTGGAAAGCAACTTGTTGACTTCTTACCGGGTGGTGTATTGTGTAATGATTCAAATGCTGATGAACTGAAACGTACTCGGTTTTAAAATTTGACTAACCTTGGTTGTGAACACCATTCCAGACTGTATAAATTCAGGGAGACAATGGGTTGTTACAGGAGAACAATGTTATTCAAAATTTATACAACAAATACAAACACTTGTATTTTTCTATATATCTCGTACTAGTTTTATGTTCTTGTCAGTCACATGTCATAAATAGTTGTGAAAAAATTCTGAAATATTGTGTATGTATTGTAATTGCACAGCCAATACTGGTACCTTTTTTGTATAATTCCATGTTCCATGTAGTAAATGTTGAAAGGGCGAAATGTCGAACTTATAAGGCGACAGTAAGGTACATATTGTGAACGAAACGCAACAAATTACTCTTTTAATGTGTCCCGCCCTTCCTTTGTCAACTCACCACGCCTTGCCACGTCGGAGTTTCAATTTCACGCCCTAGTAGTTATAAGAGGTCGAAACGTCTAGCTCATAAAGCGTCAGAAAAAGTGTATATATTGAGGACGAAACGCAACAAATTACTCTCGCCCTATGTCAACTCACCACGCCTTTTTAGTATGCCGTAAGTTTTAACAGGGCGAAACGTCCAGCTCATAAGGCGTCAGACAAAGAGTATATATTGAGGACGAAACGCAACAAATTACTCTTGCAGGTAGCGCCCTTCCTTTGTCAACTCGCCACGCCTTGCCACGTCAGCACTGGGATATAACTTCATAGTCATTGAATATTATGCCACGGTTAGCAAGGCGAGCGATAAATTGAGATCTTTAGGTGGTACTAATCGGCGAAAGGAAATTTACGCTTAAAGGAAATTTTATATGAAACCGGAACGAAAAGATATTATTATTACGTTACTTACCAGAAGAAATTTCACTTTTACTTCGGCTCTGGCAATACTAATGTAGTTTTTCATCCGAATTTGAGCATCAGTATACAAAATTACAAAAGGAAACAAGCATGAGTTGTAAGTCAATCCTGTAAGAAGAGTACTGTGCAAGGGGGATATCTTGACCAAAAAGTGTATAGGTTAAATCAAGAGTGAAAATGTAGCATTATTCCTCTGAAGTTTAGCGTATTAACACAAAACCTGAAGAGGAATCGAGCGCGGCTCGGGAGTAAGTCAATCCCTTCAGAAGTGTACTGTATGAGGGGAAAAATCTTGACTGAAAAGTGAATCGGGAAAATCATGACTGAAGTTAAAACAAGTGAAAAAGGTGCAAGACTATAATGTATAAAAAAACACCGTAAACGGCGTGGAAGCAGTACAAGACAACTGAATGTGCGCGTAAATAAAATAAATAAATCAAATTTAACGGGGGTTGTCAGCGTTCGGCTTCCATACCAACAGTAAGTAGACCAAAAGACAGAAATATAATATAATAATTTATTAAAGGACATAAATACACATAAGGGCAAGATAATTATGTATTGCAATGAAAATTAAATGGTGTGATGTAAAACACCAGCAAACACAAATTACATTGAGTACCTAGCAACAATAAGCACTATCAGCAAAAACTAATGCCTTGAAAGTTAATATGAAAATATGTTCATCAAGTCAATTACAATGCTGAACAGAAGTATTCATAACAATCGACAGCATAACTATTTGCTCAGGAAATGTAACAATGGGACCCAATGAAAAATATAAAGGGTAAATAATCATGAAAATACCCAAGCTCAATTAACAGCTCATATAGCTCAGCCCAAAAACACGAGTCAACTACAACATGTAATGGTCTAGGACTATGAAAACGAGTACTATTTACATTATTAATGGATGACACACGTGTATAAAAGGGCGGAACATTTAAAAATAAATGTCAAGCAAAGTTAACCCTACATGACTGGCCTGAAAAATATGCATGTGGCATTCCTAATACTGAAAAATTATTAAACTACCCTACATAAAAAAAAAACATGAACAAAAAAAAATATAAATATCGATTCTGTACACTGCCGGCACTGTCCCAAATAAAACCCCAAACTACCGCGAAACCACCCCCCTCCCGAACGCGAGAAATTGAAAATAAAAGGAAACTAAACTAAATAAATATAATGGCAAACAACGTACAAAATCAATACAAGGACATTCTAGCCATACAATTATTTAAATACCTGAACTAGACGCCACGGACACCACTTCACAGCACGGCAGACGACAAAGAGAGAGAGAGCACATGTCTCGAATCTCCCTATTTATAGGCATATAACTAATGACGTCACAGTCGTCGAAGCGTTTGCATGTAACCATATTAAATTTGCAACACATGCATCTAACTGACCAAGACATGAAACGTACCCTAACTCAGTTGGACCATGCTGTCTACGACCAAAGTATGCCCATGCAAATTGCCCACGAAATATTAACAAGTCAATTTGCATAAGAATAACTAACAAACGTGTGTTAAAAACGATGTTAAATTCAATGTAGTAAAGGAGAGGCCAAAAAGGGGGCAAGTCAAGCCATTACCCAAGATAGAAGAAAAGGTAGAAAGATTAAAGAAAGAAAAATGAGGACTAGACTGGGGTAATGACATGACCCACGTTACAGTATTAACACAAAACCTGAAAAGGAATCGAGCACAGCTCGTGAGTAAGTCAATCCCCTAAGAAGTGTACTGTATGAGGGGGTAAATCTTGACCGAAAAGTGAATAGGGAAAATCATGACTGAAGTTAAAACAAGTGAAAAATGTGCAAGACTATAATGTATAAAATAACACTGTATCCGGCATGGAAGCGGCCAGGACAACAGTATGTTCGCGTAAATAAAATAAAATAAGTAAATCAAATTTAATGGGTGGTTGTCAGCGTTCGGCTTCCATACCAACAGTAAGTAGACCAAAAGACAGAAATTTAATATAATAATTTATTAAAGTACATAAATACACATAAGGGCAAGATAATATGGATTGCAATGAAAATTAAATGATTTGATGTAAAACACCAGCAAGCACAAATTACATTAAGTACCTAGCAACAATAAGCACTATCAGCAAAAAGTAATGCCTAGAAAGTTAATATGAAAATATGTTTATCAAGTCAATTACAATGCTGAACAGAAGTATTCTTAACAATCGACAGCATAACTATTTGCTCAGGAAATGTATATTGCTTAATAAACAATGGAACCCAATGCAAAATATGAAGGGTAAATAATCCTAGAAATACCTAAGCTGAATTAACAGCTCAAATAGCTCAGCCCAAAATACGAGTCAATTACAACATGTAATGGTCTAGGACTATGAAAACGAATACTATCGTTACGACATTATTAATGGATGACACGCGTGTATAAAAGGGCGGAACATTTAAAAGTAAATGTTAAGCAAAGTTAACCCTACATGACTAGCCTAAAAAATATGCATGTGACAATCCTAATACTGAAAAATTAGTAAATTGCCCTATATAAAAAACATGGACAAAACAATAGATGTCAATTCTGTACACTGCCGGCACTGTCGCAAATAAAACCCCAAACTTCCACGAAACCACCTCCCTCCCGAACGCGACAAATTGAAAGTAAAAGGAAACTAAACTAAATAAAAAATGGCAAAGCGTACAGAATCAATATAAGGACATTCTACACATACAATTATATAAATACTTGAACTAGACACCACGGACACCACTTCACAGCACGGCAGACGACAAAAGAGAGAGCACGTCTTGGATCTCCCTTTTTATATGCATATAATGACGACACAGTCGTCGGAGCGTTTGCATGTAACCATATTCAACACATGCATCTAACTGACCAAGACATGACACGTACCCTAACCCAGTCGGACCATGCTGTCTACGACTAAAGTATGCCCATGCAAATTACCCACGAAATATTAACAAGTCAATTTGCAAATGAATAACTAACAGACGTGTGTTAAAAATGATGTTAAATTAAATATAGTAAAGGAAAGGCCATCAAGGGGACAAGTCCAGCCATTACCCAAGATAAAAGAAAAGATAGAAAGATTAAAGATGAAAAATGAGGACTAGAGTTGGGTGATGACATGACCCACGTTACAAAAGAAAGGTGTAGGGCTGTTTTAACATGGTATAAAATCAAAACTGTGACGGACTGCATGGAAGCAGTACAAGACAACAATATGATCACGTTAATTAAATACAATAAGAATATAATGTTTGGTTGTCAGCGTTCGGCTTCCATATCCACAATAAGTAGACCATAAGACATTTCTACTGGATGATGACCGCCTTCAACACATTGAAAATAACTTCACGTGGATGCGCATATATAGCAAGAATTAACTAAAATTGATAAATGCTAGATTTGTAATTTAAGGACTATATATGGCAATATAATTATGGTATGCACTTTGATTTATATAATGAGATGTAAAACACCAGCAGTATTCGTATTCCATACTTTAAAATGAATTAAATTGTTCCAAGCAACAATAAAATACCAGCACACTGATATAACTTGATAGGAATGACCGGTTCCGTACCACTATTTTTTGCTTGAATATGCAACTCGCTCTATGTTAATTGGAACAAGTACCATGAATAATTATTTAATGGAAACGATTGCGCTTTGGCAACAAGTATTTTTTTAAATATAAGTGGTTTACGTTAATGGTTGTGGTTTACTAGAATTCTGTTGTAGTCGTCATCTGGTGCTTTGCTTCCCCCCTACAGTTTATGGTTAGGACATTGTCTCATCTATTATGGTTATGTCGTAGGAGAAAGAGATTATGTCGGTCTCATCTATTCTGGTTATGTCGTAGGAAAAAGAGATCATGTCGTTTGGGTCCCTTTTTTACCAACTCTGCCTTTAGCCTACTTGTTTTGCCACGGAACCAGACAGAGCAGCTACCTCTGTTGTTGTCATCATTAGGTGCTTTGCTTTCCCCCTACAGTTTATGGTTAGGACATTGTCTCATCTATTCTGGTTATGTCGCAGGAGAAAGAGATCATGTCTTTTTGGCCCCTGTCTTCCACCAACTCTTTTGCCTCTAGCCTACTTGTTTGGCTACGGAACCATACAGTGCAGCTACCTCTGTTGTTTTCATCATTAGGTGCTTTGCTTTACCCCTACAGTTGATGGTTAGGACATTTGTCTCCTCATCTATTCTAGTTATGTCGTAGGAGAAAGATGATCTATTTTATACAGACTCAATCGTCTCCCTACAGGAGTGCAGCCGGCTATTTTGTAGTCGTCATGTGGTGCTCTGCTTGTTATGTCGTAGGAGAGAGACTATGTTCATCTGGATCGTCTTTTACCAACTTTTTAGCCTTTAGCCTACTTGTTTGGCTACGAAACCAGACAGTGCAGCTACATCTGTTTTTTCCATAATCTGGTGCTTTGCTTTCCTCTAGTGTATATAGTTAGGACAAAGTCTTATATATTCTGGTTATGTCGTAGGAGAAAGATTATCTTTTTTATACAGACTCAATCCTCCCATACAGGAGTGCAGCTGGCTATTTTGTAGTCGTCATGTGGTGCTCTGCTGGTTATGTCGTGGGAGAAAGAGACCATGTCCATCTGGACCGTCTTTTACTAACTTTTTTGCCTCTAGCCTACTTGTTTGGCCACGGAACCAGGCTGTACAGCTACCCCTGTTGTTGTCGTCATTAGGTGCTTTGCTTTACCCCTACAGTTGATGGTTAGGACATTCTCTCCTCATCTGTTATGGTTATGTCGTAGGAGAAAGAGATCATGTCTTCTTTGGCCCCTGTCTACCACCAACTCTTTTTGCCTGTAGCCTACTTGTTTGGCCACGAAACCAGACAGTGCAGCTACCTCTGTTGTTGTCGTTATTAGCTGCTTTGCTTTACCCCTACAGTTGATGGTTAGGACATTGTCTCCTCATCTGTTTTGGTTATGTCGTAGGAGAAAGAGACCATGTCCATCTGGACCGTCTTTTTACCAACTCTTTTGCCTCTAGCCTACTTGTTTGGCCACGGAACCAGGCTGTGCAGCTACCTCTGTTATTGTCGTCATTAGGCGCTTTGCTTTCTTCTTGTATTTATTGTTAGGACATAGTTTTCCCATATATTCTGGTTATGCCGTGGGAGAAAGAGACCATGTCCTTCGACCGTCTTTTCCCAACTCTTTTTGCCTGTAGCCTACTTTAGCCACGGAACCAGGCAGTGAAGCTATCTCTGTTCTTGCGATTTTTTGGTGCTTTGCTTTTCCTCTACTCTAGTGTTTATAGTAAGGATAGTCTTCTCATCTATTCTGGTTATGCCGAAGGAGAAAGAGATCATGTCCATCTGGACCGTCTTTTACAAACTCTTTTTGCCTGTAGCCTACTTTAGCCACGGAACCAGGCAGTGAAGCTATCTCGCTTCTTGCCATTTTTTGGTGCTTTGCTTTTCCTCTACTCTAGTGTTTATAGTAAGGATAGTCTTCTCATCTATTCTGGTTATGCCGAAGGAGAAAGAGACCATGTCCATCTGGACCGTCTTTTACAAACTTTTTTGCCTCTAGCCTACTTGTTTGGCCACGGAACCAGGCTGTACAGCTACCTCTGTTGTTGTCGTCATTAGGTGCTTTGCTTTACCCCTACAGTTGATGGTTAGGACATTGTCTCCTCATCTGTTATGGTTATGTCGTAGGAGAAAGAGATCATGTCTTTTTTGGCCCCTGTCTACCACCAACTCTTTTTGCCTTTAGCCTACTTGTTTGGCTACGAAACCAGACAGTGCAGCTACATCTGTTTTTTCCATAATCTGGTGCTTTCCTTTCCTCTAGTGTATATAGTTAGGACAAAGTCTTATATATTCTGGTTATGTCGTAGGAGAAAGATTATCTTTTTTACAGACTCAATCCTCCCATACAGGAGTGCAGCTGGCTATTTTGTAGTCGTCATGTGGTGCTCTGCTGGTTATGTCGTAGGAGAAAGAGACCATGTCCATCTGGACCGTCTTTTACTAACTTTTTTGCCTCTAGCCTACTTGTTTGGCCACGGAACCAGGCTGTACAGCTACCCCTGTTGTTGTCGTCATTAGGTGCTTTGCTTTACCCCTACAGTTGATGGTTAGGACATTCTCTCCTCATCTGTTATGGTTATGTCGTAGGAGAAAGAGATCATGTCTTCTTTGGCCCCTGTCTACCACCAACTCTTTTTGCCTGTAGCCTACTTGTTTGGCCACGAAACCAGACAGTGCAGCTACCTCTGTTGTTGTCGTTATTAGGTGCTTTGCTTTACCCCTACAGTTGATGGTTAGGACATTGTCTCCCCATCTGTTTTGGTTATGTCGTAGGAGAAAGAGACCATGTCCATCTGGACCGTCTTTTTACCAACTCTTTTGCCTCTAGCCTACTTGTTTGGCCACGGAACCAGGCTGTGAAGCTACCTCTGTTATTGTCGTCATTAGGCGCTTTGCTTTCTTCTTGTATTTATTGTTAGGACATAGTTTTCCCATATATTCTGGTTATGCCGTGGGAGAAAGAGACCATGTCCTTCGACCGTCTTTTCCCAACTTTTTTTGCCTTAAGCCTACTTTAGCCACGGAACCAGGCAGTGAAGCTATCTCGCTTCTTGCCATTTTTTGGTGCTTTGCTTTTCCTCTACTCTAGTGTTTATAGTAAGGATAGTCTTCTCATCTATTCTGGTTATGCCGAAGGAGAAAGAGACCATGTCCATCTGGACCGTCTTTTACAAACTGTTTTTGCCTGTAGCCTACTTTAGTCACGGAACCAGGCAGTGAAGCTATCTCTGTTCTTGCGATTTTTTGGAGCTTTGCTTTTCCTCTACTCTTAAGTGTTTATAGTAAGGATAGTCTTCTCATCTATTCTGGTTATGCCGAAGGAGAAAGAGACCATGTCCATCTGGACCGTCTTTTACAAACTTTTTTGCCTCTAGCCTACTTGTTTGGCCACGGAACCAGGCTGTACAGCTACCTCTGTTGTTGTCGTCATTAGGTGCTTTGCTTTACCCCTACAGTTGATGGTTAGGACATTGTCTCCTCATCTGTTATGGTTATGTCGTAGGAGAAAGAGATCATGTCTTTTTTGGCCCCTGTCTACCACCAACTCTTTTTGCCTTTAGCCTACTTGTTTGGCTACGAAACCAGACAGTGCAGCTACATCTGTTTTTTCCATAATCTGGCGCTTTCCTTTCCTCTAGTGTATATAGTTAGGACAAAGTCTTATATATTCTGGTTATGTCGTAGGAGAAAGATTATCTTTTTTATACAGACTCAATCCTCCCATACAGGAGTGCAGCTGGCTATTTTGTAGTCGTCATGTGGTGCTCTGCTGTTTATGTCGTAGGAGAAAGAGACCATGTCCATCTGGACCGTCTTTTACTAACTTTTTTGCCTCTAGCCTACTTGTTTGGCCACGGAACCAGGCTGTACAGCTACCTCTGTTGTTGTCGTCATTAGGTGCTTTGCTTTACCCCTACAGTTGATGGTTAGGACATTCTCTCCTCATCTGTTATGGTTATGTCGTAGGAGAAAGAGATCATGTCTTTTTTGGCCCCTGTCTACCACCAACTCTTTTTGCCTGTAGCCTACTTGTTTGGCTACGAAACCAGACAGTGCAGCTACATCTGTTTTTTCCATAATCTGGTGCTTTGCTTTCCTCTAGTGTATATAGTTAGGACAAAGTCTTATATATTCTGGTTATGTCGTAGGAGAAAGATGATCTATTTTATACAGACTCAATCCTCCCCTACAGGAGTGCAGCTGGCTATTTTGTAGTCGTCATGTGGTGCTCTGCTGGTTATGTCGTAGGAGAAAGAGACCATGTCCTTCTGGACCGTCTTTTACCAACTCTTTTGCCTCTAGCCTACTTGTTTGGCCACGAAACCAGACAGTGCAGCTACCTCTGTTGTTGTCGTTATTAGGTGCTTTGCTTTACCCCTACAGTTGATGGTTAGGACATTGTCTCCTCATCTGTTTTGGTTATGTCGTAGGAGAAAGAGACCATGTCCATCTGAACCGTCTTTTTACCAACTCTTTTGCCTCTAGCCTACTTGTTTTGCCACGGAACCAGGCTGTGCAGCTACCTCTGTTATTGTCGTCATTAGGAGCTTTGCTTTCTTCTTGTATTTATTGTTAGGACATAGTTTTCCCATATATTCTGGTTATGCCGTGGGAGAAAGAGACCATGTCCTTCGACCGTCTTTTCCCAACTCTTTTTGCCTGTAGCCTACTTTAGCCACGGAACCAGGCAGTGAAGCTATCTCTGTTCTTGCGATTTTTTGGTGCTTTGCTTTTCCTCTACTCTAGTGTTTATAGTAAGGATAGTCTTCTCATCTATTCTGGTTATGCCGAAGGAGAAAGAGACCATGTCCATCTGGACCGTCTTTTACAAACTCTTTTTGCCTGTAGCCTACTTTAGCCACGGAACCAGGCAGTGAAGCTATCTCGCTTCTTGCCATTTTTTGGTGCTTTGCTTTTCCTCTACTCTAGTGTTTATAGTAAGGATAGTCTTCTCATCTATTCTGGTTATGCCGAAGGAGAAAGAGACCATGTCCATCTGGACCGTCTTTTACAAACTTTTTTGCCTCTAGCCTACTTGTTTGGCCACGGAACCAGGCTGTACAGCTACCTCTGTTGTTGTCGTCATTAGGTGCTTTGCTTTACCCCTACAGTTGATGGTTAGGACATTGTCTCCTCATCTGTTATGGTTATGTCGTAGGAGAAAGAGATCATGTCTTTTTTGGCCCCTGTCTACCACCAACTCTTTTTGCCTTTAGCCTACTTGTTTGGCTACGAAACCAGACAGTGCAGCTACATCTGTTTTTTCCATAATCTGGTGCTTTGCTTTCCTCTAGTGTATATAGTTAGGACAAAGTCTTATATATTCTGGTTATGTCGTAGGAGAAAGATTATCTTTTTTATACAGACTCAATCCTCCCATACAGGAGTGCAGCTGGCTATTTTGTAGTCGTCATGTGGTGCTCTGCTGGTTATGTCGTAGGAGAAAGAGACCATGTCCTTCTGGACTGTCTTTACCAACTCGTTTGCCTCTAGCCTACTTGTTTGGCCACGGAACCAGGCTGTACAGCTACCTCTGTTGTTGTCGTTATTAGGTGCTTTGCTTTTCCCCTACAGTTGATGGTTAGGACATTGACTCCTCATCTGTTTTGGTTATGTCGTAGGAGAAAGAGACCATGTCCATCTGAACCGTCTTTTTACCAACTCTTTTGCCTCTAGCCTACTTGTTTGGCCACGGAACCAGGCTGTGCAGCTACCTCTGTTATTGTCGTCATTAGGCGCTTTGCTTTCTTCTTGTATTTATTGTTAGGACATAGTTTTCTCATATATTCTGGTTATGCCGTGGGAGAAAGAGACCATGTCCTTCGACCGTCTTTTCCCAACTTTTTTGCCTTAAGTCTACTTTAGCCACGGAACCAGGCAGTGAAGCTATCTCCCTTCTTGCCATTTTTTGGTGCTTTGCTTTTCCTCTACTCTAGTGTTTATAGTAAGGATATAGTCTTCTCATCTATTCTGGTTATGCCGAAGGAGAAAGAGACCATGTCCTTCTGGACCGTCTTGTATAAACTCTTTTTGCCTGTAGCCTACTTTAGCCACGGAACCAGGCAGTGAAGCTATCTCCCTTCTTGCCATTTTTTGGTGCTTTGCTTTTCCTCTACTCTAGTGTTTATAGTAAGGATATAGTCTTCTCATCTATTCTGGTTATGCCGAAGGAGAAAGAGACCATGTCCTTCTGGACCGTCTTGTATAAACTCTTTTTGCCTGTAGCCTACTTTAGCCACGGAACCAGGCAGTGAAGCTATCTCTGTTCTTGGGATTTTTTGGTGCTTTGCTTTTCCTCTACTCTAGTGTTTATAGTAAGGATATAGTCTTCTCATCTATTCTGGTTATGCCGAAGGAGAAAGAGACCATGTCCATCTGGACCGTCTTTTACAAACTTTTTTGCCTCTAGCCTACTTGTTTGGCCACGGAACCAGGCTGTACAGCTACCTCTGTTGTTGTCGTCATTAGGTGCTTTGCTTTACCCCTACAGTTGATGGTTAGGACATTGTCTCCTCATCTGTTATGGTTATGTCGTAGGAGAAAGAGATCATGTCTTTTTTGGCCCCTGTCTACCACCAACTCTTTTTGCCTTTAGCCTACTTGTTTGGCTACGAAACCAGACAGTGCAGCTACATCTGTTTTTTCCATAATCTGGCGCTTTCCTTTCCTCTAGTGTATATAGTTAGGACAAAGTCTTATATATTCTGGTTATGTCGTAGGAGAAAGATTATCTTTTTTATACAGACTCAATCCTCCCATACAGGAGTGCAGCTGGCTATTTTGTAGTCGTCATGTGGTGCTCTGCTGTTTATGTCGTAGGAGAAAGAGACCATGTCCATCTGGACCGTCTTTTACTAACTTTTTTGCCTCTAGCCTACTTGTTTGGCCACGGAACCAGGCTGTACAGCTACCTCTGTTGTTGTCGTCATTAGGTGCTTTGCTTTACCCCTACAGTTGATGGTTAGGACATTCTCTCCTCATCTGTTATGGTTATGTCGTAGGAGAAAGAGATCATGTCTTTTTTGGCCCGTCTACCACCAACTCTTTTTGCCTGTAGCCTACTTGTTTGGCTACGAAACCAGACAGTGCAGCTACATCTGTTTTTTCCATAATCTGGTGCTTTGCTTTCCTCTAGTGTATATAGTTAGGACAAAGTCTTATATATTCTGGTTATGTCGTAGGAGAAAGATGATCTATTTTATACAGACTCAATCCTCCCCTACAGGAGTGCAGCTGGCTATTTTGTAGTCGTCATGTGGTGCTCTGCTGGTTATGTCGTAGGAGAAAGAGACCATGTCCTTCTGGACCGTCTTTTACCAACTCTTTTGCCTCTAGCCTACTTGTTTGGCCACGAAACCAGACAGTGCAGCTACCTCTGTTGTTGTCGTTATTAGGTGCTTTGCTTTACCCCTACAGTTGATGGTTAGGACATTGTCTCCTCATCTGTTTTGGTTATGTCGTAGGAGAAAGAGACCATGTCCATCTGAACCGTCTTTTTACCAACTCTTTTGCCTCTAGCCTACTTGTTTTGCCACGGAACCAGGCTGTGCAGCTACCTCTGTTATTGTCGTCATTAGGAGCTTTGCTTTCTTCTTGTATTTATTGTTAGGACATAGTTTTCCCATATATTCTGGTTATGCCGTGGGAGAAAGAGACCATGTCCTTCGACCGTCTTTTCCCAACTCTTTTTGCCTGTAGCCTACTTTAGCCACGGAACCAGGCAGTGAAGCTATCTCTGTTCTTGCGATTTTTTGGTGCTTTGCTTTTCCTCTACTCTAGTGTTTATAGTAAGGATAGTCTTCTCATCTATTCTGGTTATGCCGAAGGAGAAAGAGACCATGTCCATCTGGACCGTCTTTTACAAACTCTTTTTGCCTGTAGCCTACTTTAGCCACGGAACCAGGCAGTGAAGCTATCTCGCTTCTTGCCATTTTTTGGTGCTTTGCTTTTCCTCTACTCTAGTGTTTATAGTAAGGATAGTCTTCTCATCTATTCTGGTTATGCCGAAGGAGAAAGAGACCATGTCCATCTGGACCGTCTTTTACAAACTTTTTTGCCTCTAGCCTACTTGTTTGGCCACGGAACCAGGCTGTACAGCTACCTCTGTTGTTGTCGTCATTAGGTGCTTTGCTTTACCCCTACAGTTGATGGTTAGGACATTGTCTCCTCATCTGTTATGGTTATGTCGTAGGAGAAAGAGATCATGTCTTTTTTGGCCCCTGTCTACCACCAACTCTTTTGCCTTTAGCCTACTTGTTTGGCTACGAAACCAGACAGTGCAGCTACATCTGTTTTTTCCATAATCTGGTGCTTTGCTTTCCTCTAGTGTATATAGTTAGGACAAAGTCTTATATATTCTGGTTATGTCGTAGGAGAAAGATTATCTTTTTTATACAGACTCAATCCTCCCATACAGGAGTGCAGCTGGCTATTTTGTAGTCGTCATGTGGTGCTCTGCTGGTTATGTCGTAGGAGAAAGAGACCATGTCCTTCTGGACTGTCTTTTACCAACTCGTTTGCCTCTAGCCTACTTGTTTGGCCACGGAACCAGGCTGTACAGCTACCTCTGTTGTTGTCGTTATTAGGTGCTTTGCTTTTCCCCTACAGTTGATGGTTAGGACATTGACTCCTCATCTGTTTTGGTTATGTCGTAGGAGAAAGAGACCATGTCCATCTGAACCGTCTTTTTACCAACTCTTTTGCCTCTAGCCTACTTGTTTGGCCACGGAACCAGGCTGTGCAGCTACCTCTGTTATTGTCGTCATTAGGCGCTTTGCTTTCTTCTTGTATTTATTGTTAGGACATAGTTTTCTCATATATTCTGGTTATGCCGTGGGAGAAAGAGACCATGTCCTTCGACCGTCTTTTCCCAACTTTTTTTGCCTTAAGTCTACTTTAGCCACGGAACCAGGCAGTGAAGCTATCTCCCTTCTTGCCATTTTTTGGTGCTTTGCTTTTCCTCTACTCTAGTGTTTATAGTAAGGATATAGTCTTCTATCTATTCTGGTTATGCCGAAGGAGAAAGAGACCATGTCCTTCTGGACCGTCTTGTATAAACTCTTTTTGCCTGTAGCCTACTTTAGCCACGGAACCAGGCAGTGAAGCTATCTCCCTTCTTGCCATTTTTTGGTGCTTTGCTTTTCCTCTACTCTAGTGTTTATAGTAAGGATATAGTCTTCTCATCTATTCTGGTTATGCCGAAGGAGAAAGAGACCATGTCCTTCTGGACCGTCTTGTATAAACTCTTTTTGCCTGTAGCCTACTTTAGCCACGGAACCAGGCAGTGAAGCTATCTCTGTTCTTGGGATTTTTTGGTGCTTTGCTTTTCCTCTACTCTAGTGTTTATAGTAAGGATAGTCTTCTCATCTATTCTGGTTATGCCGAAGGAGAAAGAGACCATGTCCATCTGGACCGTCTTTTACAAACTCTTTTTGCCTGTAGCCTACTTTAGCCACGGAACCAGGCAGTGAAGCTAGCTCGCTTCTTGCCATTTTTTGGTGCTTTGCTTTTCCTCTACTCTAGTGTTTATAGTAAGGATAGTCTTCTCATCTATTCTGGTTATGCCGAAGGAGAAAGAGACCATGTCCATCTGGACCGTCTTTTACAAACTCTTTTTGCCTGTAGCCTACTTTAGCCACGGAACCAGGCAGTGAAGCTATCTCTGTTCTTGCGATTTTTTGGAGCTTTGCTTTTCCTCTACTCTTAAGTGTTTATAGTAAGGATAGTCTTCTCATCTATTCTGGTTATGCCGAAGGAGAAAGAGACCATGTCCATCTGGACCGTCTTTTACAAACTTTTTTGCCTGTAGCCTACTTTAGCCACGGAACCAGGCAGTGAAGCTATCTCTGTTCTTGCGATTTTTTGGAGCTTTGCTTTTCCTCTACTCTTAAGTGTTTATAGTAAGGATAGTCTTCTGATCTATTCTGGTTATGCCGAAGGAGAAAGAGACCATGTCCATCTGGACCGTCTTTTACAAACTCTTTTTGCCTGTAGCCTACTTTAGCCACGGAACCAGGCAGTGAAGCTATCTCTGTTCTTGCGATGTTTTGGAGTTTTGCTTTTCCTCTACTCTTAAGTGTTTATAGTAAGGATAGTCTTCTCATCTATTCTGGTTATGCCGAAGGAGAAAGAGACCATGTCCATCTGGACCGTCTTTTACAAACTCCTTTTGCCTGTAGCCTACTTTAGCCACGGAACCAGGCAGTGAAGCTGAATTTTTGGAGCTTTGCTTTTCCTCTACTCTTAAGTGTTTATAGTAAGGATAGTCTTCTCATCTTTTCTGGTTATGCCGAAGGAGAAAGAAACCATGTCCATCTGGACCGTCTTTACAAACTCTTTTTGCCTGTAGCTTACTTTAGCCACGGAACCAGGCAGTGAAGCTATCTCTGTTCTTGCGATTTTTTGGAGCTTTGCTTTTCCTCTACTCTTAAGTGTTTATAGTAAGGATAGTCTTCTAATCTATTCTGGTTATGCCGTAGGAGAAAGAGACCATGTCCTTCTGCACCGTCTTTTTCCAACTCTTGCCTCTAGGATACTAGTACTTGTTTGACCACGGAACCAGGCAGTGAAGCTATCTCTGTTGTTGTCATAATTTGGTGCTTTGCTTTTCTCTGACAGTTAATGGCTTGGACATAGTCTCCTTGTCTATTCTAGTTATGTCGTAGGAGAAAGAGGTCATATCTTTTTGGGCCCTGTCTTTTACTAATTGTCTTGCCTCTATGCGACTTGTTTGGCCACGAAACCACGAGGAATCACTCTACCTGTTAACCTGGGTAACGCTGTTACAAAATACCAGTAACTCGACAACTAAGTTGACATTTAACAAAACTCAAGTATAAAATTTATTGGAAACAGCAATAAGGAATACTATTCCACTGTTAAGTTGATAAATTTTCACCAGACTCCATGTTGTGATGATATTTTTAGTTTTAATATAAATGGTTCTAACAAATTATTAATTTCAAGTGTTTAATATACAGGTCCGTCCTGAAAGTTTTGCGCCCCTTATACAACCTTTGTAAAACAGCAGTTTTGACGGTTTTAGTACTTCATGTTGTGTTTACTTATATTTGCTGAAGGTCTAGTTCCAAAGTTTTTACTTTGCTTCTGGACTGTGATTCGGATATGGATTAGTAGTTTGTTTTTGATCTATATACTTCATAGATTTTTTTCAAATGGCATAATTGATAAAAAAAAGTTCAATTTTGGTATTGGTAAACTGTGAGTGACAAAACATTTGAAAAGATTTAAAAAATCAAATTTCTTCAAATATGGACTAAAATAATAGAAAATACTGAAACGGGCTATAATCTATTCTGTATTGAAAATACCTAAAAATTTAGAAAAAAGTGAAAATTGGATTTTTGGTGAGTGTACTTGCCGATTTTCCCCGTATAACGTCCTTTCTATATGATTATTTTACTTTTGTTTTAGTTTTTTGTTTATGTTTTGAAATATATGCCTTGTTACCAGTGTCTGAAATATATAAAGGAATATAACCGTTTCTTTTGCAATTGATTGCATCAAATGTACATGTACACCGATTCGATCTAGTGGTATGTCACATGTAAGTACCTATTAAACAAATCATTGATGAAACATGTCAAAACATTTATAGCAAACAAACTCTTGCCTACCTATGGACCACCTTTATTGGGTGGTCTAAACTTTCTGGATGGACCTGTATATATTATACATAATGTGATAACTACCTACTCACTCCAGGTGCGCAAGAAGTAGCGGTGTCTGAGATCACAACAACATACAGAAAAACGTTGTGTGACGCCATATTTACTAGTATACTGCTATTAGATAATTAAAATTCCTGATCCCAAGTGTTCTAAATAACTTAAAATTCAGAGTACGTTTGTAAATTTCATATTATTCCAGTTTTTTTTAATTTTACAGCACTAGACGGCCGATTCGGAATACAATCCACATCAGTAGTGCTTGGACAAAAATTGTTATCAAGATGTTGAAAAGATACCAAAACATATTTAATCAAATTTGGCGAAGGAAATATTTTACACGAGGGAGTATCCCTTAGTTTTTGGGGAATTTCAAATTTTAACTAACGGCAAATTTAGAGAATAGTATATTTCTGACACTACAGATGCCTGCTGATTTTTTTATTCTCGGGACACCTCCCATGAGCAGAAATTTGCTACATCTTATGATCGTTAAATAGTGACCATTTCTGATTATGACTTTTAGACAATAAGGCAAAAACGTTACGGTTACATTAAAACATAATGGAGAATGTTTTATTTAATGATGTAAAGTCAGTCATTCAAAATCAAGTAAATTGTATCATCTGTATAGAGAAAATTTATATAAAAAAATCTACGATCCCGGTGTTCAATGTAATGACTTTTTACCTTATCGAACAAAATGAAAAATTCATAAATAAAAGCATTTTCCGATTGAATGATGTTAATTCATCCAGGCAGTGATGTGATTTGTGACATCTCCTCACCAGTTAGAATGGTTAAAATGAAGACAAGACCTTTTTACCATATAATTAATACGTAAAAGCATTTCGATTGAATGATGCAACGTCATTTAAACATCAAGTAAGTGATGTGTTATAGCTTTACCAGTTGTAGAATATATAATACATATTATACAAATTTTAATTTCACAAGACTAGACGGCTCACAACACTAGCACTCTAAAATTTACTCCACGTGGAATACAAAATTTCCATTTTGAACTCGGCTTCAGAAACACTTTATGAGCTAATGTTGAAATCTTTTAAATATATAAATTTGCTTATAAAATCCAGATGAATTAGCACTAGGTCGTGCGCATACAATACTTGCAATGAATATTCCAAGTCAGAACTTTGAGAATATACGGTATTTGATTAATAATATAATATTCTTTACTATTAGAAGAAAAACTAATAACACATCAAGAGGTAATTAAACAAGTCAAAATCTTGCTGAAACACCACTTAATCCACAAATGAAAATTCCAAAATTTCGCTGAAAGAAACAAATGAAAATTCCAAAATTTCGCCGAAAGAAACAAATGAAAATTCCAAAATTTCGCCGAAAGAAACACTTAATCCACAAATTAAAATTCTAAAATTTCGTTGAAAAAACACTTAATCCACAAATGAAAATTCCAAAATTTTGCTGATAAAAACACTTAATTCACAAGTGAAAAAGACACTAAATCCACGCTTAATCCCGTGACGAGCTTTGAACTGGTGTAAATGCTCTGATTTAATCCGAAAGTTTCAAATAATTGTTGATGTAAAGCAGTTAAATTTCAACGAAAGCCATTTGAAAATTGACTCAAAATTGGAAATCACGTGTACTTAAATACGGAAGTGAATTGAAAAACAAAAGGATGTAAAACAGTTCCCATGAGAAAAGGTTTGGAGTTAAAGTCAGTTACTAACATTAAAATTGTTTTCGAATAATAGCGAAGTTTATGCTTCCCTGTCATAAAATCGTACAGGTGGTTGACGATTCCTGGTTCCTCTTCTAAAGGTCTTGTTCTACAGAGGCACTTCATAAATAGCGGGTTTTATTGGTCTTATATTTGTTGGTTGACATGTCTAATCTAAATTTCGAAATTTTAAGGTGTCATCATTGATGATCTTGGATTTTTATGAGCTTCCGGATTAGACACGGTCATTTTGCGCTTATAACTAGATAACCAGTCCGGAATATAATTACTGTTAAAATGTTTTAAACGATCGTGATGGATGACTTTTTCTGGTTTGGAATTTGAAAATTTCACACAAAATAAAATATCGCTGATCTTCCTAACAATAATAGCCGGACCTGTCCAAACTTTTGGTTTTATTTCGAGCTTTTTACTACTACTCGTTTGTTGTCCTGTTTCTTTCACGATCAGCTATTAAAACAAGCATTTTGAATAATTTAATTTCCTTTTACGAACAACAGAGTTAAGATCCGCATCACGAAATAATTAATCCACTATAAAATATAAAGACTGTTACATGATTTTCGACACACATTATCTGAATGGCACGTGTTAAAGTCTTCTGACACAACAATTGTGAAATTCTCTGTTTCTCAAACATCAACAACGAACCCAACTAAAACTATCGTCTCACTTTACAATGGACCCCTTCCGCTGTCTAACTTGACAACTGACCCCGGTTCTCTGGCCTCTCGTCTCCCCAACTCGTATAAGAACCCAGACGATGCCTTGTATACCCCGATTGAGCAACAAGTACGAAACCTATACAACAGTTTCGAAACCTGTTAAACCGGTTACGATAATCTGCATACATGCATGTAGCAAGTGTAGACACCGGTTCGACGAGTTTACAATACCTGCAGTTACCAGGACAACCGACTGACCACTAAAAAGACCATTATCTTAAGTGTTTCTGTATTATTTGGCTATTATTCAAGACAAAGACAACTGCAAACAACGGATTTATATTTATAATATTTATGTCACTAGTATACAACTCAAAGCAAAACAACAACTCAATAATTCATATTATTTATAATATTTATATTTATATTGGCGAAAAACATGGTCACGGCTTAATTTTCGGAGAGCCGACCAACATGTAATGGCAGCTCCCAACAATATACAACATACAACGATTCAACAACGAAACAACATTCTTTTGATTACCAAATTGTTAATTAAATGCACGTGACCCTGGGAACAGAGGTCAAGTGCCAACAAAAATGTTTATTATTTACATATGATTGTGAACTTGGCGCACTATGCCATATGGCATGAAATCGTGACTTTACTATTTCATGTCACGCTTCCAGGTCACCACCACAAAGTGAAGGAGTGCGACCAAATTACAGAGCCGTGCCAATGCCTCCCGCCAATGAGAGATAGGAAGAGACAAGTTAAGGGTAAACATTGCCCATGTTTAAATGAAAATATTCTAACGCAGCTTAAATTGTGTTCAAGAAGATATCGTTACCAATGTCTGACAGGTGGACATTATCATGTTGAAATAATGAAGAATTGTCACATAACATATCGGGGTATTTGACGTAAGCACCCCCGGCCTTGATGACAACAGCCGCTAAAGCACTGTTTATGCGCCGTCTACCTTTTCATGGCTTTACAATTTTGGGAAAATCGCCAGTTGCGACGAGGCAAGATTTGAGACCAAATGATCCCGGTATTAGGCAATTGCCGAGACAAATAAGTGATTGTACACTTCATAACATTGCGTAAATCGCCAAATGCTAAACGTCCAATGTCATTCCCAATTTCCCACCACAATGAATTAATAAATACGCTGGAGCGGTATTTATATTGCACAACAAGTTTAATTTGCACTTAATTTGTGTAAACTTTAAACCGCTGTATCCTTGCCACCACAACGCAAGTCCAAGCCGCTCCAAACCCAACCTTGTACTACCTGGTCTGTGTCTTGAATGGCACAATGCATATCTGATTATCGATGACCCAACACACCATACAACAGATACATCTGAAATACTGAACATCTATGTTAGCATACAACCAACACAGGAAACGTATTACTAGATTATATCTGCTGGTATAGTTGTTAAGGGACAGCGAATATAAGATTTGTATGCTTGAGATTTCCACCTGCCAGCATTTAGTATTACCTCTTGAGAATGGCCTGTCATCGCTGCTGTAGTAGCAGCGCCTATCCTGAAAAAAATGGGTGCTGTAGCGGGAAGAATCAAAACCTAAACATTTCAAAGTCTTATGCAACACAGATGAAAATTGATAACGTGTTAGAGGCTGTCCATTAAAATGACAGAACAACGGCCCTCGAACGTTGGGACGATCTTGCAAAAAAGCTCTGAGATTAGTGACGGGACAGGATAACGCATGAACAGAAGGGATCATAATAGTTATACCTTTCCCAGCTTGGTCTGTTTTCGAATGGGACAAGTAAAGTTTAATAAATGTACCGGCAGCAGACTTGGTGATCATTATATCGTGAATTCCTATTATTTTATCAGAATTAACTCCTTTGGTAACCGTCAGTTCTCCTACACGGAGAAAACCAAGGAAAATGCTGCCCTGAACAATTTTGCCTCATATCCATTATGCAAGTTTGCGGCAGAAGTGATAACAGTTTTGACAATAAACCGCCAGTTATTCGTAAGCGAGTGTCCAACTTATTAGTTGATCTTTTCATTCCCTCTAATAATTTCGTAATTACAAAATGTTTTGTTGTATCCACTACACTCGACAGTTTGCAACGAGTAGAAATAGCGGATATGTATGCACGGACTGTATTGGGGGCCAATCCGCGTATGGATAACGTAGCGATAAAATGTGCTAACTGGTCTAAGGTAGGAGGCCAGGTATTAGACAAGCCTTGCTCGTGTCTAAAATTATCAAAAGTTGCAAGTCCTGTTATGTGCGACGCATGTGTGTTTTTTGAAAAAGATGCCTCGAGTAATCGGTTCACTTCAGACTGCACAGCAGTCGGATACACTGTTGGGGTACTACAGTTGGCCTGGATTCCGCTAATGGTGCTAAGTGTTTGAAACGCTCCCATTGCTGTCGAGAAAGAGAATCTGCAATATCATTACATTTACCGGGAATGTGTCGTGCTTTACATATAATGTTTTGTTCCATGATAAGGCCAAGTAATGGGCGTATAAGAGACATAACTCTTGTTGATTTGGAAGTAAACTAATTAAGCACAGCTACCAAGGATAGGTTATCGATTTGTAACACAATTTTGTGATGTTTAAAAAAGTTCCCCATACAGAAAATGCTAAACAAACTGGAACTAGTTCCAAAAATGTCATATCTAGGAAGATATCGGCGTCATGCAAAGGCCAAATATCTGACCATTTAAGGAAAAGCCATCTGCCTGATTAATATGCCCCACAACCTAAGCTTGGAGAACCGGCACTATCAGTGAAAAGATTAAGTGTGTCGTTTGACAACCACATATTATGCGGAAAAAAGGATACTCCATTGTATTGATCCAAAAAATTCAGCAACATAGCCAAATCCAAGTGCATCTCTTGTGTTATTCTTATGAAATGATATGGCTTCTTTGCTTTACATAATGCGTCGTAAAGACGGGCAAACAAAAATGAGTGACCCAATTAAGGATTATAGCTCCCGAAGTGTTATAATCCCTAAAAACGCCCTACATTATTATCGATTACTAAAAACCAGTTCCCTTCCCACTAATTTACCGAATAATGAATATACTAGTAAATTACGCACTCTTAACAAAGTCAATGTTGGACATTATTTTATATTCATCAGCAGTCAGTCTTTTTATGTCTGAGAATATAACATCCATCAATGTCCTTTTCATTTGGCAATCTTTTATTTCGTCTCAATTCTTTTTGTCTAGCCTTCATGCAGTTTTACTCAGCATCATCAAACATGTCTATCCAATTGAGTTCTAATAAAAATCAACATCTGCATCTATTGTTTCTTTGTTATTACCTTGTTGTAACAATATTTTCCTGCTAGCTTTAAGATATATCCCAATCCTCGATTTAAACCACTTTTTGTGTGCCTTCCTCTGACATTGTACATACATCCACTTCATTTGCTAATATTTGATTATGTTTTCTATATAGTAAATCCACAACTGATTCAGGACAGAAGGTATGTTTTGTGGCTTCCAAGATCTCCGTCTTTTCTGGCAATAAACATTGTCAACCTAGAAACGAGATTACACAGTCTAACAAAGCCACTGATGGACATTATTTTATATTCATCAGCAGTCAGTCTTATTCTGATAGTGTAACATCCCTCAATTTCCTTATGTCATTTTTATTTGGCAATCTTTTATGTCGTCTCAATTCTTTTTGTCTAGCCTTCTTGCAGTTTTACTCAGCATCATCAAACATGTCAACCAAATTGTGTTCTAGTAAAAATTAAAAAAAAAATATATGCATCATTTCCTTGTTGTAACAATATTTTCCTGCTACCTTTAAGATATATCCTAATCCTCGTTTTAAACCACTTTTTTTGTGCCTTCCTTAGACATTGTACATGCATCCTATTCATCTGCTAATATTTAAATGTGTTTTTTTTTTTATTCAAGACAAAAGATATGTTTTGTGACTTCCTCTTTAAATACCAAATACGACATTGCGAATCTTCTCATTTCACACAAAACACTGGTTTAAGAAAATAATATATCCCAATGGTTCAGTATTTGTTTTAAATCTCTTCTGTACATCCAAGCTCCTGCTTTAGCACCATCCCAGTCTGTTATTTCCAATCTGCCAGGCTATTCACCTTTTCTGACGTTAAAAATTGACACAACCTAGAAACAACGAGATTACACAGTCTAACAAAGTCACTGATGGACATTATTTTATATTCATCAGCATTCAGTCTTTTTATTTCTGAGAGTGTAACATCCCTCAATTTCCTTATGTCATTTTCATTTGGCAATCTTTTATTTCGTCTTAATTCTGTTTGACTAGCCTTCTTGCAGTTATACTCAGCATCATCAAACATGTCTATCCAATTGTGTTCTAGTAAATAATTTTTAAAAAATGCATCACTTGCTTCTTCGTCATTTCCTTGTAACAATATTTTCCTGCTAGCTTTAAGATATATCACAATCCTCGATTTGAACCACTTTTTGTGTGCCTTCCTCTGACATTGTACATACATCCACTTCATTTGCTAATATTTGATTATGTTTTCTATATAGTAAATCCACAACTGATTCAGGACAGAAGGTATGTTTTGTGGCTTCCAAGATCTCCGCCTCTTCTGGCATTAAAAAATAAGGTTACGCAGTCTAACAAAGTTATTGATGGACATTATTTTATATTCACCAGCAGTCAGTCTTCTTACTTCTGAGAGTGTAACATCCCTCAATTTCCTTATGTCATTTTCATTTGGCAATCTTTGAAGTCGTCTCAATTCTGTTTGACTAGCCTTCTTGCAGTTTTACTCAGCATCATCAAACTTGTCTATCCAATTGTTTAATAAAAATGAAAATCAACATCTGTTTCTGCTCATTACCTTTCAAAAATAACATTTTCCTGAATTTGTCTGCTATGTTTAACATATAGTCAGACATGATGATCACCAAGTTTCATGAAATATGCCCCAAGCAGTCCGGAGATGAGGAAAATGTTAATGGACAAAGCAAGACAGCAGACAGATGGTTAACATCACAATAGCTCGCTCATCTCAGCAATCAGTTAAAACTGCCTCCTCCTTAATAGCCAAATTAGGTACCACCAATCTTCTCATCTCGCACACAGCACTGGCTCAAGAATATTTTGCCAATGGGTCAGTAGTTGTTTTAATTCTATTTTTGTCCAGCCAAGGTCCAGCTTTAACATCATCCCAATCTTATTTCCAACCTGCCAGACTCTCTGCCTCTTCTAGCATTAAACATTGTCAACCTAGATACAACTACTAGTAGTTATACCCCCAAAATTAGTACCCCCAAAATTAGTAACTTAACTGAAAATACTATTTTTAAATACTTCACAATATTTATTTCTCTCTCTTTTTGTGATCATTTCGAAGTTTCATTGGTATAATCTAGGATTCATACAAATTCAAAGCATTAAATCAAAATCGGTTATATCACGAGGTTAGATGAATTTTGGACTTTGAGAACATATGATATTACGCAAATAATAATAATCATAATAAAATTTGACGAGTCATTTCATTAGGCCAATGAAACTGATTTTAGCATAGGTACCAACTTTTAAGCCTACCGCCAACTTCGTGTAAACCGAAAGTGAATGTATTACCTGTGCAATATATTAAAACTTACCTTTTGAAAAAGTTCCAAACTGTAGATGCACATTTGTATGAACAACTTGGTGGAAAAATGTTTTAAACGTCTTGTTAATGTCTATTGCTTCAAACAAGATAAAATGTTTTAATGGAATTGTAACTGTCACTAACGAATTTGACTAAATAAAACGTAAACAAACGTATTTACAGGTAACTTTGCATATTTTTTTAAACACAATGTGGGCCCCTGAATTCATCTCCTCTACGAATAACCCTTGTAGATGAACAGTAAATGAAATGAACCCAAAGGTTACATATGTCACACTGTGCCCATTTCTAAATTGTATTCTAGTAAAAATTAAAATATATATATATATGCATCACTTGCTTCTTTGTCATTTCCTTGTTGTAACAATATTTTCCTGCTAGCTTTAAGATATATCCCAATCCTCGTTTTAAACCACTTGTGTGCCTTCCTCTGACATTGTACATGCATCCACTTCATCTGCTAATATATGAATGTTTTCTAATTTGATTCAAGACAAAAGTTATGTTTTGTGACTTCCTCTATAAATACCAAATACGGCATTGCGAACCTTCTCATCTCACACAAAACACTGGTTTAAGAAAATAATATTCCCAATGGTTCAGTATTTGTTTTAAATCTTTTCTGTTCATCCAAGCTCCTGCTTTAGCACCACCCCAGTCTGTTATTTCCAATCTGCAAGGCTATTCACCTTTTCTGACGTTAAAAATTGACACAACCTAGAAACAACGAGATTACACAGTCTAACAAAGTCACTGATGGACATTATTTTATATTCATCAGCATTCAGTCTTCTTACTTCTGAGAGTGTAACATCCCTCAATTTCCTTATGTCATTTTCATTTGGCAATCTTTGAAGTCGTCTCAATTCTGTTTGACTAGCCTTCTTGCAGTTTTACTCAGCATCATCAAACTTGTCTATCCAATTGTTTAATAAAAATGAAAATCAACATCTATTTCTGCTCATTACCTTTCAAAAATAACATTTTCCTGAATTTGTCTGCTATGTTTAACATATAGTCAGACATGATGATCACCAAGTTTCATGAAATATGCCCCAAGCAGTCCGGAGATGAGGAAAATGTTAATGGACAAAGCAAGACAGCAGACAGATGGTTAACATCACAATAGCTCGCTCATCTCAGCAATCAGTTAAAACTGCCTCCTCCTTAATAGCCAAATTAAGTACCACCAATCTTCTCATCTCGCACACAGCACTGGCTCAAGAATATTTTGCCAATGGGTCAGTAGTTGTTTTAATTCTATTTTTGTCCAGCCAAGGTCCAGCTTTAACATCATCCCAATCTTATTTCCAACCTGCCAGACTCTCCGCCTCTTCTAGCATTAAACATTGTCAACCTAGATACAACTACTAGTAGTTATACCCCCAAAATTAGTACCCCCAAAATTAGTAACTTACTGAAAATACTATTTTTAAATACTTCACAATATTATTTCTCTCTCTTTTTGTGATCATTTCGAAGTTTCATTGGTATAATCTAGGATTCATACAAATTCAAAGCATTAAATCAAAATCGGTTATATCACGAGGTTAGATGAATTTTGGACTTTGAGAACATATGATATTACGCAAATAATAATAATCATAATAAAATTTGACGAGTCATTTCATTAGGCCAATGAAACTGATTTTAGCATAGGTACCAACTTTTAAGCCTACCCCCAACTTCGTGTAAACCGAAAGTGAATGTATTACCTGTGCAATATATTAAAACTTACCTTTTGAAAAAGTTCCAAACTGTAGATGCACATTTGTATGAACAACTTGGTGGAAAAATGTTTTAAACGTCTTGTTAATGTCTATTGCTTCAAACAAGATAAAATGTTTTAATGGAATTGTAACTGTCACTAACGAATTTGACTAAATAAAACGTAAACAAACGTATTTACAGGTAACTTTGCATATTTTTTTAAACACAATGTGGGCCCCTGAATTCATCTCCTCTACGAATAACCCTTGTAGATGAACAGTAAATGAAATGAACCCAAAGGTTACATATGTCACACTGTGCCCATTTCTAAATTGTATTCTAGTAAAAATTAAAAAATATATATATATATGCATCACTTGCTTCTTTGTCATTTCCTTGTTGTAACAATATTTTCCTGCTAGCTTTAAGATATATCCCAATCCTCGTTTTAAACCACTTTTTGTGTGCCTTCCTCTGACATTGTACATGCATCCACTTCATCTGCTAATATATGAATGTTTTCTAATTTGATTCAAGACAAAAGTTATGTTTTGTGACTTCCTCTATAAATACCAAATACGGCATTGCGAACCTTCTCATCTCACACAAAACACTGGTTTAAGAAATAATATTCCCAATGGTTCAGTATTTGTTTTAAATCTTTTCTGTTCATCCAAGCTCCTGCTTTAGCACCACCCCAGTCTGTTATTTCCAATCTGCAAGGCTATTCACCTTTTCTGACGTTAAAAATTGACACAACCTAGAAACAACGAGATTACACAGTCTAACAAAGTCACTGATGGACATTATTTTATATTCATCAGCATTCAGTCTTCTTACTTCTGAGAGTGTAACATCCCTCAATTTCCTTATGTCATTTTCATTTGGCAATCTTTGAAGTCGTCTCAATTCTGTTTGACTAGCCTTCTTGCAGTTTTACTCAGCATCATCAAACTTGTCTATCCAATTGTTTAATAAAAATGAAAATCAACATCTGTTTCTGCTCATTACCTTTCAAAAATAACATTTTCCTGAATTTGTCTGCTATGTTTAACATATAGTCAGACATGATGATCACCAAGTTTCATGAAATATGCCCCAAGCAGTCCGGAGATGAGGAAAATGTTAATGGACAAAGCAAGACAGCAGACAGATGGTTAACATCACAATAGCTCGCTCATCTCAGCAATCAGTTAAAACTGCCTCCTCCTTAATAGCCAAATTAGGTACCACCAATCTTCTCATCTCGCACACAGCACTGGCTCAAGAATATTTTGCCAATGGGTCAGTAGTTTTACGAGATTACACAGTCTAACAAAGCCACTGATGGACATTATTTTATATTCATCAGCAGTCAGTCTTATTCTGATAGTGTAACATCCCTCAATTTCCTTATGTCATTTTTATTTGGCAATCTTTTATGTCGTCTCAATTCTTTTTGTCTAGCCTTCTTGCAGTTTTACTCAGCATCATCAAACATGTCAACCAAATTGTGTTCTAGTAAAAATTAAAAAAAAAATATATGCATCATTTCCTTGTTGTAACAATATTTTCCTGCTACCTTTAAGATATATCCTAATCCTCGTTTTAAACCACTTTTTTTGTGCCTTCCTTAGACATTGTACATGCATCCTATTCATCTGCTAATATTTAAATGTGTTTTTTTTTTTATTCAAGACAAAAGATATGTTTTGTGACTTCCTCTTTAAATACCAAATACGACATTGCGAATCTTCTCATTTCACACAAAACACTGGTTTAAGAAAATAATATATCCCAATGGTTCAGTATTTGTTTTAAATCTCTTCTGTACATCCAAGCTCCTGCTTTAGCACCATCCCAGTCTGTTATTTCCAATCTGCCAGGCTATTCACCTTTTCTGACGTTAAAAATTGACACAACCTAGAAACAACGAGATTACACAGTCTAACAAAGTCACTGATGGACATTATTTTATATTCATCAGCATTCAGTCTTTTTATTTCTGAGAGTGTAACATCCCTCAATTTCCTTATGTCATTTTCATTTGGCAATCTTTTATTTCGTCTTAATTCTGTTTGACTAGCCTTCTTGCAGTTATACTCAGCATCATCAAACATGTCTATCCAATTGTGTTCTAGTAAATAATTTTTAAAAAATGCATCACTTGCTTCTTCGTCATTTCCTTGTAACAATATTTTCCTGCTAGCTTTAAGATATATCACAATCCTCGATTTGAACCACTTTTTGTGTGCCTTCCTCTGACATTGTACATACATCCACTTCATTTGCTAATATTTGATTATGTTTTCTATATAGTAAATCCACAACTGATTCAGGACAGAAGGTATGTTTTGTGGCTTCCAAGATCTCCGCCTCTTCTGGCATTAAAAAATAAGGTTACGCAGTCTAACAAAGTTATTGATGGACATTATTTTATATTCACCAGCAGTCAGTCTTCTTACTTCTGAGAGTGTAACATCCCTCAATTTCCTTATGTCATTTTCATTTGGCAATCTTTGAAGTCGTCTCAATTCTGTTTGACTAGCCTTCTTGCAGTTTTACTCAGCATCATCAAACTTGTCTATCCAATTGTTTAATAAAAATGAAAATCAACATCTGTTTCTGCTCATTACCTTTCAAAAATAACATTTTCCTGAATTTGTCTGCTATGTTTAACATATAGTCAGACATGATGATCACCAAGTTTCATGAAATATGCCCCAAGCAGTCCGGAGATGAGGAAAATGTTAATGGACAAAGCAAGACAGCAGACAGATGGTTAACATCACAATAGCTCGCTCATCTCAGCAATCAGTTAAAACTGCCTCCTCCTTAATAGCCAAATTAGGTACCACCAATCTTCTCATCTCGCACACAGCACTGGCTCAAGAATATTTTGCCAATGGGTCAGTAGTTGTTTTAATTCTATTTTTGTCCAGCCAAGGTCCAGCTTTAACATCATCCCAATCTTATTTCCAACCTGCCAGACTCTCTGCCTCTTCTAGCATTAAATTGTCAACCTAGATACAACTACTAGTAGTTTATACCCCCAAAATTAGTACCCCCAAAATTAGTAACTTAACTGAAAATACTATTTTTAAATACTTCACAATATTTATTTCTCTCTCTTTTTGTGATCATTTCGAAGTTTCATTGGTATAATCTAGGATTCATACAAATTCAAAGCATTAAATCAAAATCGGTTATATCACGAGGTTAGATGAATTTTGGACTTTGAGAACATATGATATTACGCAAATAATAATAATCATAATAAAATTTGACGAGTCATTTCATTAGGCCAATGAAACTGATTTTAGCATAGGTACCAACTTTTAAGCCTACCGCCAACTTCGTGTAAACCGAAAGTGAATGTATTACCTGTGCAATATATTAAAACTTACCTTTTGAAAAAGTTCCAAACTGTAGATGCACATTTGTATGAACAACTTGGTGGAAAAATGTTTTAAACGTCTTGTTAATGTCTATTGCTTCAAACAAGATAAAATGTTTTAATGGAATTGTAACTGTCACTAACGAATTTGACTAAATAAAACGTAAACAAACGTATTTACAGGTAACTTTGCATATTTTTTTAAACACAATGTGGGCCCCTGAATTCATCTCCTCTACGAATAACCCTTGTAGATGAACAGTAAATGAAATGAACCCAAGGTTACATATGTCACACTGTGCCCATTTCTAAATTGTATTCTAGTAAAAATTAAAATATATATATATATGCATCACTTGCTTCTTTGTCATTTCCTTGTTGTAACAATATTTTCCTGCTAGCTTTAAGATATATCCCAATCCTCGTTTTTAAACCACTTGTGTGCCTTCCTCTGACATTGTACATGCATCCACTTCATCTGCTAATATATGAATGTTTTCTAATTTGATTCAAGACAAAAGTTATGTTTTGTGACTTCCTCTATAAATACCAAATACGGCATTGCGAACCTTCTCATCTCACACAAAACACTGGTTTAAGAAAATAATATTCCCAATGGTTCAGTATTTGTTTTAAATCTTTTCTGTTCATCCAAGCTCCTGCTTTAGCACCACCCCAGTCTGTTATTTCCAATCTGCAAGGCTATTCACCTTTTCTGACGTTAAAATTGACACAACCTAGACAACGAGATTACACAGTCTAACAAAGTCACTGATGGACATTATTTTATATTCATCAGCATTCAGTCTTCTTACTTCTGAGAGTGTAACATCCCTCAATTTCCTTATGTCATTTTCATTTGGCAATCTTTGAAGTCGTCTCAATTCTGTTTGACTAGCCTTCTTGCAGTTTTACTCAGCATCATCAAACTTGTCTATCCAATTGTTTAATAAAAATGAAAATCAACATCTATTTCTGCTCATTACCTTTCAAAAATAACATTTTCCTGAATTTGTCTGCTATGTTTAACATATAGTCAGACATGATGATCACCAAGTTTCATGAAATATGCCCAAGCAGTCCGGAGATGAGGAAAATGTTAATGGACAAAGCAAGACAGCAGACAGATGGTTACATCACAATAGCTCGCTCATCTCAGCAATCAGTTAAAACTGCCTCCTCCTTATAGCCAAATTAAGTACCACCAATCTTCTCATCTCGCACACAGCACTGGCTCAAGAATATTTTGCCAATGGGTCAGTAGTTGTTTTAATTCTATTTTTGTCCAGCCAAGGTCCAGCTTTAACATCATCCCAATCTTATTTCCAACCTGCCAGACTCTCCGCCTCTTCTAGCATTAAACATTGTCAACCTAGATACAACTACTAGTAGTTATACCCCAAAATTAGTACCCCCAAAATTAGTAACTTACTGAAAATACTATTTTTAAATACTTCACAATATTTATTTCTCTCTCTTTTGTGATCATTTCGAAGTTTCATTGGTATAATCTAGGATTCATACAAATTCAAAGCATTAAATCAAAATCGGTTATATCACGAGGTTAGATGAATTTTGGACTTTGAGAACATATGATATTACGCAAATAATAATAATCATAATAAATTTGACGAGTCATTTCATTAGGCCAATGAAACTGATTTTAGCATAGGTACCAACTTTTAAGCCTACCCCCAACTTCGTGTAAACCGAAAGTGAATGTATTACCTGTGCAATATATTAAAACTTACCTTTTGAAAAAGTTCCAAACTGTAGATGCACATTTGTATGAACAACTTGGTGGAAAAATGTTTTAAACGTCTTGTTAATGTCTATTGCTTCAAACAAGATAAAATGTTTTAATGGAATTGTAACTGTCACTAACGAATTTGACTAAATAAAACGTAAACAAACGTATTTACAGGTAACTTTGCATATTTTTTTAAACACAATGTGGGCCCCTGAATTCATCTCCTCTACGAATAACCCTTGTAGATGAACAGTAAATGAAATGAACCCAAAGGTTACATATGTCACACTGTGCCCATTTCTAAATTGTATTCTAGTAAAAATTAAAAAATATAATATATATGCATCACTTGCTTCTTTGTCATTTCCTTGTTGTAACAATATTTTCCTGCTAGCTTTAAGATATATCCCAATCCTCGTTTTAAACCACTTTTTGTGTGCCTTCCTCTGACATTGTACATGCATCCACTTCATCTGCTAATATATGAATGTTTTCTAATTTGATTCAAGACAAAAGTTATGTTTTGTGACTTCCTCTATAAATACCAAATACGGCATTGCGAACCTTCTCATCTCACACAAAACACTGGTTTAAGAAAATAATATTCCCAATGGTTCAGTATTTGTTTTAAATCTTTTCTGTTCATCCAAGCTCCTGCTTTAGCACCACCCCAGTCTGTTATTTCCAATCTGCAAGGCTATTCACCTTTTCTGACGTTAAAAATTGACACAACCTAGAAACAACGAGATTACACAGTCTAACAAAGTCACTGATGGACATTATTTTATATTCATCAGCATTCAGTCTTCTTACTTCTGAGAGTGTAACATCCCTCAATTTCCTTATGTCATTTTCATTTGGCAATCTTTGAAGTCGTCTCAATTCTGTTTGACTAGCCTTCTTGCAGTTTTACTCAGCATCATCAAACTTGTCTATCCAATTGTTTAATAAAAATGAAAATCAACATCTGTTTCTGCTCATTACCTTTCAAAAATAACATTTTCCTGAATTTGTCTGCTATGTTTAACATATAGTCAGACATGATGATCACCAAGTTTCATGAAATATGCCCCAAGCAGTCCGGAGATGAGGAAAATGTTAATGGACAAAGCAAGACAGCAGACAGATGGTTAACATCACAATAGCTCGCTCATCTCAGCAATCAGTTAAAACTGCCTCCTCCTTAATAGCCAAATTAGGTACCACCAATCTTCTCATCTCGCACACAGCACTGGCTCAAGAATATTTTGCCAATGGGTCAGTAGTTGTTTTAATTCTATTTTTGTCCAGCTTTAACATCATCCCAATCTTATTTCCAACCTGCCAGACTCTCCGCCTCTTCTAGTTAAAACATTGTCAACCTAGATACAACTACTAGTAGTTATACCCCCAAAATTAGTACCCCCAAAATTAGTAACTTAACTGAAAATACTATTTTTAAATACTTCACAATATTTATTTCTCTCTCTTTTTGTGATCATTTCGAAGTTTCATTGGTATAATCTAGGATTCATACAAATTCAAAGCATTAAATCAAAATCGGTTATATCACGAGGTTAGATGAATTTTGGACTTTGAGAACATATGATATTACGCAAATAATAATAATCATAATAAAATTTGACGAGTCATTTCATTAGGCCAATGAAACTGATTTTAGCATAGGTACCAACTTTTAAGCCTACCCCCAACTTCGTGTAAACCGAAAGTGAATGTATTACCTGTGCAATATATTAAAACTTACCTTTTGAAAAAGTTCCAAACTGTAGATGCACATTTGTATGAACAACTTGGTGGAAAAATGTTTTAAACGTCTTGTTAATGTCTATTGCTTCAAACAAGATAAAATGTTTTAATGGAATTGTAACTGTCACTAACGAATTTGACTAAATAAACGTAAACAAACGTATTTACAGGTAACTTTGCATATTTTTTTAAACACAATGTGGGCCCCTGAATTCATCTCCTCTACGAATAACCCTTGTAGATGAACAGTAAATGAAATGAACCCAAAGGTTACATATGTCACACTGTGCCCATTTCTAAATTGTATTCTAGTAAAAATTAAAAAATATATATATATATGCATCACTTGCTTCTTTGTCATTTCCTTGTTGTAACAATATTTTCCTGCTAGCTTTAAGATATATCCCAATCCTCGTTTTAAACCACTTTTTGTGTGCCTTCCTCTGACATTGTACATGCATCCACTTCATCTGCTAATATATGAATGTTTTCTAATTTGATTCAAGACAAAAGTTATGTTTTGTGACTTCCTCTATAAATACCAAATACGACATTGCGAACCTTCTCATCTCACACAAAACACTGGTTTAAGAAAATAATATTCCCAATGGTTCAGTATTTGTTTTAAATCTTTTCTGTTCATCCAAGCTCCTGCTTTAGCACCACCCCAGTCTGTTATTTCCAATCTGCAAGGCTATTCACCTTTTCTGACGTTAAAAATTGACACAACCTAGAAACAACGAGATTACACAGTCTAACAAAGTCACTGATGGACATTATTTTATATTCATCAGCATTCAGTCTTCTTACTTCTGAGAGTGTAACATCCCTCAATTTCCTTATGTCATTTTCATTTGGCAATCTTTGAAGTCGTCTCAATTCTGTTTGACTAGCCTTCTTGCAGTTTTACTCAGCATCATCAAACTTGTCTATCCAATTGTTTAATAAAAATGAAAATCAACATCTGTTTCTGCTCATTACCTTTCAAAAATAACATTTTCCTGAATTTGTCTGCTATGTTTAACATATAGTCAGACATGATGATCACCAAGTTTCATGAAATATGCCACAAGCAGTCCGGAGATGAGGAAAATGTTAATGGACAAAGCAAGACAGCAGACAGATGGTTAACATCACAATAGCTCGCTCATCTCAGCAATCAGTTAAAACTGCCTCCTCCTTAATAGCCAAATTAGGTACCACCAATCTTCTCATCTCGCACACAGCACTGGCTCAAGAATATTTTGCCAATGGGTCAGTAGTTGTTTTAATTCTATTTTTGTCCAGCCAAGGTCCAGCTTTAACATCATCCCAATCTTATTTCCAACCTGCCAGACTCTCCGCCTCTTCTAGCATTAAACATTGTCAACCTAGATACAACTACTAGTAGTTATACCCCCAAAATTAGTACCCCCAAAATTAGTAACTTAACTGAAAATACTATTTTTAAATACTTCACAATATTTATTTCTCTCTCTTTTTGTGATCATTTCGAAGTTTCATTGGTATAATCTAGGATTCATACAAATTCAAAGCATTAAATCAAAATCGGTTATATCACGAGGTTAGATGAATTTTGGACTTTGAGAACATATGATATTACGCAAATAATAATAATCATAATAAAATTTGACGAGTCATTTCATTAGGCCAATGAAACTGATTTTAGCATAGGTACCAACTTTTAAGCCTACCCCCAACTTCGTGTAAACCGAAAGTGAATGTATTACCTGTGCAATATATTAAAACTTACCTTTTGAAAAAGTTCCAAACTGTAGATGCACATTTGTATGAACAACTTGGTGGAAAAATGTTTTAAACGTCTTGTTAATGTCTATTGCTTCAAACAAGATAAAATGTTTTAATGGAATTGTAACTGTCGCTAACGAATTTGACTAAATAAAACGTAAACAAACGTATTTACAGGTAACTTTGCATATTTTTTTAAACACAATGTGGGCCCCTGAATTCATCTCCTCTACGAATAACCCTTGTAGATGAACAGTAAATGAGATGAACCCAAAGGTTACATATGTCACACTGTGCCCATTTCTAAATTGTATTCTAGTAAAAATTAAAAATATATATATATGCATCACTTGCTTCTTTGTCATTTCCTTGTTGTAACAATATTTTCCTGCTAGCTTTAAGATATATCCCAATCCTCGTTTTAAACCACTTTTTGTGTGCCTTCCTCTGACATTGTACATGCATCCACTTCATCTGCTAATATATGAATGTTTTCTAATTTGATTCAAGACAAAAGTTATGTTTTGTGACTTCCTCTATAAATACCAAATACGACATTGCGAACCTTCTCATCTCACACAAAACACTGGTTTAAGAAAATAATATTCCCAATGGTTCAGTATTTGTTTTAAATCTTTTCTGTTCATCCAAGCTCCTGCTTTAGCACCACCCCAGTCTGTTATTTCCAATCTGCAAGGCTATTCACCTTTTCTGACGTTAAAAATTGACACAACCTAGAAACAACGAGATTACACAGTCTAACAAAGTCACTGATGGACATTATTTTATATTCATCAGCATTCAGTCTTCTTATTTCTGAGAGTGTAACATCCCTCAATTTCCTTATGTCATTTTCATTTGGCAATCTTTTATGTCGTCTTAATTCTGTTTGACTAGCCTTTTTGCAGTTATACTCAGCATCATCAAACATGTCTATCCAATTGTGTTCTAGTAAAAAATTTTAACAAAAATGCATCGCTTGCTTCTTCGTTATTTCCTTGTTGTAACAATATTTTCCTGCTAGCTTTAAGATATACCACAATCCTCGATTTAAACCACTTGTTGTGTGCCTTCCTCTGACATTGTACATACATCCACTTCATTTGCTAATATTTGATTATGTTTTTTATATAGTAAATCCACACCTGATTCAGGACAGAAGGTATGTTTTGTGGCTTCAAAGATCTCCGCCTCTTCTGGCATAAAAAATGAGGTTACGCAGTCTAACAAAGTTATTGATAGACATTATTTTATATTCATCAGCAGTCAGTCTTCTTATTTCTGAGAGTGTAATATCCCTTAATTTCCTTATGTCATTTTCATTTGGCAATCTTTTATGTCGTCTCAATTCTGTTTGACTAGCCTTCTTGCAGTTATACTCAGCATCATCAAACATGTCTATCCAATTGTGTTTTAATAAAAATCAAGATCTGCATCATTTACCTTGTAACAATATTTTCTTGCTAGCTTTAAGATATATCACAATCCTCGATTTAAACCACTTTTTGTGTGCCTTCCTCTGCCATTGTACATACATCCACTTCATTTGCTAATATTTGATATGTTTTCTATATAGTAAATCCACAACTGATTCAGGACAGAAGGTATGTTTTGTGGCTTCCAAGATCTCTGCCTCTTCTGGCATAAAAAATGAGGTTACGCAGTCTAACAAAGTTATTGATGGACATTATTTTATATTCATCAGCAGTCAGTCTTCTTATTTCTGAGAGTAACATCCCTCAATTTCCTTATGTCATTTTCATTTGGCAATCTTTGAAGTCGTCTCGGACAATTCTGTTTGACTAGCCTTCTTGCAGTTGTACTCAGCATCATCAAACTTGTCTATCCTATTGTGTTCTAATAAAAATGAAAATCAACATCTGCATCTCTTGTTTGTGCTCATTACCATTCAAAAATAACCTTTTCCTGAATTTGTCTGCTATCTTTAACATATAGTCAGACATGATGATCACCAAGTTTCATGAAATATGCCCCAAGCAGTCCGGAGATGAGGAAAATGTTAATGACAAAGCAAGACAGCAGACAGATGGTTAACATCACAATAGCTCGCTAATCTCAGCAATGAGTTAAAACTGCTTCCTCCCTAATAGCCAAATTAGGTACCACCAATCTTCTCATCTCGCACACTGGCTCAAGAATATTTTGCCAATGGGTCAGTAGTTGTTTTATTCTATTTTTGTCCAGCCAAGGTCCAGCTTTAACATCATCCCAATTTGTTATTTCCAACCTGCCAGACTCCGCCTCTTCTAGCATTAAACATTGTCAACCTAGATACAACTACTAGTAGTTATACCCCCAAAATTAGTAACTTAACTGAAAATACTATTTTTAAATACTTCACAATAGATATTTCTCTCTCTTTTTCTGATCATTTCGAAGTTTCATTGGTATAATCTAGGATTCATACAAATTCAAAGCATTAAATCAAAATCGGTAATATCACGAGGTTAGATGAATTTTGGACTTTGAGAACATATGATATTACGCAAATAATAATAATCATAATAAAATTTGACGAGTCATTTCATTAGGCCAATGAAACTGATTTTAGCATAGGTACCAACTTTTAAGCCTACCCCCACTTCGTGTAAACTGGAAGTGAATGTATTACCGGTGCAATATATTAAAACGTACCTTTTGAAAAAGTTCCAAACTAGATGCACATTTGTATAAATAACTTGGTGGGAAAATGTTTTAAACGTCTTTCTAACACAGTCTATTGCTTCAAACAAGATAAAATGTTTTAATTGATGGAATTGTAACTGTCACTAACGAATTTGAACGTAAACAAACGTATTTACAGGTAACTTTGCATATTTTTTTAAACACAATGTTTGCACCTGAATTCATCTTCTCTACGAATAACCCTTGTAGATAAACAGTAAATGAGATGGACCCAAAGGTTACATATGTCACACTGTGCCCATTTCAAAAATACAAGTGAAGCACATTTACGAAACTGTTTTGGCTGGAACAGGTGACAAACACAACACTTTTCAGATTCATCAATATCATCATCATTATCATTTTAGCCAGAACAATAAGAATCACTGACAAGTGGAACAGGCCCACCAGACTTATTAATACCCGAAGTACCTTGGATTTCTGATTGTGGAACAGGTGTTTTCTTTGTAGAAGTTTTAGGGTTGATGTTTTTTTTTTTTTGCTCTTGGATTTAACACTACTGGAGAGACTGGAGTTGGTAGAAATAACAGTGTTACTAATTTTATTACTGTTTGCCCACGGAGTTATAAATTTTGGTTGTGACTTAGACTTTTTCCGAGATTTAAATATTGCCTGGTTGCGTTTCTTTGACAAATCACCAACTACAGACTCTGGTTTTGATGACTTTGACTTAGTGACATTTACCTTCAATATATTTTTCTTTGTAAAATAATTGAATACATCTGATTCTCGGTCCTTGTCACTGGATCTCTTGTCCACAGACGAATGTGCATCTACAGTTGTTGCTGGTTGGGCAGGAACACTTTCTGTTATACCTGGACACTATTGTTCATCCTCTACCTCTTGTGGCTGGATAGTAATTCCCAAAGTTGCTGCTAAAATGTTGTCTGATCCTTCAGTATCTGAGGCTGAGTTAGGATTACCGGTACCATTAACATCAGTATCATCAGTATTTTCATACAATTTAGCTGGAGCAACTTGAACATCTGTAATAGTGTTTTCACATGGATACACTCCAGTTTTACGCAAAGCTGACACAAGATTTTGTTGTGAAAATGCAAAAAAGGTAAGGTGAATTTGAGAGCTTTCCAACTTGATATTTTGTGATCACAGAACCGGGATTGGCTTTCTAGAATGCATGACATTATTTATTATATAATTTCTTGAATGGTCCAGCATGGTATACCAACATCCAATCTATAATATATCAAGAAACAAATAAAAAATGAAAGTTTGTGTTCAACTTACAGAACATAAGATTCGTTGATCCACCTTTGGACTGACGTATTATGTATATGTCACCCATGCTCATTTCATCATCGCTGGAAATTGTAATGATTGAAATTCTACAAAATAAAATAAGAGAACTAAATTAAATGTCTTGATTTACTAAAGTTAATAACTCAAAATATTAATATGAAAATATAAACCAAATATAACAGTAACAATTGGTATTAACGAATACAGCTGCTAGTTTCTCCTCGACTTTAATCAGTTAGCACGCTATTGTCGTTATCAACGTATGCAGGTTAAACCGTTTCTCTTTCAGCATTTAATGATCCATATTAGATGATTCTTCACTTACGTCACTGCAAAACAACAACAAAAATTAAACCTTTAAGCGCTCATTTAAGACATTGTGCATCACAATACATCACATGTTCAAGTGTTATATTTTTAAAGTTAAAATGTTAATCTATAATATATTAAAAAACAAATAAGAAATGACAGTTTGTGTTCAACTTACAGAACATAAGATTCGTTGATCCACCTTTGGACTGACGTATTATTTATATGTCACCCATGCTCATTTCATCATTGCTGGAAATTGTAATGATTGAAATTCTACAAAATAATGTTTTTTATCACCATCGTCACTTATATTGGATATTTTGGAGGCGCTACAATAAAGATGAAATATATCTTTAAAGTTAAGTCAATTATAGGTTAAAAATTAAAACATAGATAGATATCAAACTTTCATTTCTTTTTATTTTATAAATAATAAAACATCATAAAATAATTTTTGACATTTACATTTAATTTGTCCAAATGAAAGGGAGATAATTTTTTTCCTATTTAAACTAAGCACATAGCATTATGAACATCCACCAAATGTATATTCATCTCTTAGTCTTAGCGAGTTTATTATTTTTTAAATGGTAAAGTACATTTACTTGTGTGGAGCTGTATATTTTTACTTTTTCTTCATTGGTGTCGATGTCACATATCGGTCGTCCTTTTTAAAAAATCAATTTCCTCATGATTTGTACTTTTTTCATGTATATCGGTCGTCCCTTCCTCATGATTTGTACTTTTTTCATGTATATCGGTCGTCCCTTTCCAAAAAATAATTTCCTCATGATTTTTACTTTTTCTTTATTGGTGTCGATGTTGCATATCGGTCGTCCTTTTCCAAAAACCAATTTCCACATGATTTTAACTTTTTACGAACAGACAGTGATCTCTGGGAGTATTGTCATGGGAGCTGCCAACACCAGCTGGCAAAAAAATCGTTGATATTGTTTAATGGGGGAAACAATGCATGGGAAGCAGATGGGTTATGAAGGGTACCAAGGAATCCAACATGGGGAAGCTTTCCATCGGACATAAAGTGTCTCATGTAATGAAATAGTCCATTTTTAAAATCCGGACAGGCTGAACTGCTGTCAAACCTTGTGCAAACTATAATCATGTACATGTAGTGCGGGTATGTGAGCGTCATTGGTATCGGTGTGCAAATAATCGATGTATACATTATGCGGTATGAAATATGAAAATGTTTAAAGCTATTTGGAACAAAGTTCGATGCAATGGCTACATTATAGTAGTTGTTACATTACTAGCGTATGAATTTTGAAAATACATCGTAACTTATGAATGTCGTATTCATTCATAGACTCTTTATTATTAAACATACAGCGAGTACCGTACACATGTCTCGTATAAGCTGTTATTTGATTGGTTAAATACTTCGTTTACGCTGCTGTCGTTAACATTTGATAAAAAATTTCACATTAGTTTTTTTATGTATTTATATTATTAATCTTTATTAATAAAATATGCATCTTTTCAAAACAATGTTGGTGACATCCAATTGCCTCTGCGCAAATCCGATTGTCAGCCTGCTTTTACCGTTCTGTAGTTTCACTATGGGCGAACCGCCGTCACGAGGCGAATAAAATGGATTCTCTGTGGATAGCGTTAAAACTTAAAATAAAGTTACTTATTTAAAATCGCAATTAAAACTGGGTGAAATATATCATGTTTCACGTTGTGATAGCGCACAGGGCGAACTACTGTGAATGAATGAAGCAATGTTAGTTTTATGTTCAAGATTATCAGACGTAGACGTGCGGATGCAAAGGAATATCGTTTTTTCATGCTCGTTTTCAGCCTTTTCATATGAAAATGGGCCCTGAAAAAATAGACTTTTCATGCGGCTTTAATCGTGCACATGTACCTGTACATAGACTTCATTCCGGCATAAACACCAAAGTGCGAGAATACTTTGTGGTTTTGCACTGTTACAGTACAGCTCAAGTGGATACGTGAATTTCACCCGCCGCGGTGTTTTTTTAATCCGTGACAGCAAAATTCCGGTGGGAATTATCTGACCACCGCGATTTGCAGTGGACGATTTTGCCGGTGGTAAAATATTGAAAGGACTAGTCCACCTGGTCGTCCACCGCGGTCATCAGTTTTAAGAATTAAATCATTATCCTTACAGTTGACGATTCCAGACAGATAGAAGATATTGGGTGTTTAACATAATTAAGCATTTCCAATTGCCCATGTGAATGAGATTGCATTTGGATCGCGCTTGCATTAGGTGGTTGATAAGCACATATAGGAGATCCACTACAGTTTATCATAGGATTTTTAAAGTTCATATTTACTGATGTTGAATGGTTTTGCATGGCCATCATATTATGTGACATATTATATGGTATATTAAACGAATTACCTGTAGTTAAACAAGATGCCGCACTGTCCTGAATACTATTCGATGTTTTCATCTGTATTTTATTTATATTCCCGCTTTATCCACTTTCATTGTGTCCTTTCTTTTCTTTCCCGATTTTTTAACTTTTCCCGTTTTTTTATCTCCTTCTTTTGAATTCATCAGAATCACAGAACTCATATTAAACTATGTATCAAATAAATTTCATAAATATTACATTTTATAACTCTGTAATCCAGGAATTTTCTAGAGCCAAAATTTGTACTGCTCACAATATACGCACATGCGCTCCAGGACAACCGACTGACCACTAGAAAGTATTGAAACCATTATCGTGTCGTCTCGATATAAGTGAAATGGTGATTTTAAAACTGAGAGCATCACAAGTTCAATGGAAAATTGTTATCTTTTTTTTTATTAAAGTGAAATGTAAATCTACAATATATCAATAAACAAATAAATTAAACAATGAAAGTTTCAGTGTTCAACTTACAGATCACAAGATTCGTTGATCCATTTTTGAAGTGACGTATTGTCACCCATGCTCATTTTATCATCGCTGGACATTGTAATGATTGAAATTCTACAAAATAAAATAAATTAAATATTTACTAAGGTTAATGAATTAAAATATTCATATGAAAATATAAATCAAACAGCCATTTCTTTTGGGTAATGTAGTATTAGATATCGTAAGAACAAGCGGTATAAAAACTTACTCCTTTTGATCCTCGCTTGCTAAGTTGTATTGAAACGTTGCTGTTTTTTTATCACCATCGTCACTTGCAATGGATATATTGGATATATTAAAGGCGCTATAATAATAAAAGATGATCGTGTATTTTTAAAGTATAGTCAATCAAAGGTTAAAAATTAAAACATAGGTGTATATCAAACTTTCAATTCTCTTTTCTATTTATGAACTTATAATTAGAAATGACAAAAATGAAAGATTATGAAATAATTACTTTATTGACATTTACATTTAATTTGTCCAAATGAAAGGGAGATAAATTATGTTTTTTTACGTGAACTAAGCACATGGCTTTATGACCCCCCCCCCCCCCCCCCCCCCCCCCCCCCCCCGATGTGGTTTCATCTCTTAGTGAGTTTTTTTTAATGGTAAAGTACATTTACTTGACGCGTGGAACTGTAGATTTTTTACTTTTTCTTCATTGGTGTTGATGTTGCATATCGGTCGTCCCTTTCTAAAAAATCAATTTCCTCATGTTTTTTACTTTTTTCATTGGTGTCGATATTGTATATCGGCAATTTCCTCATGATTTTTACTTTTTCTTCATTGGTGTCGATGTTGTATATCGGTCGTCCCTTTCTGAAAAATTAATTTTTTCTCATCATCCATGCCAAAAAATCTAAATATTAGTATAGGTACATTTTATCAACAACTAAATATTATCCTAATAATGTGCTTGTCAAAAACATTTAACTGATATGGAAACGTCACCAGCTATAGCCTGAGCCTCCCTGAGGAAGTAAACAAAACAATTTAAAAATACTTATTTGGCGTCAGAAGTGTCAGTGAAATAACAGTCACCGACATTTTATTTTTATCGAGTTTTTGGTCAGATACGATAGGGTTCGAAATCAACGGCCTTCTAAACAAAGTTACAAAAACTATTCAAAATTTATTTGGCAAATCAGAAGAAGTTTAAAATTCCACAATTTTAATTTTAATGTTATAAAATACTTATGTTTAGACACTGTCGTTTCCACTTGCAACCATTGAAATGATTTTGCCTTGAAATTGACTGACTAGAGAAAAACAATCGCTTAATAATTGATAAGATAATTTTAGTTTTCGTGATCAGAGTGACACACCATAATATTGTTTGAACGATATGTCACGAAATCATTTGTATAATGCAGAGTGTTGAAAAAATTATGTTCAATAAAATATTTAGACTTGTTTTATGATATGATGTAAAATTGATATATAGCTTTAACAATAGGAATTAGAATAATCTTTTATTTCAATTCAAAAGTGAAATACATATTTCTAGACACCCTGTATGTATACATTTTATTTTACCAAAGATTTTATCACTATGAATGAGCATTTCTATACAAATTGACATTTTTATCACAATGATTATTACATCTGAAGTTAGTAGGAAATGTTAATTATTTTATTTTTTGACAAGCCGTAACAATCTCAATTTGAATATTCTCTCAAAATTGTTGACCCTCACGGAATCGTTGATAAATGACATAAACGATAAGGCAAACATTGAGACCACTGATCATTCGTCCGGCAATTGTTCACCTTCTATATACAGTTTATCATATTTCATGTTGGCGCGATTACCATTTCTTTTGGCCGATTTATAGAACGGTTATAGTTTTGTTTTCGTTTATTTGTTTTAGGAAATTGTTCATTTATGCTTACCTGTTTATTTTATTGTCCTGTAAGAACTTCCGGGGCCGATCTGCGTATCAGTTCCCTGTCCTTAAAATCCTGGAATTTGGAATGATCGGTCGTGTCTTTCCTGGAATTTTTTATCCCATACGGTGCACTCTCTAAAGTAGGAAATGTTAATCATTTTATATTTTGACAAGTTTTTCGTAACAATCTCAATTTGAATGTTCTCTCTCTTTCTCTCTCTGAAAATCGTTGACCCTTACGGAATCGTTGATATCGTCACTTGTTATCAGGTAATGGTATCTAAAATTAAATTTTCATTTTTAATTATTAAGTTATTTGTAACAGAAAACATATGCTTTGCAATGCAACCATGATAAGCAAATGACAAGGCAAATATTGAGACCATTGATTATAAAATTCTATACTTTGGACAGGGACTAAAGGAAGTGTCAAAATGTATAAAAGAGCAAGCAACCATGGTTTTGTCAACTGTGGGCAAGAATTCACAGGCTACGGCCACGGAACTATAGAAAACCTTATCTATGGACAACGACGACAAAGTGTGAAGTAATCCTACCCAGTCTTGAAAACTTACGTTTCTGGGATTGGGGATGTGGAAAACACATGGTTGCTGTCAAGAGTTGAGATATTATCGTATTGGTATCTTTATTGGCCAGACTTAAGGGTTTGTCGTCAGTACGTTTACACAAACCGAGTAATTTGAAAGTGTAAAATGTATCTCGAATATTACATCAGGAATAAATAATGGTACAACACAATAAAAGTTTATGAAACACTTTTAACAAACATCAATAACACTTTCTGATTTCGGATGATTATGGTATCGTTGTATTCACTTGTCATAATGGATTTTATTTGGAACCGAGACAGATCGTGATAAAAAAAATATCCAAGGACATAAGACTCATCTTACGACAACAGGGCTATTTAGAACACATTGCTGCATAGATAAAAAATACCATAAGGGAAGCTACAGCATGGTGACATAAGTTTTTCCGTTTTCAGACATTTTGAATTTTATTTTTTTCCACTTCGATTTTATAAATAAAAAAATACGCCGTTTTAATGAAAAATAAAAAGTGGGGCGTTTTTCATAGTAACTATGGCACCCACTGACATACTTATCAATCGGATGTTTAAGTCTCGCCTGCTTTCTACAGGAAGCGACAGTTTGTAAACAATGGCCAACCGGGGGAAAGAAATGTCATCCGAGACGAAGCAAAATATCGTTCAGGTACTTAAAGCGGGCCTATCAAAACAACAAATTGCAGAATTTTTAGGCATTAATTATTCCACACTGTTGAAATTTTTAAAACGTCATGGACAGCGCCAAACTTCGGAAAATTTGCCGAGAAGTGGGAGGCCTAGAAAAATGGATGACAGGATTAGACACCTGGAACAGGTACTTCGGGAGGATCATACATCTACACTTCTTGATATTACTAAAAATTTCAATCATGTGAGTACGGTGAATGTTTGTAAAAGGACAATTCAGAGAGTTGTGCACGCTAATGGTCTGAGAAAGCGCTCCATTCGTAAAGAATTAGGGGTCCGGCAGATTAACAGAGTGCGACGTGTTCATTGGTGTAAAAACAGATTAAGATGGACAGTTAACAATAATTGATAAAAAAATGTATTTTTTTCGGATGAAATGAAGGTAATTGTTAGTGGAGATGGACTTGTAAAAATTATGAGGAAACAAACGAAGCCTACCTTCCAGAATGCATCGGCCATATTCAGCAGTACAGGGGTCAACATATTTCTATTATGGTTTAGGAATGCATTACATTTTATGGTGTTGGAACTACATTTGTAAATGGTAACATGAATAGTGAAAATATATTGAGACACTTGATATAATTTATGGCAGGTTGTAATACAGCATTTTCTCAATAGACCATACATAAACCAGGATGACAATGCTACATGTCATGCCTCCCGTGCTACTAAAGCCTGGAAGGAAAGAAATGTAATTCCGTGTCTTCCCTGGCCTGCTCACTCACCGGATTTGAATATAATAGAAAATGTCTGGCTTGTCACGAAAAATCGTGTGAAAAAACAAGTTCAAACTATCCAGCGTGTCGATGATCTCAAGCCGTTTTGCTTCACACTTTGAGATCTCTTAATTTTAATTACATACAGAACCTATATTCATCCATTCCGAGACGCCTACAAAAAGTAATAAGGTCAAAGGGCTATATTACAAAATATAAATATACAGAATAACAGGTAAGTCTTTAAATTAGTTCCTGTTGATTTTTTTCAGGTGAATTCAAAATGGCCGAAAACGGAAAAAACTTATGTCAACATGCTGTAGATCTCGCAAAAGTGGCTGTGTGACATTCAGACATTTACATGAAAATTAACGATTTTTACATTAATACAATGATGATTTTATTGTATTTATCCACTTAATGTGTGCATCCTAATGTTATACACGTCCCTTGTGTATATATGTGCACAGTCTAAGATAGACAACTGATGTTAAACGTTTTCACAGATCATTTGTCCTGATTTTTCGCCATGAATTTGACATTTAGAAATGAAAGTCACGGGGTCTTCCAGAAGAAACCTCAAAGACTGTTACCCCGTGTTACGGCATGCGTTAAACAAAAGAACCCTCCTACACACTAACTTGAGCACACTGCAGAGGTCAAAATTTCTGCCACTTCTGAAATATTCCTGACTGGGAGGTTAAACCCAATTTAATCAATTAAAACAATCCTCTTGTGATTATTGGCTTAGGAAACATTAATGTATTGGCAAAAAATTAATAGGACTTATTAGTGAAAAAATTATATTTTATTACAAAACAAATACTTTTTGTATGCGAAATAATAATTATATTCTCTCAAGCCGAATTCACAAATACTCTCGGTCTCTGTCAAACCGAAAACACAAATATTCTCTCTCATCCTTTCAACCGAAAACACAAATATTCTCTCTCCCTTTCAACCGAAAACACATATTCTCCCTCTCTTTTGTCAAGCCAAAAACACGCACGCTACCTCTCAATGCTATCACGTGCAACTGTTCAACAATATGGCTGCTTTCTGAAGAGATCCACTCGCACAAGGAACAACTTATTCAATTACAGTTGGAAAAAAGACCAGCAGCATCACAGAAATAGTAACGCGTGTGAATTAAGATACAGAGAATCAAGTTACATAATCTGAGGTATTGTTTTGACATTAGAACTATTTGTAAAACTCATCAACAAAAATTCATCGTTTATTTATGTTACTTGGTTACGTCGCTATTGTCCCTGCACTGTCCTCATTGTTTATGACGTCATTGGTTTAAAAAAAAAACTCGCAACTTCCGGTTACCGTACAGTGCTTTACAATTCTTTACGTAAATGGAGGTCTACATAGACGGTACATGTAAAAATAACGGAAAGCCTTCTGCTAGAGCCAGTTATGTGATTTTTTGGGGAGAAAATGACTTCAAAAATAGTTCTGGTCTTGTACATAATGAATTCAAGCAAACTAATAATGTCGGTGAACTAATGGCAGCAGTCAAGTGTTTAGAACAAATCCATCAACTTAATCTCAAGGATATTACTATCTAATTAGGGGCGTCACTCATGATATCTCATATTGGAAAGGCGCAGACTGGAAATTGAAATCGTCTGGCAATCCTGTTAAAAACAAGGATATTTGGATGCGTGTAGATGCGCTGTCAAACTGCCAATGTGAAATGGGTACACGTCAAACGTGACTCAAACCAAGGACAAATCGCAGCTGATAATTTGGCCAGAAGGGCTTTAAATTCAAAGTTAATTGAAAATGAATCCCAAAATTTTAACAGTTTTAATGAAGAATCTGATCAGGAATCAATACCGAAAACAATCATAACTCCTAAAAAATAACTACTACTTCCCGTCGACAGAGGAAAACATCACCAAAGGACTCTCCGTCACTGTCTGTTATTGCAACTATGAAGCGCATGGAGGAAATGATGTTGTCTTTTCATGAAGAAATTGTAAATCTAAATGATATTATTTCCTGTCATATCGATAATACTAACAGTGCGTTTGAAAACCTTAATGATAAGATCACTGGACTGTCGAATTATATGAAAGTTAGGTCTAAAGTTATTCAGTCAGATATAGATGAAGTAAAGTCAAGTCTAAATACATTACGGATGGGTTCCGATACTAAAGCAGAAATATTAACAAGCAAAGTAAAGAGTGTTGGAGACAGATTGAAGACTGTTGAAAATTCAATTAATACCACTGTTCCAAAGTATAGTGATGTTTTAAAATATGGAAAGCAAAAAGTAGAAAAGTGCACCATGACCGAACCGGAAATGAATTCAGCAACTTCAGTACATGTTGATCAATTACAACAGAAAAGTGGTGATAAAAATCAAAATAATTCAAAAAGCAGCGCAAAAGAAGTGACAAATTCTGGTAACATCAAAGGTGGTAAGGAATTGTTTATAATTGGTAGCTCAATTGTAAAGAGGATGTCAACAAAAAGAATGTCGTCGGAAAATTTAAAAGTGAGAGTAAAAACCATGCGAGGCGCAAAAGTAAAAGACATAGAAGTCCAACTAGCACGTGAGTTAAAAGAAGGACGTCTTCAAAGTGTAGATGCCGTAACACTACAAGTCGGTACTAATATCATATCAAATGGAGAAAGTATAGAGAGCATTGTGGGAGATTTTAGAGATGTGATAGACACTGTGTCACAACGTCAACCAGACTTAAAAATTATCATTTCTTCTATTTTGCAACGACCGAATGATATCTCTGCAAATATGAAAATCCGAGCTGTAAATCACAAATTGAAACTGCTACAATCTAAAAAATGTATCATTTGTTGATAACCCTTCTGATTTTGTAATTGGTAGTGTAGTTGAAGATCTTTACAGCGACCGCATTCATATCAATGTAAATGGCAACAAACGTTTAAGTTTAAATATAACATGTCTTGCACATACTATTCTAAACACATCTACCAGAAAATCAAATTTTTACAAGGAGAGGTTATCAGGGAGGAGAATGAACTACAATTCATTTCGACTTTGCACACTTGTGTAAATAAAAATACTAACTTAGAACTTAGTCTAAACCCATTTGAAAGTCAACAATTTATGCAATATGTACATATGTTATTATCTAATGTTTTTTGTGTACCGCATTTTGCATTTTTTAATACTAACACTAGTATAGTGTCAATCCATTTTGTTTTCAAGATAAAGGTTTAAATATATTACGTTGGGCTAAATTAGAAGATGCTGGCTTGATACCTTATCCGACTGGATAGGGTTGTGAGATCTTTCGTTAAAACTAGATTGCCAAACTTAAAGGGTCTATGAGTACTAACCTTTTTCAGTACTCAAGGATCCAGAAATCAGGCAATTCTAACAGACATACACAACAAATATGTTGTTGTCCCAGCTGACAAGGCTTCCAACAACATTATTCTCGTTTGTAAGAGGTTCTACCTTGAATGTCTTATTAAGGATCTTGGTTTTGATAGTATATCAAATAACCCTGCATATACTAGAGCTAATTTTACCAAAGATGAAGTTCTTTCCAACCATAGGGGAGTTCTCGAGTCTTTTGGTATCAATCTTAAAGAGGAAGATCTTGATCTTCCTTACTTGTATTGGATTCCTAAACTCCATAAAATCCATACAAGGAAAAGATATATAGCAGGCTCATCTAAATGTACTACTAAATCATTATCGGTAACTCTAACACAAATTTTGACAATCGTCAAAGATGGTCTTCAGTCTTATTCAGAAAAAGTATATTCTACATCTGGAATCAACCAAATGTGGATTCTCAAAAATTCTAAAGAATTACTTGAACATCTTGCTTCTAATACTTTATCTCATGTAAAAAGTATAAAAACATTTGATTTTTCTACACTATACACCACAATCCCTCATTCTAAATTAAAAGAACGTCTTAAAGAAATTATTCACTTGTCTTTCTTCTACAAAAACGGTAAGCCTAGATACAAATATCTGGTGCTGAATAGGGATTCTGGTTATTTTGTGTCAAGCACCATACGGATTCCAAACAAAAATATACTGAAGATACCATCAACAAAATGTTGGAGTTTTTGATAGATAACATATTTGTTGTGTTTGGTAATATAGTTTTCCAGCAAACAATCGGTATACCAATGGGTACAAACTGTGCACCATTGCTTGCTGATTTGTTTTCTTTATTCTTACGAAGCAGAATTTATGCAGAACCTTGTTAAATCTGGAGAGAAAACTGTCGCCAAATCATTCAACTCAACATACAGATATATAGATGACGTTCTGTCTCTTAACAATCCTAAATTCGGAGACTATGTAAATGTCATCTATCCTAGTGAGCTTGAAATAAAAGACACGACTGATTCCTCAAGTTCTGCTTCATATTTAGACTTATACCTGAATTATGACGCACAGGAAAGGCTACATTTGAAACTTTATGACAAACGTGATGACTTCAATTTTTCTATTGTCAACTTTCCTTTTTTATGCAGCAATATACCTGCTTCTCCTGCTTATGGTGTATTTATTTCCCAATTAATACGCTATGGTAGAGCTTGTTCCCACTACGGGGACTTTGTACAACGAAGTAGGCTGCTTGCAAATAAATTGTTGACTCAGGGATATTGCAAGCCTAGGCTTATCAAGGCCCTCAAAAGTTTTATGGCCGTCATCACAGTATTGTTGATAAGTTTGATGTCTCTGTGTCCAGGATTGCCTTGGATATATTTGACGTCTCATAGTTCCATGTTCCTTTCACACAATTTTGATTACACACGTGGCGGGTGTAGCTAGCTAAACAGGAGGTGCTTACCCTTCCGGAGCACCCGGCCTCACTTCCCTGGTGGAAGTTCACGTGTCTACCTAACTTGTCAGTTCCAAAGTTTTTACTTTGCTTCTGGACTGTGATTCGGAATGGATAAGTATGTTTGTTTTTGATTACATCTTGACATTCAACATTTACTCCCAAAACTTGATGAACTCAAATATCTTGTTAATGCAAATGAATGTAATGTAGATTTTATATGTTTTTGTGAAACTTATCTCAATAGCAGTGTTTTAGAGAAAGAAATTAATATTCAAAATTTCGAAATTTTTAGAAACACTTCTGTTAAATATGCAGGTAAAAGACTGGTAATGTATGTGTTTTAGTTTAACGACCGTAAGAGGACTTGATCTAGAACGTATTTGGTTAGAAGTAATGCGGTTAGAATTATTTTTTAAAAACCAAAATCCAATTATAATTGGTTAAGTTTATCCATCACCATCAAGTCCTGTATCTTGGATACAGAATTATGAAGAAATGTATATTTTTGCAGAAAAAGAAATTTTAATTTTGACCTTTTACAAAAACATCGATGCACATCGTGGTTAAATTTTGTCAATTTATTTGGTCTTACTCTTACTCAGGTTGTTGATAAAGCTACTCGTGTAACTAAAACATCTAGCACATTAATAGATCATGTTTATAATAATACACCCGAACATATAAAAAAATGTTGAAGTCCCTGTTTATTCCATAAGTGACCATTACCCAGTATGCATAACACATAGGCGTAAAAACGCCAAAGATTGTAAACATAATCATACATACATAATGTATAGATGCATGAAAAACTTTGATTTTGATCTTTTTAATAATCAGCTAAGTAAAATGCCTTTTTATATTGTTTATCACCATACTAAATTAATGTTGACGATGCTCTGTCTTTTTTGTCAAATTGATGCTGGATGTTATAAATGTTAACGCACCTCTAGTTAGAAAAAGGGTAAAAAGAACAAACTAAGCAGAATGGATGAATGAAGAAATTATCAAGTCAATGAAAACCCGTGATTATTTTAAAAAGAAAAATAATGATAAAGCCTATAGGTACTGGCGTAATAATACGAAATATTTGGTAAGCAGTGAAAAATCAAAATACTTCTCACGATCTATAGAAAATAATAAGGGTAATTCTAAGGAAATTTGGAAACATTTATATAATACAATGGGGGGAAAATCTAATACTAATTCAGTTTTTCATTTAAGAGATAGTTCAAATAATCTTGTTACAAATCCAGCTGAAGTTGGCAACATGTTTAATGACTATTTTTCAAACGTTTCTGAGAATTTTACATTTGATGAAAAATCTGATTTAAATGATATAAGTTACTCATATTCAGATTCAATCGTACCTAGTTTTGTTTCGTTTGAAATACCACTTGTTGATTCTGGTTTTGTTGAAAAACAATTGTTGAGTTTAGATATAAGGAAGTCAACTGGTCTAGACTATATAGGATCAAATTTTTTAAAGCATTCAGCAAAGCATATTGCTGAACCACTTACATACATATTTAACCTTAGTATCATTAATTCAACATATCCGTCTTTATTTAAAATAGCCAAAATAATACCAATACATAAAAAGGGTGATAAAGACCGCTCGGATAATTACAGGCCAATATCAATTCTTCCAATAGTGTCCAAGATATTGGAACGTCACATTTATAAGCACCTTATATTTTTTTTACGTAAATACAATGTACTGTTTAACCACAATCTGGCTTCAGGGAGAAACACTCTTGTCAAACAACTTTTTCAGCAATTGTTGATGAATGGACAATGGCTATTGCTCAGGGACAGTATGTTGGCACTATATTTGTCGATTTATCAAAAGCATTTGATCTGGTTGACCATAAAATTCTTTTGTCTAAACTAGAGAAAACTAATTTTTCTGTTTATGCTTCATAGTGGTTTAAATCATATTAGTACGATAGATTTCAAACTGTATCAATATCAAATCAAATATATTGTGAAAAAGTAGTTAAATCTGGCGTACCCCAGGGGTCAGTTTTAGGTCCATTACTTTTTCAGCGTTATATTAATGATTTACCTTTCTGCATCAGAAGTTGTAGAACCTATCTTTTTGCTGATGATGCAGCTATAACTACATGTAAATCTATCTCGTTATTAAAAGAAAACTAAATAAGGCTATGTCTGAAATGGCTGAGTGGTGCAAAGTCAATAAAATGTCAATAAATGTTCGTAAACAAAGTGTATGCTTATATCTTCCGTTAAAAAAACTTGCCAATAATGATGCATCTCTTAATATCAGTATTAATGCAACTAACATTACACAAGTACACTCTCATAAATTACTTGGAGTCTTTGTGGATTCCTGTCTGTCTTGGGTAGATCATATAAATCATGTTATTAAAAAGGTTAATTCTTTGTTATGTCTTTTGAGAAGAATAAAAAGGCATTTAGATATTGAAAGAAGAAAACTTTTCTACACTTCTTGAATTTTACCTCATATAGATAATTGTTTGTCAATTTGGGGTAATTGTCACTCTAAATATCTGGACCTCATTCTTAAGCTTCAAAAACGGTCTACAAGGTTAATACAAGACAAAGATGTTCGTGAAACGAGATCCATTGAATTATTTAAAGAACTAAGCATGCAAACAATACACCAAAGAATCCATTATCACAAATCAATTTTAATGTTCAAAGCTGTAAATAACATATCTCCATCATATATTTCTGATTTATTTAAATCTTGTTCTGATTGCAACTTCGATCTAGCCATTCTAACAATTTATTTTTATATAGACCTAATTCAGAATTACGAAAATCATCAATTTCACTCAGGTTCAATAGTTTGGAATTCATTACCAACACAATTAAAAAATGAGACATCTTTGAAGAATTCCAAAAAGTTATATCAAAGTACTTTCTTTACATATTAATTCGTTAATATTATATTATCTTAACATTTGGTTGTTTAATATATATATATATATATATATTATTTATACACTTGTACATAGTTTTATACTTGACATATGTTTTATATTTTGCGTGATTATCATTTTAATTATTTTTAATTACTACATGTTAAGAAATGTTATATTGTATAAATAGTATATAATCACTCATATTGGAGGGCCTTATGTAAGATTGGCTCAGTCCAAATAAGCAACCCTCGAAAAATAAAGTCATTATTATTAATATTACTATGCTCTCTTTATGTCTCAAGGCGAAAACATACACGCACACATAAACGCTCTATCAAGCGGAAAACGCACACACGCTCTCTCTCTCTCTGCACATATTGAAGAGAATATAAACATTTGAGTGAATAACGGATCATGGTACAGCAGTCTTTGACCTTTTCCTCGATGAAGCGGTAGATGATCTTAACGAAATGTCTTCGTCCTCTAATGAAATTTCTTCGTTACCTGTAGCGGCAGGGGCGGTTGTTGGAGGGATAACAACACCCTCGTCCAACTACTCCCCCTCTTTCATTTCTAGGACGCTCATTAGAAAAGACGATCCCCTATTATTATCCCCTCTTTCAGGTTCAGACTTTGGTATTGGTCCCGTTGCACACAGAAATATGGCAATCACTGCTATAATTATCCCAATTATGATCACTACTGTGAATATCATATTAACAACACTCTTAAAAGTTTGTATAATATCTTAAGATTCCTGAAGGAAATATATGGAGATAATAACTCGCATTGAATGCTATTTTCAGAATACAATTAAATTCAAAAAGGTAATTTTGTTTTATTTTTATTTGTTCGTTGTACTGAAAATGTTAAAATAATACACTAAAAGCAATCTCAACAAAACATGTATTTTCCCATATAATTTTTTCTTAGTGATATTTCTTTCAAAAGAAAACATGAGAATCAATGCTTGAAGACATTTCATAAATAGAAACTTATGAGACGTGCAATAAATGGCTTTATGTAACTAAACGGTGCTTAAAATAAAAAATAGACTCGTTCAAAATGCATGGCCATGGGTGTGGTAACAACTACGTGTAGTGCTAATATCGACCGTCGTATCAATCGTGGTAATCGTTGTTCTAACCGTGGTTATATCTAAAACGCATACACTAGAAATAAGTTTCCCTGGTGGAAGTTCACGGTTCTTACCTAACTTGTCAGTTCCAAAGTTTTTACTTTATTTGCTTATCAATTATGATTCTGACATGGATTGGTATGTTTGCTTAGAAATTGAATCAAATGTGGGAAATGTAGTGCATTTATTTCTGTTTCACCAGTCAAGAATATTTCATTTATATAGAAACGTTACCAGCTGTAGATGAAGAGGTGTTTCTACAGTTGTGGTAATACTGAATAAGAAAAAATCTGAATTTGTATAAGAAACCGTTGTTAAAGTAAATAAGACGTTTTTAAAAGACAAAAAAAGCAAGCTGCTATATATATTAATAGCAGATTATTCCCTGAAGCATTTCTAAGTTATGTGTTTAAAAAATCAATTCCAGGATGACAAAGTACTGAATATATACAGGCCTGTGAAAAGTTTAACACTGAGGTGGCCGAGATATGGATATCTAGTTACCGAAAAGAGATATAGATAACAGCTGCAAAAAGCCGTAAAAATACAGCTAACGAGGAGGCCGAGCTTAGACTACTTTCTGTTAGCTCAGTGTTAAACTTTTGACGCTAACTTGATCTGCAACTCATCATGGTAGACTCGCATACCAAAAATCAGTTCATTAAATTTGTTCAATTGATTCAAACATGCATAAAAACATTTCTTCATGTAATGTAACAGCGATTAATAACAAATAACTTACGGCAGGACATGTTGCAGTTCATCCAGGATATCACTATCACTCTCTCGGAGCACAAATGATCAAACTTTTATCTTGATCTGTAATCAGTGTGGCAATAATCCATTTTGTCACTTGATTTAAAGTTGTTACTTACGATTTTAACTTTACTGTCACACCCGTTTCAACGTTTGGTAACTGATTAAACATTAAGCTTGGCAATCATCACACACCACATAAATTACATACGTCTCACAGCACGTACTCTGGAAATGTGCTTTAGTACACAAAGGCCAATAAAACCCCAAAAGCCACAACTTGAGAATCATTCTAAACTACTTGAATACAGCGACAACATTTGCAGAGAAGCAGAAAAAACATTTTTTAACTGCATAAAAGGTACCGGAAACACTTTCTGCACGTGTAAGTTTGGGGCTAGAATCCCTTGATCAAACGCTCTCCGATTTGTTTAATATTGAAGGACGACACACGCTTGATTATTTAGATAACGCACGGTCAGCAGTGTGTATGGGTTCTATTTCTTTCCTATTTTTCTTTTAAACTTTTTATTAATTTTTTTGTGATATTATCCATGTTTGATACCATCAAGAATATAATCAGTAACTGAAAACAAACTAGACAAATTGTCATATTTACTATTCTATTTACTTTATGTGTAAACATGCTATACTTGTTTTTTGTTGTTGCGACTCTGTGTTTAGTTGTCGGGGTGATCTGGTGAAGTAAAGACTACAGCTATATACTAATTTACATTTGGTACCATCACATGCTTCTATATTAACACGTCTACATATTTCACGTCCATTTGGCAGAAAATGGCCCTTACGACGATTCGTTGGTAGAACGTACACCTGTGCGACTGGGTTTAAATCCATCCTAAAATAATTTAACAAACATATTGTTGGGTTTTGCAACTAACTGAGAGTTCATTAGATTACGTTGTAATCCAAGTTAAACCTTCAACTGTATGAAGGTCTCTATTTCTATGTTATGTAACAACACACTGCCTTCAATGTGGGAAAAGACACCCTGGACATATTTCATGTATTCAATCACACCTTTATTGTCAAGTTCGCGGTTTTCGATCACTGCTAGAAGGAGGATCCAAATGCTCACATACGATGTAGTCCCGTTGTTCAATTGACAAACTGTATACTTCAACTCCAGACGTTTTGGTAAGTTTTCTCCCACCAGCATCAACTTACAGAACATCACTTGTACTGGTCCCTCAACATACCATCTTTGATTTCTCGGGTTTTCTTTGGAACTTTAGTTTATTAACGTTATTTGCAGTTAGAACGTTTAAATATTATTAAAAATTATTGTCAGAACTTCTAAGTGATATCATCACATGGATTATTTATCAATTGACTCTCAAAAGCAATATTTCGACCCCTGTTGGTCACATCCACGGCTTGATAAGATAGAGGCAACTCCATTTTTGGTTTCTTGAATTTATGAATAAAGTGCAAGTTTTATCTACCCCAACTGCAGCTCTTTAGTCAATAAAATTACTTAGTGGCATCTGTTTCTGCGAGATACTGCGACTGAATGAAGCGTCACTGAGTTTGTGTTTTGGCATATCCAAATTAACTGGAAAATCCCTCCGTAATATTGTTTCTGATTGATGTTATGTATTCAACGTTTTGACAGTCCCTCCTTTTTTACCTAACAAAACACCACAGCGCCTGTGATTTAAAATGCATTAAAATACATGAACTAACTTATTTTTAACGGTAGCATTTAATAAAGAAAATGTTTTCAAAAAACAAACATACTAATCCATGTCCGAATCACAATCCAGAAGCAAAGTAACTTTGGAACCGACAAGTTAGGTTAGACACGTGAACTTCCACTAGGGAAGTGAGGCCGGGTGCTCCGGAAGGATAAGCACCTCATGTTTAGCTAGCTACACCCGCCAAGTGTGTAATCAAAATTGTGTGAAAGGAACATGGAACTATGAGACGCCATAAATATCCATGGCAATCCTGGACACAGAGACATCAAACTTGTCAACAATACTGTAATGACGGCCATAAAACTTTTTAAGGGCCTTGATTAGCCTAGGCTTCCAATATCGCTGAGTCAACAATTTATTTGCAAGCAGCCTACTTCGTTTTACAAAGTCTCCGTAGTTGGAGCAAGCTCTACCATAGCGTATTAGTTGGGAAACAAATACACCATAAGCAGTAGAAGCAGGTATATTACTGCATAAAACGGAAAGTTGACAATATAAAAATTGAAGTCACGTTTGTCATAAAGTTTCAAATGTAGCCTTTAATGTGCGTCATAATCAGGTATAAGTCTAAATACGAAGCAGAACTTGAGGAATCGAATCTAAGATTGTGTGAATGCCATCTGTCCTAGTACACACGACTGATACTTCAAAATTTCTGCTTTATTTTTAGACTTGTACCTGAATTATGACGCAAAAGAAAGGCTACATTTGAAACATGACACACGTGACGACTTCAGTTTTTCTTATGTCAACTTTCCTTTTCTATGCAGCAATATACCTGCTTATGGTGTATTTGTTTGCAATTAATACGCTATAATGGTAGAGCTTGTTCCCACTACAGGCACTTTGTACAACGACGCAGACAGCTTGCAGATAATTTCTTGACGCAGGGGTATTGAAGAATAGGCTTATCAATGCCCTCAAAAAGTTTTATGGCCGTCATCAAAGTTTTGTTAATGATGTTGTTGTATCCAAGATTGCCCTGGATATATTTGACGTCCCATAGTTCCATGTTCCTTTTACACAATTTTGATTACAAAAATGGCGGGTGTAGCTAGCTAAACAGGAGGTGCTCACCCTCCCGTAGCACCCGGCCTCACTTCCGTGGTGGAAGTTCTCGTGTCTAACCTGACTGTCAGTTTCAAAGAATTTACTTTGCTTCTGGATTGTGATTCGGACATGAATTAGTATGTTTGTTTTTGTTCGTTATACACATGATATAGGTACAACAATTATTCTTCCACTACGTATGGCTAGGGGAACATAACATCTTTAAATTGCGGTCTAACATGATGTCTCACACTTTTGTACAAAAACTGCTGTCGCCCAAGGCTTAGTCCAGAAAGTGACAGAACTTGTGGCATTTATGCTGAATCTATATCAATTTGGCTGGTTTTCATTATTGATATCGGGCTTTCAAAAATTTTTGCATTCTTCTAAACAATCACCACCCCTTTACTGTCTGTGTGAAACCCGAAATGTTGGTACTGTTATAGAGCTAAACTGACAGTATTTTGTTTTCGGATATGTTTCTTAATTTGGTTAACTCTATATTCAATTGAAAGATTATGGAACAAAATTAATGTAAAATCAAAATGTTAAGTTGATGTTAATTATCCTCCGCCACCAGTGGTTAGGGGGATATAGTAATACCGCCGTCTTGTGTGTTTGTGGGTGAGTGAGTGAGTTATTGTTTAAAGCCGCATCAGCATTATTGCAGCTATTCGCGGCTGAAAAGTAAAACATACAATAGTATCAATAACACAAAGTATTAAAATGTAAAGTTAAAAATAACAACAAATACATTTTTTAATAAAACTATTGCTAAACTGATAAAAACCAGTTATATCACAGACAATTTATAAATAAAACACTGGGTTATATATATTAAAACAATTATATCTTATGATACAAGTTAATTTCCCGAAGGAAGTTTAAAATTTGATGTCCACTGACATTACTAAAAAGATCTTGCATTGATAATGCTGAATAAAAAGTATCCCTTGTATGTGCAAAGTCAACACAATCCAGCAAAATGTGCTGGATAGATTGTTGACCTTGACAAGGGATACACTGGGGAGGTTGTTCTCCCTTTAATATAAAAGAATGTGTAAAATAACTATGGCCGATTCTACAGCGCCGAAGAACAATACTTTCATGCCTATTGTACTGGGACAAAGGTGTAAATCCCAGACAAGGCTGAATTGAAATAATTTATTACGTTCTTGGCTATTCCAATGACTTGACCATTGATCATTGATATAATTGTATATCAATGGTTTTAAATCAGTATGCGGAATTACGCAAGAAGTTATATTTTTAGACAATGCTGCTTTAGCAGCTGAATCGGCTTTTGTGTTGCCTTTAATACCAACATGGCTAGGCAACCAACAATAATGTATTATTTTATTAAAATCTGAAATTCCAGAATTTCACTGATAGAGGGTGATCAAAATTTCTGCTCTTTATTGCCCGAAGACAGATAAAGAGTCGGAGCATATAATAAAATTGTTATGAGGCGATTTTGAAATAAACTGTAAAGCAAGCAATATTGCTTTAGCCTCAGCTGTGAATATGGAGCTTTCATTTGGAAGGCGAATACTTATTGTTTCGTCTCCAATAACTGCGGCTGCTGCTGATACCCGACCAGCAGTTTTGGATCCATCAGTATAAATTGGATGCCACTGTCGTAGTTCCTCTCTAATAATTGGAGGAATTAAACGACTATATCTATCTTTAATAAAAGCAAATTCCTGTTGATAAACGTCTTGGCTTGTTTCTGACTTTTTATAGTTTGTTAAATCCAAATTGACTTCTGGTTTATCAAGAAGCCAAGGTGGATCATCTGTTAATTTGTGTTTTTTAATAAGATCTAGTTGTAAATTACATTCCTCCAAATGTGGTTTTAAACGTATTCCTAAAGGTGCAATAGCATTAACCTTTTTATTGTATAGCTCTTGATAAGAAGGATTAAAAATACAGTGAAATGCCGGATTTGATGGATTTGCAAATAATTTTGTGGCATATTGCAGAGATAATTTAGTACGCCTTAAATGCAGTGGAGGTTCATTAGCTTCCACGTATAAACTATCAATTGGAGACGTTTTAAAAGCTCCCAAACATATTCGTAGACCTTGGTGATGAATTGTATCAAGGTCTTTTAAATATGATTTACGGGCAGATCCATAAATAATAGACCCGTAATCCAGTTTAGATCTGATAAGTGACCTGTATAAATGAAGTAACGTTGGTTGATCACCACCCCAGTGTGTATTGGATAAAACCTTTAAAATATCCAATGCCTTAAGACATTTAGCCTTGAGACTTTTAATATGGGGAATAAAAGATAATTTGGAATCAAATAAGATTCCTAAAAACTTAGCTTCTTTTACGACTTTAATAATACTGCCATTGATATAAAGTTCAGGGTCATTATGCATTTTGCGTTTATTACAGAAATGGATACAGGAAGTTTTAGTTTTTGAAAACTTAAACCCGTTCTCTAATGACCATTTTTGTATTTTGTTGAGGCAAAGTTGAAGTTGCCTTTCAATAGCATGCATATGTGACCCTCTACAGGAGATGCCAAAGTCATCAACAAAGAGAGATCCATCTATGCTATTGTTTAAAACTTTAGCTAAGCTATTTATTTTAATGCTAAAAAGAGTTACAGATAAAATACTACCCTGCGGGACACCCATCTCTTGATCGAAGACATCAGAGAGGGTTGACCCCAACCGAACTTTGAATTCTCGATTTTCGAGAAAGTTTTTAATAAAATTAGGAGTATGACCCCTAAGACCCATATCATGAAGATCTTTAAGGATACCATATTTCCAAGTGGTATCATATGCCTTTTCTAGGTCAAAGAATATAGAGACCGCATGTTGGTTGTTTATAAAGGCATTTTTAATAAATGATTCAAGGCGAACTAAGTGATCCAAAGTACTTCTGTTTCGCCTAAAACCACACTGAATATGCGAGGAGATTGTTAGACTCAAGATAATAAACGAGTCTATTATTGATCATCCTTTCCATGGTTTTACAAACGCAGCTAGTTAAGGCAATAGGCCTATAGTTAGATGGATCAGAGTGATCCTTTCCTGGCTTTGGAATAGGAATAATGACAGCTTTGTGCCAAGATGATGGAAAATTATCACTCTGCCAAATATCATTAAATATGAAGGCAAATGTTTAAGGAGTTGATAGTGTACATCATCAGGACCAACTGCCGTATCATGTGCCTTCGAAAGAGCATTTTGGAGTTCTTCAAATGAAAATATATCATTGTAATCCTCGGTATTGTCAGATTTAAAAGATAATTTATTCCTTTCGTGTATGTTTTTATGTTTCTGGAATTCTGATGTATAATTAACTGATGACGAATTTTTAGATATCGTCTCAGCTATTTTGTTTGAAATATCTTTTTCAGATGTTAAAATTGTATCATTTATTTTAAGATGTTTAACAGAATCTGAAGAACCTTTGCCTTTTATTTTGCGCATCATATTCCAAACTTTATTTAATGGAGTGCGAGAATTGATTTTAGAGACATATTTTCTCCAAGAATCTCTTCTGCACTTTTTAGCTGTTCTACGAGCCTTTGCTCGAAATAAACGGACTAACTGCAAATTGTTTTGTGTAGGAGACATACTAAATTGTCTCTCGACTTGTTTTCGACTTTTCCTAGCTTGTTTGTATTCTTCGTTGTACCATGGTTTATGAATACGAGGTTTTAGGAATGCAGTTATTAGCAATTTCAATAAGAACATCGGTAAAACTCTGAATTTTATCAGTTTCATTTTCAAATCTCTCGATAGAAATCTTTTCCGCGCAGAGATTTCGAAACTGATCCCAATCAGCTTTTGCAAAGTTCCATCTAGGAATAGAAAGATCATTTGATCCGGATGTATATTCCATTATAATTGGAAAATGATCACTTCCACAACGATCATCATGGACTTTCCATGAAAAATCATTTAAAATATTAGGATCCAATAGCGACAGGTCTAAGGCTGAATAAGTACCAGTCGCATCAGATAGAAATGTTTTAGACCCGTCATTTAATATACATAGATCATTGTTAGACATCAAGTTTTCTATTATTCTGCCTTTATTATCAAGGCGCGAACTTCCCCAAAGAGGGTTGTGTCCATTAAAATCACCAACTAAAAGAAATGGTTTAGGTAACTGTTTAACTAAATTCTGTATGTCGGTGAGAGATAATGCTGATGATGGAGGAATATATATTGAGCATAATGTTATAGTCATTTGTAGCGTTATGCGAACTGCAATGGCTTGGAGATTGGTATTAAGAGATATGGGACTATGGATTATCCCATTTCGAATAAAAATAGAAGAACCTCCTGAAGCTCTGTCTGCATTAGGAGAATAAAGGTGATATGGTTTGTAATGACGAAATTTTACTTCATTGTCGGATTCCTTAATATGCGTTTCTTGAAGACAGAATGCAACCGGATTAAAATCCTGTGCCAACACTGCTAATTCATCAATATTATTTTTAAAACCTCTGCAATTCCACTGTATTATTTTTGGATTACCCATTATTAGGAGGGCGAACAGGGGAAATCTGTGACGGTGTAGTTTCCATGTCACAGTCCTCAGAAAGACTACGACGGCGATGGCGTCCAGACCCGCGCCACCGATTAGTTCGCCCCCTACGTACTTGAGTGAAGCCATCTTCATCAGTACGCATTGATGAAGGATTTTCATCGGATGAACTGGATTCATCCTCCAGTGCTTCATATCTATTTGGGGAATCTGATATTGGGTTTTTCCGAAGCAATGCTTCGGGACTTGTATCAGGAACATATAACACTTGCTCGTTCTTTCCTGATTTTGGTTTAGTATTAACTGGAGCGGGTTTACCCTTTCCAGATTTTGCTTCCTTTGATACTGGTTTCAATGAAGCTTGCGAACAAGCATCTGTATCAGAGGAAGCAGGAGCAGACTTTTGCTCCCGAGCAGTTTGTTTATTTGAATCAATATTTTGTTTCTTAGACTTTGCTTGTGAATTTTGAGTCTTTGCTTGTGTATTTTGAGTATTTTTACTATTTGAAGATGAAGAGTTAATTTTGTTGCCTTTAGTATTACTGGTCAAATTTTGTTTATCATTCATGATTGATGAAGAATCTGCCAAATTTGTTGATTGTTTAGCTTTTATGTCAATAACAGATGAAAAGTCTGTCTGACAAGCAACAGAGATAAGTTTCTTAGAAGATGACCCAGAAGCAACTGAAGCATATGAAGCTGAAGCACTTTGGGTCTGTGAGTACAGAATTCTGGCTTCAGCAAAAGTGATATTTTTGTTAACTTTTAGTTTATTAATCTCGTACTCACGCTTCCATATGGGACAATCCCTAGAGGAAGCCATGTGATTATTTTTACAGTTGACGCATTTAGAAGGATTTGAACAACCATTGCTTTGGTGACCCTTTTCACCACAGCGACAACAAACATCAACAGATTTACATGCCTTCGAGCCATGACCGAATTTTTGGCATTTGTAACACCTTAGAGGCCTAGGAATAAATGGCACTACTTTGTGTGTTTGTGGGTACGTCCCAATTGGTTTCCGTGCATTTAATAGAGAACCGTACATCGGATTGTGCTGAAACTTGGTCAGTTGATTTGTTATGGTGGTAGGTGGTGTGGGATTGCTCGATAGCATAACCGTGCATTCAAGATATCCACCGTTACTAAAACTAGAGACTTTTTCACCAAATTCATGGTTTCAGTGTATTTAAAAGAAAACCGTGCATTCGATTGAGCTGAAACTTGGTCAGTTGATTTCTTATGGTTGTGAGTTGTATAGGATTGGTCGGCAGCGTAATCGTGCATCCAAGATGATGGCTGCCGTTACTGAAAATAGACTTTTTAACCCAATTCATGCATTTGAAAGAAAATCGTACATCTGTTTGAGCTGAAACTTGGTCAGTTAATTTGTTATGCTAGTGAGTGGTGTGGGATTGCTGGGCAGGGAAATCATGCATTCAAGATGGCCGCTGTTACTAAAAATAGACTTTTTCACCTGATTCATGGTTTCCGACCGTACATCCGATTAAGCTGAAACTTAGTCAGTTGAGAAAACCATACATTCGATTGAGCTGAAACTTAGTCAGTTGAGAAAACCATACATTCGATTGAGCTGAAACTTAGTCAGTTGATTTGTTATGGTAGCGAGTTGTGTGGGATTGGTCGGCAGCGTAATCGTGCATCCAAGATGGTCGTCGTTTCCGGAAATAGACTTTTCACCCGATTCATGGTTTTCATGCATTTGAAAGAAAATCGTACATCTGATTGAGCTGAAACTTGGTCAGTTGATTTGTTATGATAGTGAGTGGTATGGGATTGCTGGACAAGGAAATCGTGTATTCAATATGGCCGCCTTTACTAAAAATAGACTTTTTCACCTGATTCATGGTTTCCGTGCATTTACAAGAAAACCGTACATCCGATTGAGCTGAGTCAGTTGGTTTATTGTGGTGGTGAGTGGTATGGGATTGCTTTAAAACCTTATAACATATCCAAGATGGCAACTGTTACTTTAAATAGCAAAAACCAATAAATGCACATTATAGCCTTATTATTTATGTACCGATTTTGTGTGTGTTCATGAATAATTTTGGGTCCATGCATTTAAAAGAAAACCACTCATCCAATTAAGTTGAAACCTAGTCAGTTGATTAATTGTTGTGATGAGTGGTATGAGACAGCTTGACAGCTTTATAGCATATCCAAGATGGCCACCATTACTATAAATAGCAAAAATCTATAAAAACACATTACTGCCTTATTTATGTACCAATTTTGTTAAAATTTTAATCATAAAAAATAGAACTCGGGTTATTAAAATATATAACAGGTTTTTGTGTTCTGATTTTAGTTTACCTAATATAGTGTATTTAAAATACTGTTACTATAAATAGCAAAAACCTATAAATGGACATTACAGCCTTGTTTATATACTGTTTTTTTGTTGAAATTTTACATATAAAAAACAACTCGGGGTATTAAACATATTTAACAGTTTTTTTCTGAAATTTTTTAGTTTAACTTTTTATTGAATTCACTGATGTTCACCACTGCGGGGGAATAGTGTTCTCTGAACACCTTGTTTTTTTAAATATGTGTTTATAATTTTATTTAAGACTAATCTTAATGGATTTAATTTCATTATGAGTAATTAAAGAGATTGATGCCAATTGAAGTTAATAAGTGACGGCGACACGTAGGTCAACCAGGATTATGTTAAGCCATCATTAGAATTGACAATTATATCTTGAATTCTCTTGGTGTTTTCTTAATTATTTCCTTCTGGTTTTATGTGATTATAATCGTGAAATTATTGTTTTTATTTGGTATTGAAAATTGTTTATGTTGAGCAACTGCTAGGCAGTTGGAGTCGGACGTTTAAACCGACAACACCCAACCTTAGAACTGAATAGTTGAAACTGGTTTTACATCTTATTGCGTATGTAGAAGTAATTAAGTTTAAAAGATGGCAAATATAGAAAAGTGCGAGCTAAAGTTAAAGAGAACTTAAGTCTAACATATGCCTAGATTGCGGTATAATAGTACTGTTGTATATGTGGTATTGGTTTTAAAAAACTGGGATAAAAACGTTTTCCTATCGTTCCATTTCTACTCTAGTTCATTCGCAAATTTGACGCAGTTGAACGGCTGATTACATTTGATAACTCAACGACGGATTCGCAATTAGATTCCCTGTACAACCGCTTGACATGAGCAAAACCGGCATCTACCAGGCATTTTGTGTGCCCGGGACTTTGCATTTCAATGGTATTTCATGATGTCTTCCTGTGAAAATTCTCCGTGCAAAGTAACCATTTACAAATGTATTCTTTTTTTGACCTGTAAGATAATGAAATGTAATAATTACATATTATACCAGTTTTAATTTTACAGCACTAGCCGACCGTTTCGGAATACAGTTCCTCATCAGTAGTGCTTGGACGAAAATTATGAAACCAAAATTATTTTGACGATGTTGAAAAGCTACCCAAAGGACCAAATTATATTTTACCAAATTAAGCTAAGGAAATATTTTGCATGAGGGAAATCTCAATAAATTATGTCAAGTGGTCATATTCAAAACGCTATTAACTCTTTAAAATAAAAACAAGTAAAGCTAAACAAAATACACCCATTAGTGTCATTTTTTACCTTCGTCAATTTTCAGTCCAATCTGAATATATATCATACATGCGCATTCACCGTACGCGTACATGAAAATTGTCTATATTAGTATACTACTTCCCTTCCAACAACAGTGATTTTTATTTTGAATTCTTTAGAATTAAATGTTTTAATATGGTTCTGATTTTGCAATTGATTACAAACTGCATAAAAACTCAGTATTTTATAAACATTTTAAGAGAATAGCCGCACAAACGCAATATACCATATGTTCCCGACTGTGAGGAATTTAGTGAATAGAGTTTAAGCAGTAAAGCCGCTTACTGTTGAAGTGGGATGTAAATATCAAGTAATCCACCACGAGGTATCAGCGTTGCATTTTCAAAATCTGTCAATATTAAATAAGGCCTAAAAAAAAAATATGTGTGTTTCCGGTAACCCGACCGACCCTTTTTTTACCCCCCGACCCTATTTTTTTTTACAGGGATCCTGGTTAAATTTTGCGCTCTCAATTTCCGATATTATCAATAAATTAAACTCGACATCGCTTACTCCTGGTAACCGATACACGGCGAAAGGGAAGTAACTCTCACTAAATTCACATTCTAATTTTAGTCCGACCTGTACATGTGGAGGGCCTCCAAGTGCTTTAAATGCCGGCACCGATGATGGTAGTTGCCATGTGTGGTGACACTTCAACCGAACCAAACTCATCTTGAAAAAGCTTGAAAATTGATGTTTAAAGATATTCCATGTCATATTCCTTCAAATTGAATATTGTTTCCACATCCCCAAGTTAAAATCGCCGATAACGGACATGTACATATGCATGCTGATCAATGTTGTATCACCGATGTAAACAAATATTAAAAAACACTTTGGCAATTGTTTTCATATATAATTTATATTTTTAATCATGATTCATTCCATTGTGAAAAAACGAACTTTAAAAAAATTAAATCACACAGTACAAATAGATCTAATTGATGTGAGACGTTCTTACCCCTGAAACCAGCTGATGGGAGTAAAGTAGTTCACGGTCGGCGTTGCTACATGTTTGCGTTATTTTATGGAGTGTATAACTAATAAACGAGCGCGTACACATTGCACTGTGTTTGTATCACAGCCTGATGTAAGAGAATTTAGAAATTAAATTATTCGTTGTTAATTTTTTCATTAAAATTGTTATTTGATGTTCATTGATAAAGAAAACATAAACTTTATTTTACAAATATAAGGTTTTCGGGTTTCTTTTTATTGTAATCTTTTTTCATCTACAAAATTTTGAAAAAATAAGTCTGAATAAAATGATAAATTCGTTATCTGGTTTTTAGGCAGGTGATATGGAATTTTACAACCTTTCTGAATTTCTTATTTCCTGAGGCGCAATTCCATATCACCTGCCTAAAAACCAGATAACTAATATTATATTGTACAAACAAAGGGAGTTCTAATGCATTTTATTTATACATTTATACCATGATTCCACAGAAGGTATTAAAATCATATGTTGTATTATTAAAATGTGAGTAAACAAGGGTTCTGAAATTTTGTATACTAAGATGGTCTGCCAGGTACGAGGGATCTGTTTTGAAATCAGTTTGTTGAACATCTTATGGAACTCGTGATTGACTTTTAATAATAATTCCTGTTATAAACAAAAAACCTGGTTTTCAGTCTTTAACACACTTTTTTATACTCAATGTGCAAACTTTCTGTTCTGAAATATTGAAATATGTCCACTGTGGTTGAAGCTTGAACCAGATATTGTATGTCAGAAGTTGAAATTACTACTTATAATTCAAGTAAGTATATTAGAATATAGAAGGATCACATTTATAAGCCTCTTTCGCGAGTTCATACATGCACCAAATACCTGTGGGAAGTTAAAAAAAAAAAAAAAAAAAAAAAAAAAAAAAAAACCTACCTACCTACCCTATTTTTTGGGGGGACGTTACCGGAAACACACATATTTTTTTTTAGGCCTAATAATAATAAATATGGTCCCATGACTCCTACAGTAATTGACAAGTCAGTACAGTAGTATTGTATGCACATCTACACATCATAACAATTATTCCGACCAAATATCACAGTTGTCTCTCTCCTACGCCATATTTCCACAAGCCAAAATGTAGCATGCTGATAACTGAGTTTGCACCATGACATAATTTACCATCTTGGCCGATACATTCTGCTTCATCAATAACAAAGTTAAACTGGATTGATAAATCATCCAATCTTAAACCAAATAAATAAATCTTTCTTAATGATAGAAAATAAAGTGGACCTAGTTGTCTTGAGTGGTGTGGAATGGAGATACTCTGTGTGAAGTCGACTGTATAGTGTACATGTTTGTAGTCATTGAGTTTGAAGCAATTATGTTTTTGGCAACTTGACATCTCTTTTTTGCATTTTCAACACATCTTCTGTATAATTGATGTTCATCACGAGCCTCGTTCATATGTTCTGCAAAACTCAAAGATGATTCAAGTTTATTTTCCTTCGTTACAGCATCTACAATGTGTTTTCTGTGTAACTCGCACTTTGCACATATGTCTTCTCTTGGACTTATTTTTTATATTTAACTATTCTGGTGTTAGATTTCATGTAACTAGTTTCATATAATTTGTGCATATCTAACTGGTAGATAAACAGGATGCAAGTTATCGCGACCTCTTTCGGGTGCTGCAACCGGGAACCCATACTCACTGGAATATTTTTAAATAAAACGTACAATTCTTTCCGTGTCATTAAGGGTGAGAGCGTGCTTCGGTGTTCTTCCAGAGTTTCCATGTACACGTGGTACAATTCCATGTTCTTTATAGTGCTTTGTAGGGGTCAATGTAAAAAGCGGCCATCAAACCCGTCATACTTTGTTAGTGCTTGTTTAAGATCTAATTTGTCCATAAGAAGGTCATGTTTTTCAAAATACTTAGTGACAATTGACGTATTCATATTCGATGACTTCTAGTTTTCCTATTATGAGAAATTTGTGCTTTTATCTGAATCCTTCCCACCACGCTGTTACAACTTATCAAATGGTCGATTACACTTTGATTTTATTACCATTTGATAAGCTGGTTTACATACATCTGTAATTGTTAATCCAGATCAACGTTCCTCCATAAACAATATACAATATATATGATGCAAGGCTATCTCCTTTTGTTGCTAGTGCATTTTTGAAGTTGGATCTGACACCAAGATCCCTTTGTGACAGATTATATTAATGAAAGATAATTAAAAACGTGTACTTGTGACTGTATATAAAGAAATAGTATTGTGATTTGATATAACTTACTTTATACACACCATCTTATCTGATTAAAGAATTACAAAACCTGCACCAAGAATATTTTCCTTCATCAGAAAATATGGCTTCAGGTTTTAAAGGAGAAGACGATACTGCTGATGATGATGAGCCTGATTTAGATCAGCATAGCGAAGACATCATAGTCTAACAAAAAGGTATTTTATGACAACATGCAACGTGGAAAATAAATAACATTTGAGCCAGATTCTAGATTAGACACATGGCAGCAAATGTATGAGAAAGCTTGAGCTTGTCATATCAACTGTCTAGAGAAAATCAATTCGTCTGAATTGAAAGATTACATTCCTACCATGTGTGAACTGACAAAAGAAGAGAAAGATCTAGATATATATTTCATGGAAATCTCAAGATTAAAAATATTTGGACAACTGTATCTATGTTTATTTTTTATGACAGAAGTATGCAAAAAGAAAGTTTTATTAGCTCATGACATCGATATAAAAAAAACACTTTAAAACCCTGATCGAACATCTGAAGGAAAACGGTCCTAGAGAACAAGGAAATAAAAGGATAAAAACATTCTTTGAAAATAAATGGATAAAAACATTCTTTGAAAAAAATGATGTACAGATTATGTCAGGTTCTTAATACGGTATGCAGATATGAATAGGCCACTCCAACCAGCAGGACCACAGGAAAACGACTAGAACCCACCTATATCTTTGCCAACTGACACAACTAAAAATAGTTTCATACTTTGTATACAACTGCGAGTCAGAGGTCAAATGAAATAGCCTTGGCATTGTCAACATGTAAAACAATCTAAAATAGCTGCTTGTCTCATAGATCTTACATCATTCCTTTGATTTCAGCCCATATCGATAGTTACAATTTTGGTTATCACATATGGGATAACTAACCTCGTAGATTTCCGGCACATTCAGTCGAGGCCGCCAGAACATGTAGAATCCACAAAAGTAAATCATGGTTATTTACAGCAATATTTAACACAAACATCGTTATGGAACACTGTAGAGCTGAAAGGTGCACTTACTTGAAAAAAATAACAGCACTGTCACAAATGAAAATTCTAACATTTGAGAATTAATCCAATGGAATAACTAATTTGTATTGTTTAGTAAATGCACAATTGGTGCTTATATTCATAGCGTAACGAACCAAGCGTTAGGCACGTTATAAGTATTTGTGGGTTCGAACCGCAGTATAAGGTCAAAGCGTATATGTTCTAACTCTTACTCTAAACAGGATCACTCTTTTTCCAGATATTCTTGATGGTAAGTAAAGTTGAAAGTACGTCTGATGAAAGTCCTCAAACAAATGCCTAGCAGGCCAATTTATAAATTCCAAATAGACAGTCAGTTGTATGGTTAAACTGATGTCCTATACTGGACAGACGTACAGGTGCATTACACGACCCATAATAGCACAAGCAGGCGACGAATAAATACTTCGAGGTTTGAAGCGAACTAATCCAGATCCATTGGATCTAGGTCCAGCAGAAACATGAAAAATATCAGAGGTTTCGGATCCCAGTGTTGGACACCCTCTTTGGTTTATCACTTAACTTGCTTAAATCACAATTAAGTCGACAAAATTAAATTAAATTTATATTTATTCTCTCGGTATCATGCATTAATTTTAAAATCACTGAGCACACACACTTGCAGACATAAATGAATGCTAAAACAATCTTAGTCCAGGTAAAAATTAAAACCTGTAAACATATAAATAGGCTGCTTCAACACTATAATAATATCACTGATCACACACACAAGCAGACACAAATTAATGCTAAACCAATGCTAGTCCAGGTAAAAATTTACACCTCTAAACATATAAATAGGCTGCTTAAACACTAAGTTATAACAGTATTATGTAAATACGCGTTGAGCTATTATTTTAATAGAATTTATTTTATTACTGTAATCCAATATAGAATTAAATCCGCGAAAACGAAATAAAAATCCTGTGAATTGATTAACTGCTAAAAATAAGCCATAAATTGTTTAGACTAGTAAATCCTAATTTACCTAAGAAGTTCTTGTTTCAAAGGCAAAGCTTGAGAGCATTTGACGACGGTCAGAATAGAACTCTACTGATTACGCCACCGCCGTTCTATTTATACTCCGACCGGGCACTAAATAGGAATGCTGAAACTGAATCGGAGATCGGTGTTCCATTGAAAATATAGGGAGAATTGCTGATTCGGCATTTTCCGTAAAACCGGAGCACTGGTTATGGCCAGAGATACGGCGCAACACAAAGTAGTGCGTGAAAACAAAAATAATTAAAAATAGTAAAATTATGTGATAATAATCATAATTTCACTTATCCTAATACGCTAATGAACTTAAAATAGAATGGATTAATTGTATAATCAAGTGATTAGCTCAAACATGTAAAAATACAAACAGCAACTGATGCTGGCTGTGTATCAAAGTTCGAGGGTGGGACGGACAAAATTGCATGTTGAATTATATAGATTTATACAGAATTTACGCTCTGAACAGACAAAACAGGTATGTGATCACAATATTCGGTCCTTGGAAATAACTTGCATAAGTTGGTTTATGTTCAAATCGCCGTACAAGGGTTCTAAAACCGATGTCAAAATAACGAACGCTGATAAACCAATGTAAACAAAATTACGGCGCGTTCTCGATGATGTGACCATAAAATAATAAATTTATTAATACTAGAGCACAGAAACAAACTGTGGCATTAACCATGGTGACTTCTAAAACCATTCTGTCGATAATAAACCAATATAGTCTAACAATAAAATATATATTTAGTATATCACTGATTTCAACAATACACATAATAACATCACATGCTTGAATATACTTTCGTAGGAACCATAACTTGTCACTCTACCCCATCTTATAAAGGCTGGGCGTCCTTGGACAGCAATTAACAATATAGACAAAAATAATTATATATATCCTCGAGGCATTAGTTTTCGAGGTATTAAAACAAAACCATTAATAAAACACATACCAAACAATTTTGTTAATTAATTTTCAGTGTTGAGATCAGCAATTTAAGATATATTTTTAAATTAATATCGTTCAGTGTCGTTTCTGGGTGCACCAAGTGAATGATGATCTTCAAGTTCCAGTTCACTCGGTTCTGTTGATGAGACATATATTTTGGAGGCATTATAATTTTACAGTATTAATCGGCCATAATGTGAAGGTGTATCATCTACTTTTGCTTGTAAAACTATTAAAATGAAAGTTTTGCGACTAAATATACAGTTTTTGTTTAGTTTGTTTCACTTTGAATGGTCACATTGCGCTAATAATTTGGCAAGAAGCCAAACACTATTGTGTGTCTTTTATACTTAGAGACAGACCTTAATTGAAATCGCTGTATTATCATTTGGTGTCTCATAAAATAACCACAATATATATGTTTAAAAACAAAACTACTAACAAGGAAAAATACACGAAAATTTGAAATCATTACATTTATTTCTGTATATAGAGAAAAAATCAGCAAATTTACAAATATCGCGATTAGCCTAAGAACTAAAACACCCGTTATGGACCCCATGTTCTAAACCATTGATAATCACGCCTGTGTCATAGACTTAATAAGTTTGTCCACTTTCAAATAATGTGATCCTAATGCATTTTTACAAATAAAAAACACTTCAAAAATCTGAAATATTTCTTCTCCATGATTTTGTCAAAACTGATGCCAATAATAATTGTGATATATAAGTGATTTACATTGTAATTGTTGACTTTAGTTGAACCTTTTGATATATGCATATAGGGTAACTTAAGGAGCATACTACAGCTTAATTTTAGTAAAAAATGTAAAATTTTCTCTATGTAGAAGAATAACGAAAAAAGTAAAGATAAAACTAAAACTATTTTTAGATGCGCTTTTTGTTTCCAAAACAGAATATGATTGTTAGGTTTCGAAAATTTAAAAGGTATAAAATCATTTATGAAAACAACTGTCTCTAAACATTAAAGATGAACAATAGTTTGTGTACCTCCTTTTTAAAGAGTACTCATTGTATCAGTTCATTTGGCTCTTGTCAGTCTTGAATGGCTAAGTTTTTCTCAACATTATATCAAGGAAGCAAGTTTGCAAATGACAATATCAGCGGCTGTAGTATAGACTTATTTGTAGTCTTCATAAATTAAAATTAAGAATAGGTAAACTTTAAAATGTACATTTTTTTGCCATTTATTGGCACATTTTCTTTTTTATTGAGTGAAATGTTAAATGACAAATAATGATAAATTCCCATCTTCTTGCACACTAACACACTCCATTCAGACTCATGAATACTGAATAAATAAGATACTGAATTTTTTTTTATAATAAAATTAAGTTTTGAAGACATGGTAAATTATGAAATGGGCAGTTAAAAACACTGTGTCTTCTCAATACATTGACTGGACAACAAAATTTTAGGTGTGCCCAATGGCTACAGTCACTGTACATGCACTGTCCCCAGTTTAAAATCATAAGAGATGTGCTTTTCTTAAATGCATCAGGCCTTGACTGTTCTCATACACAACATTTATCATCGACGTCATCACTCAAATCAGATTCAAAGTCATCATCATAATCAGATACAATAATTTTTTGACAACCAGATGGACCAGGTAACTGTGATTGCTTGGTAGATACCACTCTTATAATTTTCTTTGCACTCTTATTTCACATTGATATTTGTTTTCTTTGTCATTTTTTTCTTTTTACATTCCTGTTTGATGTCTTAGACTTGACCTTTCTTGCACTTGCCTTTCCACTCTGACAGCACTTTCCTCTTACTCCCACGCTTCTCTCCACCTTTCCAACTTTACTTTCGAATTTTTCAACAAAATATTATGCTTCAACTCGAGATTCACCTGTAGAAATCTTGTCATTATCTAATCTGATAGACTCAATATTGCTTCTTTCCTCTGTAGTGTTTTACTGTCATCTAAACTTAAACTTGTGATGGTAGATGGCATCAGCTTCGCTAATTGTATTACTGAGGCCTCAAATGGAAATATTCCAGTTTTTTCTGAAAGAAGTCTTGAAATTATCTGTAGAGAGAGCCAAAGTGTATGCTTTAGAAGCTAGACGTCCTATGACATCACGTAACATTGGCATGATTACTTCTCATATAAGAATGAATATAGCTACTTAATATTCTGTTCAATGGACCAAAACATCCTACATCAATTGGCCTAGCAGGTGAGTGGTGTGCGCAGGAAGTACAAATAAAATTATATTCTGTTGTTTTGCCCATTCAACAAGTTCAAGTGAAACATGACTTGTGTCCATCATATATTACAACAACTGGCTGCTCTGATGATAATACTTGAACATATTTGACGAAGTGTTCTTTCATGTAGGTTTTGAAGATAGTGGCATTTGACCAACCACTCTCACTCACTGTACCATTTGAACCTGTAGTACAACCTTCCAATAATTCCGAGGGCATCCTTGCTCGAGGAAAGATAAAATAAGGTGGTATTTGGGTGCCAATTGCATTTCCACAACCTATGATTGTGACGGTGAAAGCTCTTTCAGAGCTCACACACTGGGGCTTACTCCCAACTCCAGCAATAATATTAGGTGAAGATTGTGCAGGGCATATTCCTTTTTCATCTATATTATTAATACAATGAGGTTATTTGTTTAATACTGTCTCTAGTTCTGCAAAGTGTTTGTCGATGGTATCTTGGTTGGCAGATTTTGCACGTAAAATTGATAAATTTCTTCTTTTTTAAGCTTCAGTTCAGGCCATCTATGTACAAAAGACACATACCATTGCTTGCTTAATGGTTTCCTTTGGGTACGTTTTCCACTATCCGATGTGTATTCTGAGGCAATTTCAAGTACCTCAGTTCTTGTGTAACCATATCCCAATGAGGCCATGTGGCTGAGGTGTTTCACCAATGCTGTTTCCTCGTCAATAGACAGTAATGTTGATGGACCAGACTTGATGGTTTCCTCACTGTTTCTTCCAGTTACCCGATCTCTCAATGTTGTTTCTGGCACATTATATACTTTTGCAGCCTTGTACACCGACATCTCTTTTGATCTTATTTTCTGCATGGCATTCGCAACAGCTGTTGGTGAATATTGCCTAAATAATGATCTCTTTGATTCGCTCTGAAAATTGGACTTATAAATTTATTGTATTTAAAATACTATATGTAATACACATCAAATAATGTTTATATTATTGTGAAAATAGAGAAAATTAAGCAAAATGTGTAAAGACATGTATGGACAACCTGATCACATGACAATCACGTGACTCGACAAACCGGTAGCAGAAGACAGCACTTGGAAGTCATTGGAAGATTTTATTCCTTTTTTATGCAATTTTTGAAATAGGCATAATTTGGGGTTAGTAAAAAATGGCGGAAATATGAAGATATATTTAGTTTTTCTGTACTTACCTCTTTTAACAGAATTCTAAACATTTTTCTACGCTGACCTAGTTTGCACTTTCACTTTCGATGGAACCAAAACAAAATACCGTCACGTGACTGATTATGCGCGAGCACTACGGATTAAACATGGTGCCTCGAAAACGTATGTACATCGAAAACATATGACTTGACGATATATTATGCCTCTTGACTAGTATTAAAACAAACCGTATCAGCACTTGGATTTGGATCAAGTTACAATATTAACACCATGAAAACAATTATAAAGAATCACGGAAGATGAAAAACATTCCAATCCATGTCTGTGATTGAAAAGTAGCCTGTATACCGGGCACTATGTAAGTAAGGGTTCTATAATCTTGACTGTAATACAGATATCTCAGATTTGACAATTTAAAACTGTAATGAAATATTATTTCACCTCAAACTTGTATAACACTGCTCAAAAACAGTAGAGCACTGATACGATGCTTTAATTAATACACCTGACATTTACTTTTCAGGTGCATAGGAACTGATGAATGAATTTCAATTACAGGTCATACACCATTCATCCTCATGCATTATTCAATTCATAATATGCATACAAGAAGAACAGACCAAGTCATAGAGAAGAAAGAAAACAGGTTAGAGTAACATGTTTTATAGGTTTCAATGACATAAATATATATTTTAGTGCCTATAAAAGATTTCACAATGTCCATAGACTCACTTTGCCTTTATCTTTACTTTATCCTTGTAATATATCCGGTGTATATGGCAGGTATATAAGTAGCACTAGAATAATCACAACTATTTATTAAACAGTTTGTCAGTACTTTGTCCAAACAATGAAAAAGTTTTTCATTGTCACCGTCTGAATGACTGTACATAATAATCCACTGAATGCTTTTCAATCTCACAAACACAGAGAATAAACTCTCATATTAGTAATTCAAATTTCTTTATAAAAAACTCGTAACACTTGAATTTTATAGCACTAGTAAATTTCCAATTGTTATGAATAATGAATATCAGTACTCTGGATATCCAATGGTAATTACGAAAAATACAACATTCCATATAACTTTGGAACTACTAGAAATTTTACACTTGCACTTATTATAACATTGTGTATTTCAGTTTATGAGAACAAAGGTCATTACAAGAAGTCATTGTCACGCAGAAATCCTTAAGTTTCAAAAGAAGAAGTCCGAAGATAGAGTGGAGCATGGTGTCCGTGAATTTAAAGTCTTTGAATGTCTAATGCGATTTCGGTAAACGTATGCGATGTTCATCAGATCAAACTAGTTTACCAGATCGTCAGTATCACATTTGCGATTAAGATTAGCAGCTTTGAAGAGATCTAGAACACAAAACTTGCGAAGCCCAGTTTCCAATATAGATTTTACAATTAAGAAATTATATGTAATATAATAAAATATGACGATCGGTTTGATTTTCTTTCTCCCATTGTGGCGTGGCTGTTCCTGGGAGTGCCAACATATTGCATTTGTCTAATAAGGCACAATGGCTCTAATTAGACAACGATCTTCCTTTACTAAGTTCCAGGGTTACAGCTGCGTACTCTAACGACATTAATTTATTGTCAGAAGTCATGGTTTGCCAGTTGGAGGATAGCCAAGTTAATTCATCAGATAGTTGAACAAGGTTGGCAGTCACTCATGGCTGGTTACATAAGAGTCATACACCCAAACTGGAGCATCTGCGTGGCCGTAATCTGGATGTCTCCTTCTCATGGAGAAGGATCCTCTTCGTCGGACGACAAACACTCGAAGCGATTATCGACAAAGTACACTGGTCCGGATGTCATAGACGAAGCCGATGCCACCTCGGGAAGTTTTTGGTAAGGCTTCTTAAATACTGACGATTGAGCTGGTGTAATAAATCCAGAAGACATTATAGTAGAGGCAGGCACTGCTGGTTGATTACTGAACTCGCTCATGGAGGTTACTTGGACTGAAGAGAGACTGTTAAAAGAGACTGGTGTAATATGTGGAGATGAACCGTTTCTTGCTGTAGCGGTGGACGACACAGCCCATATTAAAGAGATGGCTGGCTAGGTGAGGGACTCGCCACAGGCGTAAAAAGTACTGATATCAGGCTACGGTTTTTAGCCATACACGAAAGACCGAACTCCGGTGAATTCAGCAATGGCAGGGACAACACATGGGCTGGTGTAGAAGCAACGGATGTCGAGGCATAGGTAAAAGATGTCAGGTTATCTGGCATTGTAGAACTCAAAGATACTGGCACTGTACTCAATGCTGACAATGTGTGGAGACAACAGACACTTGAGTAGACACTGCAGCTATTACTAGGTACTGGTACGTCCTGAGTGCTAGAAGCAGTAGTAACTTTCCTTGGTGGAAATAACACCACAGGATCTAGTAGAGTGGTTGACTCGGGCGAGATTACGTCCGAATATTGTTCACTTAAAGGAACATTTTCCTTCCCTTAGATCTTCTCATAGCGGGGTTTCTTGGCACCCTCCTTCCAATAGGAATTTGGAGAATAGAAACACTCTTCAAGAACCTGATGCTTATTCCAACGATGTCTGTCTAGATATGCTGGCTCAGCCATGGGATATTGGTAGTTGCATCCCTCGTGAGGGCGACTGGATAAGTCTCCATGTTGTGATCTCTCATGGCGCCTGAGAAGTTTTCTCTTTGTGAAAGAGGCAGGACACGAATTGCAACGATACAACATTCTGAAAGTAGTACATTTCATAGCTACTATACGCAAAAGATCTTGCAGTTTGAGAAGGCAATACATCTCTAGCTCACCTGGCCAAAGCCAGATGATGTGACGTGTGTTTGTGCGACATGCATGCGTCCATGACATGAGCTTCGCTTAAACACTTCTTCTCCTACTGGACAGATTTTGATCAAACTTGGTAGGATTTATCCAGAAGTAATGCCATTTTAAGTTTGTGAAAACTGTTGGCCTTGGCCTTTGTTTAAGGTCACAATGATTGAGAAAGTGACCGTATAAGTGTACAATCACTAATATGACTTCTTTTGGTTAACTAAATTACCTAGGATACCCTAACATGATATACATATTCAACATGTCAAGCTCTGCAAAGTTGGCGAATAGATTTGACATTGACCTTCTTGTTCTTAGGGAATCCTAGGTAATTTAGGTAACACCTTTCGAGATGAGCTTCAAAAGTATCCGAGAAGACAATAACATCATCAGTGTATACTAAGCAAGTCTGCCAGTGTAATCCAGCAAGCACAAATTCTATACGTCGCTCAAACGTTGCTACAGCATTGCATAAACCAAAGGCCATCACCTTAAATCGAAATAAACCACTGGCGGTACAGAAAGCGGTTTTATCTGCATCATCGGGATCGACCTCTTCTTGCCAGTAACCCGACTGAAGTTCAAGGGTCGAAAACCACTTTCCACCTTGAAGGGCATCAAGTGAGCCATCTATCCTGGGCAAAGGGTAAGAGCCTTTTACTGTGACATTGTTTACAAGACGATAGTCTAAACAGAATCTCACTGAATCATCCTTTTTGGTTACTAAAACCACAGGGGCTGCCCATGGGCTAGTTGATTTTTATATTATACCGCCATCAAGCATCCGCTGGACTTCTTGTTTCTCAATTTCCCGTTTAGCTAGTGGTAGCCTTCTTGGTGTCTGTTTTATTGGAGCTGCATCTCCTGTATTGATTTTTTGTTTGACTAAACTTGTACGTCCTAGGTCATTCTTTGTTTTTGCGAAAACTTCTGAATTTTTCAGTATCAGGTGTTTGACCATATCTTGCTGTTTCTTATTCAGGTTATTGCTGCACGTATCTAGCATTTGCTGTAGATACGCTGTGACAGGTTCATCTACCGAACTTTTGCATGTCACTATTGGACAGGGCTCTAGATTATTCCTCTCTGTGCGACCCAGGTCATCTAATTCGATAACATTAGTTACAGGTTGACATTCAGCAGCACAAGTATTCTTATAAACCGTTTGGGTTTCATTGCTTACATTAACAAGCCTAAGAGGTACTGTTTGACCTGTTGGTGAAACAACCACTGTGGCAACAAGTAGTCCTTGCTCGCCAAGTTTTACACTACTGGGTTCGATTAATACTTGGTTAAAACTTGCATCATGGTCAATCTTAGCGGCTAACACAACTTCACTTTACGGCGGTATTACTGTATTGTCTTGTAAACCGATAAACCATTGACAACTGATCCTCTTTCAGACAGATTATACTGTCTTCATTCAAAGTAACGGTTCCTTGACCCATATCTTTCTGACAATTATGAACATGTAAAAATTTATACCCTATAACCATCGGTGCCTCAACTTCAGCTACGACAACCCTATGATGAAATAAATAATCTTGATTGGCATTACTGCACTCCCTGATGGCACAACCAAACCTCCATCTTCCATTCTGAGTTGCGTTGAATTATTTTGTTAACCTGCCCTTACTTATTGGTCAATGTACTTAAACTGTTATGGATGTAAAATAGTTGTTGCTGGACTTGTATCAATGAGACAGTTTACATCAACATGAAAACTCATTAAAAATTTTAATATATAAAGAATTATTTAAAATATTCTGCTACCGGACCTTTTCAATTCGTCAGCTGGTGTTTGACCCCCTCCCCCCCCCAGCATCAGCTATAATTAGTTTCCCTGATTCTTGTTATTCTCACCTGACTTCCCTACAGAATTATCAGGCACTTTATTAGCCCCAATTTGACTTTTATGTCTGAGAGTATTTGTATCAGTCTGTTGCATATTCTTCTTCCTTTTAAAACAGTCAATTGTCCAATGACCAGCTTTGCCGCAATAATTACAGTTTACTTTTCTTCTATTGTTCTGCGTCTGAGTGTTTGCAATAGCCTGTTCATGATTTCCCGGGCCATCCCGACCAGGTCCATTTTTTGCTATTCATCCCATTACATCCTGTAGTAAATCGGAATTTGGAATGTCATTCCTATTGTCATTATTACACCTTGGAACTTCTGTCTGGAATCTGACACCAGTTCTTCCTAACCTACGTTTTCGTCCTTGAAATGCCTCATATTCTAGGGCTATACGCACAGCGTCCTCTATAGATGTTGGTTTGCCTTGATGCACAGACCATCTATTTCGACATCATTCCATGCGTGTACAAAACAGTCTCGAGCCAGCTGTTCTCTATATATTATGGGAGCACTTGGGGAAGCTAACCTAGTTAACCTCTTTATCTCTTGTGCTAGCTCCGTCAATGGTTCACTACTTTGTCTTAGTCTGTTCTTGATCTTTTCTCGATACAACTCGGACTGGTTATCGGGTTGAAATCTCGCAGTAAGTGCAGATACTAGATGTACATAACTATGACGTATAAGATCACTCAGAACACATTGAGCTGTACCTCTGAGGCTGGTGGCTTACATCATCCCATTTATTCATTTCTGAGATCATTTCAAAATAGACCAAATAGTCCTGCCAGTTGGTTTTTCCATCATAAACAGCTGGTTCCCTCGGTTTCTAAATCTGGGTGTCACAACACTCTAACGTTGACGTGACGTATTTTACATTCCAACGTTGCCATGCTGGAGCCCAAGGCAACCAGGCTTTCCACAAGCGACTTGTTATCTGGTGCCTGGTAAAACGACTGCACCTTCCACTGTCTAACACCGGGATTTCCAATTGTGTTATCTTAACCTTCACTTGGCGCCTCCAATGCACAAACCCTTTTATTTAGGAATATATAATACATTTACGTCGTCCCAACCGACCGGGTTACACTGCGGTGCATATCCCCTAACATTTATCTTATATAATGCCTTAGCTTCGCGCCTTTCAGTTATTTTAATTACTCTGCCAAGCATTTGTAATCCACGTTACACACTATACTGTTTAGAACAAAATCCCTGATTTCAACTGGTTCTTATATACCCCTTTTCCACGTGATTGAATGATTAGGCTAACCGTTGCGCATTGAGATGTAATTACTTCACTTTTGATTTCAATAGATACAGATCTTAATTTCTAAAATAATTATATAATCTTGACCATTAGGAATCAGTGAGTGAAATTGCATTTTATTATCAACAGAAATAACAAATAGAAAGTACACTATATTTGGCAAATATTAATATTTATATAATTGGACAAAACACCATACAATCTTCACTAACACAAATATACACAATTATGAAAAGTCAACAAGCACTACTTTGTTCTTAATCACTCTGAATTTTCCAAATGGCGTCCATGATCCAATAAAAAAATAAAAAGAAATGGTACCACTTATCCATCAACACTTTTGGAATCATCATCTTCTCAAGTACACTTTAGAACTCCTTTCACTACTACCTTTCCTTTTCTACCACCTTCTTCCCTTCCTGTTTGAACCTTTCAACTATCTCTTCATAACACATCTCATTCTTTTCAAGTTCAACTACTTCTGGTAATCTTGATCCTGTACATATATGTGTTTTTGTAGTCCCTCCCGTGACCCGTCTCATTAGACTTCCTTGAACTTGTTCCTGTTTCCACTAGTTTCGTCTTTGGGGCTGGGTTATCCAAAAATATCTTTCTTTTCGGTGTATAAACTGGACTTGGTTTGGATGGCTTTCTGGTTGGCCTAAGCGCTACTGATGAGGAATTTATTCCGAAACGGCCGTCTAGTGCTGTAAAATTAAAACTGGCATAATATGCCATTTAAACCCCTGAGACGATATCTCTGCTGGTGAGCAGAGATATCGTCTCAGGGGTTTAATTGCATATTATGCAAGTTTAAGTTTTACAGCACTAGACGGCCGTTCCGAGGATATTACAAACTCAGTAGGCAATAATTTCGTATTGTCAGAAATATACTATAATTGTCTAAATTTTCTGCACGTTAAAATTTGAAAATTCTCAAAAACTAAGACATACTCCCTCATGCAAAGTATTTCCTTAACTTAATTTGGTAAGATACATTTTGGTCCTTTGAGTAGCTTTTCAACATAATTTCAAAATAATTTTGGTTTCATTATTTTGGTCCAAGCACTACTGATGAGGAATTGTATTCCGAAACGGACGTCTAGTGCTGTAAAATTAAAAGTGGTATAATATGTAATTGATGGCTTGTCCATTTTTGGCGTTTTATGGCGGCGCAGGCTATGCAAATCACTTGTTTCCCAATTAATACGCTATGTAAGAGCTTGTTCCCACTACGGGGACTTTGTACAACGAAGTAGGCTGCTTGCAAATAATTTATTGACTAAGGGATATTGCAAACCTAGGCGTATCAAGGCCCTCAAAAAATGTTATGGCCGTCATCACAGTATTGTTGACAACTTTGATATATCTGTGTCCAGGATTGCCCTGGATATATTTGACGTTTCATAGTTCCATGTTCCTCTCACACAATTTTGATTACACACTTGGCGGGTGTAGCTAGCTAAACAGGGAGTGCTTACCCTTCCGGAGCACCTGGCCTCACTTCACGTGTATAACATAACTTGTCAGTTCCAAAGTTTTTACTTTGCTTCTGGATTGTGATTCGGATATGGATTAGTATATTTGTTTTTGATTGGATCCTTTTCTTTCTTCCGATCATTATCCGTATCAATGGCTAAGTCTTCTACTCTAGAATTAAGTGGAACTGCTAGAATAGTCATGGGGTTCTACTACTGTCACCACTACCAGTACTTGTTTTCGTAGGTTCTGCTTCCGAACTATCTTTGGTACCAGTCACATGCCTTCCGTCACTATGCCTCTTCAAGTCTCTATATCTGTCAGCTGCGTAATAGCACATATCACATGGATGACGTTTGTTATTGTATTGAAATGTAATGACGCAGTCTTTGGTATTACCCCGCAGCTCCTCTCTGGTATAGAACGTCCTTTCACACAGGCTACATTCAAAACTTTCCTTCCTGGTGGTCTTCTTTGTCTAAGCCAGCTGCAAAACATAAATGTTTTTATCTTATTCAGTGGTACAAAATTGCAATATCAAATAAAACGAGCATTTTATTTGAAATCGTCTAGATTAACATAATTGGTCCATCACGCCGGTGGTTGTTTGTTTCTAAATAACCTTCTTCTTATATCAGCACTTAATTATAACGGCAAGGACTGGTCCATCACGCCGGTGGTTGTCTGTTTCTAAATAACCTTCTTCTTATATCAGCACTTAATTATAACGGCAAGGACTGGTCCATCACGCCGGTGGTTGTCTGTTTCTAAATAACCTTCTTCTTATATCAGCACTTAAGTATAACGGCAAGGACTGGTCCATCACGCCGGTGGTTGTCTGATTCTAAATAACCTTCTTCTTATATCAGCACTTAATTATAACGGCAAGGACTGGTCCGCCACGCCGGTAGTCGCCTGTTTCTAAATAACCTTCTTATATCAGCACTTAATAATAACGGCAAGGACTGGCGAAGACAAACTTGTGACTTTAGAAGATTTCCGGAACTATGTAGATGATGGTAAAAGAGATTAACTATATATACAAGCTGTCACGGAAGCAAAGGGCAAAGTTGTGGCATTCGGTCCTCGTTCAGACGGAGTTATTAGTTCCTGTTCGAATAGTTTGTCGAAAATGCGTTATACGTTTGACTTTGCTAAACAACTAACGTTGTCACATCATTTCAGACAGGAAGGATTTTTTTTCACTATGCCCCAGAGGGTGCAGATATTTAGAGTTTGTGTAGAAGGCGCACATCCTCAGATAAATTATGTCATAGAGACAGCCAGACAATCGGTCCAAATGGCACAAACACACATAATCCAAATGAGGTTTATCAATGTTGAATCACGCATTGGTAAATTACGGCTATGGTGAACAGGCACGTGTAATAATTTGTGATAACTATTTATATCAATTCAGTTATTTAGATGTATTTTTTCTCTTATAAGGTCGGATAGACAATCTTTCAACTCCTTTATTTGCACCTCAAAAGTATTTGTAAACAAACATCTATGTTGCGATTGCGTTTGTTTACGTGTTTTAATCTGTTTTGTACAAAGGGACATGTGTTACAAGATTAGAGAAAGAGCTATAGCATCTAACGTATTTAAATAATATCAGGATAACATCGCTAGCTAATTACTCCATTGCCAGATAAAATGACTGTATGAAGTTATGTTATTCTCTCTATAGACAACTGGGAGACACGTTGGACATTCACGTGCAGGAATCATTTTATAAACCATATTGGGACCAAATTTTAAGAAAACATGGTCCTGTGGATATGATATCGATGAAACCAACTTCGCATACAATATACATGTACGTTATCTTAGAAACGCTCTCGTTTGTACTTGTCACACACAAAAGACTTCAGAGAGAGAAAGAGAGTTGCAATACAATAGTTTTTATTTATTATTTCCAGGACAAAATAAAATAGATACACAATTGCTTACGTATGTTGGAGGGTTATGTGTGGTTTACACAGAGAAATCAACTACTGTTACAGCAAGATGTTTAGCTAATAGAGGTTTTGCAAGAATAAACAGACTGTTTTTGAATTTCAGTGCCGTGACATATATTGGCTGAGTATATAAGTTTTATGTACTGAAATCACCGTCTTATGTATGATGATTGGCCATTACAAGCAGAAAATCTTCACAAAATTAAATTGTTGAAAACAGCACTCTGCTTATGTCAAGTATCATTTAACTTAAGTAGCGTTGTTATCTTGAAAAATATTTTCATATGTGTTTTATATATTTTTTTTCAAAATTTAAAACAAAAAAATTTGTTGCTGAGACTGTTCTAAATCACTAACGCAATTATCAAAACACCTCTCTCTAGGTTTGGATCCTAGTTTAATAAAGTATATCATTTCGTTTGCCGAAGGTCGCTTATATCAAGAAACTCCAGTTTCCTCCGCAGTCCCTTAACTATTAAAGTGTATCATTTCGTTTGCCGAAGGTCGCTTATATCCGAAAACTCCAGTTTCCTCCGCAGTCCCTTAACTAACCGGTTCGGTATAAGTGAAAGCTAGAATCTTTACTCTGATATAAAACACCATTACTGCACCCTACTCAAGCACTCCCTGGGGTATAATTTATGACCATTTAGTGTATTATCAGGTATTACATCTTTTTGTAATAAAATATATACCCGTATAATATACCCATAAAGTCAACAGTAGCTCATACAAGTCGTATTTAAACTGTATAACGACACATAGCAAAATAACACTTTAAATTTTATTACTACATATAACTTATACGTAACCGACCTATCTTTGTCCTTCAGATTACCCGGGAAAACCCAAAACCCCAGCCTGGTGATTTAATATAGCAATGACGTAAAATGGAAATCACGGAATTATTTAGAAAGGTTCTAATTGCCGTATATTGGTTCAGTATCAACATGGCGTGGAAGTGTTACAAGACAATATAGTAAGTGCTATAAGTAACGGGTATATATTATTTATATACATTTAGCAGATAAGTTAAGTGTGATATGATTATATCTATTGAGGATCATCCAAGGGTAAAGGCAAACGATATTGACCTGTCTGTTTGACCATTTATCAGAACAATTTTATATCGGAGGACCCACCCAATACATGGGTAGCGTTAGGATTCGCAGTTAATACATATACACATTGCACGTGATTAGTGTTCACATCAGGTAGACGAAATATGCAAACGCGTGGTCCCTATTACTTAAATTTCCTAGTCCATAATCAATATTTAAATCATAAGTCAAGCGAACAGATCAATGTTGTTTACCTATATTTACCGGTAGATCATGATATACATAGATAAATGGGTAACATATCCTTAAACTTAAATAGGATACCCTTGTGTGTCCATGTAGTTTTATTTTTACCCTGATACCTCGTCATAACAAACACAGTGTGGCCACAGACTAGTTCAGGTTGTCGTCTTCACTAAACCATTAAACGAATAATTTGACGAAAATAGAGTATAGAGTAAATCAAGAATGCTGTATTAAACGATTTAATAAGGAAACTTTAAGCCAAATTCCCCAGCACTATATAACAGATATATAAATATCCCCAGTGATCTTTATAAAATGTGTCAAACTTCACAGGAGTAACAGTAAAGAATATCTAGTTTTTTGTAGTACTATCAGCATCATATCATCTACAGTACACTCAGCTGTCAAGGTGAGATGGGTTATCATTAATCTACAAAAATATGTTTATATATTGCCACATACCTTTTTTCGGCGATTTGTTAAATATAATTAAATACTTAAAAATGCTTTAATAAATATCATAATTTGAGTGTATTAATTGATTTAAAAAAGAGGGTGTATTTGGCATAACTTTTATTACTTAAAGGCATTTTGTACTATTTACCCATTCTTTGATGCTGTCAGTATTACAGATTATTTTAAGTATTGGTTTTAAAAATATTCTGTTAAGATAAATGTAAACGTAAATCTATAATCAATAATACTTGTCTTATACCATTTTTTTAAAATTAAACATGAAATAAATTCGAAAAATGACATATAACACACTGATAAATAAGTTAATAACCTCGCGCAAAATAAATATTTTATTATCAGTGACGGTTTCAAAATACATCATTATTATCCCAATAATAATATCAAAACAGTACATATCCGAATGTACCCGACCCAGAGAACTTGTCCTGATCAGTCACTGCATTAATCAATTATAATTATTTACATGAAGTTGGATTGACTGGAGTTGTAATGCTCAATGTATACACTTAACAGTTTGTCATTAATTGTATGGACATATGTGATACGAAATATTGTATTAAATCATAAGTTTTTAAAAAATATTTAACAGGTATAAAAACATGCGAATATGTCCATTGTACATGTAATTTAAATCACCAGAATATCGATTTAGAAACACCAGTGTATCGATTTTAAAATTTTAAAATGATAAAGATAAAAAAATGGACGGAATATCATTTTTTAATTTTAAATTTGTTATATCGATGTATAATGTTGCAGACAATTGTATGTTTATTCATATACACTTGGCTACAGATGGGTTTATGTGGCTGGGTGGTTTAAAATGCCTGATGCTGATCGCCTTGGTTAATATCTCACTCGACGAATATCCTAGTGTGAAAAAGTTTCTTTTTCGCTTACTGAAGGTCGACGGTTTCTTACGGATACTCCGGCATCTGTAACCATTCTTGAACTGACCGATTTGATATATGTGATTGAATCTTGACTGAAGACATAACAAACTGAGCGGTAATTTACACACTATAAAACCACTACTGTGTACCGATAACAGATGGCAATATTGAAGAGTTGTTTAACATCATTGAAAAACATGAGAATGGGACAAGTAGTTGGAAAGTACAGTAAAACTGTAAATAAATATAAATATTATCCACAGGGGCTGAAATATACAGTAAAATATGTATATAAATACCACCCACGGGACCTGAGAAATACAATAAAGTCTGTACCTCCCAAGGGACCCGCGAAATATAGTATAACCCACGAGACGAGAAATATATAAAATCTTGTTGCATTTACGTTTTATTCAGATTTAAAGTGATACCCATTGTTTCTTGTGACAAGTGATACTGCATTTCATATATTATTTAAAGTTTAAATATTTATAACACGTCGGGATATATGGGTCACAGATAACAGGCAGTGATGTGTAATCTGTGTTAAATCATACATTTTTAAAATATATTGCTATTTATGTTTAAAGTTTGAATGTAATCTCAAGTTTTGTCTATAGAATAATGCTATGTTTGATATACAACCCGGACACACATATTTAGGGTAATATTTCACGGATGTACAATAAAAAACAAACCCTGTGACTGTCAGTTATCTGTCTTATCTGGGTATTGTATTATCAACATTTACTGGTAAAGCACTTTCATAAAGAATGAAACAATTAAGTTGATATAATGTACCGATACTTAAGATCTAACACAGATTATTTCAACATGCTGTTACCTTTGAATATCTTGATATACACATGATATAGGTAAGTACAGTAGAAGTAAGAGATAACTGTCTTTTTTAAGAGCTCCGACCGTAAAACGTGGGTTTTACTGTTGCAAATACCAGTTACCTGGCGACGCTAGCTCTATCGCCTTTATATAAAGACCACATTTACATTAAGACCAGTGTTTTGAAAACCGTATATATTTCACATTTCTATCAAACAAAGCCTTTATATAAAGGTCACCTGTCTACACAGTCAATGCTGGGTAGTTTCTAATGCATATACAATATACATGATCATTCACTGGAAACAGAAAGGGTCGTTATAAAAAGTTAGAAAGAGATGACAGAAATTGTAAATTCTGTAACACAATTGATGATGAACAACATTTTATTTTTGACTGTAAAAATAACAAGGAACTCCGTAAAGATTTTATAAAGTCAACCAAAGCTTCTTTAAACTGTAATGTTAATAAAAATAATAAGTTTTCAACAATGATCATAATTTTGAAATCAACACCCCCTTGTCTTATACGTAAATTAGGTGCCTTCATTAAAAAGTCTTTTGAACTGAGGAGGACAGGCTTATTGAATATATAGGATATTAAACTGAATGTTTTTATACAGATACATATACTAGTACATGTATATCATTTATTTTATTTTGTGCAATGAATATGCTGTCAAAGGTATTAATTTGCAATATTTCATATTTTATGTAATTCTTGTGAGATGATTGTAACAAACTATCTATGTAGTTTATATAGTTTTACAATAAAGTATTATTATGTATATGCCAACTAGTATACATCTACCAGAATTTGCAGTGTCAAATTGATTGTTACACATCTAAAACATATCAATTAAATTTTTTACCAGGTGCATTGTAACGCCACATAGCGGTGTTGCCGAATAAACGCGCTCTGTACGTCTATGCAGGGAATTTCAACGCATAAAGAGGTCTGCCAGCTTTATGCAGCAGGTATCAACGCATAAAAATGTGTTGCTTATATCCGACGCAAGGCTGACTTTTTGACGCATAAAGAGGACTAATCTTAACGACTTAGTATGGATTTTAAATCTCGACAAAAACGATGGTGGTGACATTAATTATGACGACGACGGTGACAACAGTTACTGAGAATTTTTGTTGCTGTTGATAATGATAATATTAATTGTAAGGAGAAGGTGAAGAATGAGGGCACGACGACGATGTTGCCGTCGTCGTGCCGATGGCGGTGGCGATAGTGACATAAATGCGTCCTCTTTAAATTGAAATTTAATCCATAGACATGTCGGAACACGTTTATGCGGCAACACCGCTATGTGGCGTAACAGTGCATTAAAAATCAAGATACATTTCGGGTTTCGATTTCTTAAGTATCACACATCCGCTAAAGCTGAATCTGTTTCTGATTGTATAATTTCAATTGCTTAAGTATTACACATTCGCTAAAGCTGAATCTATTTCTGATTGTATAATTTCAATTGCTTAAGTATCACACATCCGCTAACGCTGAATTTATTTCTGATTCTATACTTTCAATTTCTTAAGTATTACACATCCGCTAAAGCTGAATCTATTTCTGATTGTATAATTTCAATTTCTTAAGTATCACACATTCGCTAAAGCTGAATCTATTTCTGATTGTATAATTTCAATTTCTTAAGTATCACACATTCGCTAAAGCTGAATCTGTTTCTCATTGTATAATTTCAATTTCTTAAGTATTACACATTCGCTAAAGCTGAATCTATTTCTGATTGTATAATTTCAATTTCTTAAGTATCACACATTCGCTAAAGCTGAATCTATTTCTGATTGTATAATTTCAATTTCTTAAGTATCACACATTCGCTAAAGCTGAATCTATTTCTGATTGTATAATTTCAATTTCTTAAGTATCACACATTCGCTAAAGCTGAATCTATTTCTGATTGTATAATTTCAATTTCTTAAGTATCACACATTCGCTAAAGCTGAATCTATTTCTGATTGTATAATTTCAATTTCTTAAGTATCACACATTCGCTAAAGCTGAATCTATTTCTGATTGTATAATTTCAATTTCTTAAGTATCACACATTCGCTAAAGCTGAATCTATTTCTGATTGTATAATTTCAATTTCTTAAGTATCACACATTCGCTAAAGCTGAATCTGTTTCTGATTGTATAATTTCATTTTCTTAAGTATTACACATTCGCTAAAGCTGAATCTATTTCTGATTGTATAATTTCAATTTCTTAAGTATCACACATTCGCTAAAGCTGAATCTGTTTCTGATTGTATAATTTCAATTTCTTAAGTATCACACATTCGCTAAAGCTGAATCTATTTCTCATTGTATAATTTCAATTTCTTAAGTATCACACATTCGCTAAAGCTGAATCTGTTTCTGATTGTATAATTTCAATTTCTTAAGTATCACACATTCGCTAAAGCTGAATCTATTTCTCATTGTATAATTTCAATTTCTTAAGTATCACACATTCGCTAAAGCTGAATCTATTTCTCATTGTATAATTTCAATTTCTTAAGTTTTACACATTCGCTAACGCTGAATTTATTTCTCATTGTATAATTTCAATTTCTTAAGTATCAGACATTCGCTAACGCTGAATCTATTTCTCATTGTATAATTTCAATTTCTTAAGTATTACACATTCGCTAAAGCTGAATCTGTTTCTGATTGTATACTTTCAATTTCTTAAGTATTACACATTCGCTAAAGCTGAATCTGTTTCTGATTGTATACTTTCAATTTCTTAAGTATTACACATTCGCTAAAGCTGAATCTATTTCTGATTGTATAATTTCAATTTCTTAAGTATCACACATTCGCTAAAGCTGAATCTGTTTCTGATTGTATACTTTCAATTTCTTAAGTATTACACATTCGCTAAAGCTGAATCTATTTCTCATTGTATAATTTCAATTTCTTAAGTATTACACATTCGCTAAAGCTGAATCTGTTTCTGATTGTATACTTTCAATTTCTTAAGTATTACACATTCGCTAAAGCGGAATCTGTTTCTGATTGTATACTTTCAATTTCTTAAGTATTACATATTCGCTAAAGCTGAATCTATTTCTGATTGTATAATTTCTATTGTTTTTAAGTATAACACATTCGCTAAAGCTGATTCTGTTTCTGATTGTATAATTTCAATTTCTTAAATTTCTATTGTTTTTAAGTATTACACGTCCGCTAAAGCTGAATCTGTTTCTGATTGTATAATTTCAATTTCTTAAGTATTACATATTCGCTAAAGCTGAATCTATTTCTGATTGTATAATTTCTATTGTTTTTAAGTATAACACATTCGCTAAAGCTGATTCTGTTTCTGATTGTATAATTTCAATTTCTTAAATTTCTATTGTTTTTAAGTATTACACGTCCGCTAAAGCTGAATCTGTTTCTGATTGTATAATTTCAATTTCTTAAGTATTACACATTCGCTAAAGCTGAATCTGTTTCTGATTGTATAATTTCAATTTCTTAAGTATTACACATTCGCTAAAGCTGAATCTATTTCTGATTGTATAATTTCAATTTCTTAAGTATCACACATTCGCTAAAGCTGAATCTGTTTCTGATTGTATAATTTCAATTTCTTAAGTATCACACATTCGCTAAAGCTGAATCTGTTTCTGATTGTATAATTTCAATTTCTTAAGTATTACATATTCGCTAAAGCTGAATCTGTTTCTGATTGTATAATTTCAATTTCTTAAGTATTACACATTCGCTAAAGCTGAATCTATTTCTGATTGTATAATTTCAATTTCTTAAGTATTACACATTCGCTAAAGCTGAATCTGTTTCTGATTGTATAATTTCAATTTCTTAAGTATCACACATTCGCTAAAGCTGAATCTGTTTCTGATTGTATACTTTCAATTTCTTAAGTATCACACATTCGCTAAAGCTGAATCTTTTTCTGATTGTAAAATTTCAATGTCTTAAGTATTACACATCCGCTAAAGCTGAATCTGTTTCTGATTGTATAAGTTTTTCTTTTAATTTTAGGTTGATTTTCAGGTCATGATTTCCCACAGAGATGCTGGACGTCAGTTTATCTGTTTATTGATAGTGTTATATGTAAGTGTTTTTGAGCTCATAATGTGTCATATACCATTGTTTTGAATTTTAAAATTAAATACATGTACAAGTGGTATAGACATATGATAAAAAAAATAGTACCCAATGTCATTCATAGTAACATGTATATACTATGTATACTTTCTGTCTCTGTGTATCAGTTATTTCACAACAGTAGACAGTCGAGTCGAACTCCAAACGTGGAGTTAAAGGAGCTTTTTGTACCGTCATACACGGCGTGTATACGTACTACCGGTACCGGTGACAGAATGCGCCACCTGGTGTATAACAGCGGTAGATAATTTGTGATCACCTGTCACCGGCAATCAATTTTCCGTATCGACAGGTATATTCAGACAATCTTTTGCGCGTGCAGCATTAACTGAAAAAATCTATGTCAATATATATTATAATGACGGATATTGTAAAATAGGGGTGATTAATATTGTTGTCTTAGGAGTGGATGCAATGCAATTTAATTATGGGCAGGTTATTCTGTACAATGTCTTTAAGACACTGTAAACACAGAATTAACGTAAACATGATAGACAAAGTCCGGCACAATGTAACACGCATAACTTTGTCATTTTTGAATGCAATGACTTGCATGGTATACAGAGTTTGGAATTTCAATTTTCTATAACGTCACGTGCGATTTTTAGGCTTCAAAATAGAATATTTGTTTCGGAAACACACCCCAGATAATAAAGTGACAGCGCTAGCGTTAGAACAGCTTACTGATTTTCAGCTTGTGACATTACTATATCATAGGAATACAATCAAGCTGCAATTTAAATTAATCAAAAACAAACATACATGTACTTATTCATGTCCGAATTACAATCCGGAAGTAAAGTAAAAACTTTGAAACTGACAAGTCGGGTTAAACATGTGCACTTCCACCAGGGAAGTGAGACCGGGTGCTCCGGAAGGGTAAGCACATCGTGTTTAGCTAGCTACACTTGCACACGAGTGTAAACAAAATTGAGCGAAACGACAATGGAACTATGAGATGTCAGATATATTCAGGACAATTCTGGACACAGAGACATCAATCTTATTAACAATACTTTGATTACGTTCATAAAACTTTTTAGAGATTATCTCACTAATATCTTTTTTTCTCTCACAGGTTTCATATTCTGAATCTTGTGAGCCATGGAAGGTTAAAAGGAATAAACATTGTTGTATCCCGGTTTTTAATTGTCAACCCGGTATGTAAACAAAGTGTAAAGACCATGTAATATAAAACATAAATTTTTGAGAGAAAGGTCGAGTCAATAAGTAACCAGCCTAACTTATTTCTTTTTCAAAGTAATTTCCCTTTAGTGTGATGCACTTAGGCCAACGGTGTTCAAGTGCAAGCCGTCCAAAATCTATCAACGGCGTTCTATTGTCATCAGTCAAGAACTGAAAAAGTCGGGATCTTTGCAATTTAGCAACTACCCTTATGTCTTCACGACTTCTTCGTTAGACCGGAAATGACGTCCATGTATATATTTTTTTCAATTTTTAAAGTAGAATGAAGTCGCTAGAAGCTAGGTCAGGGTAATAGGCACGATGTGGTATAAATTTATACCAGTTTCGCTATAAAGCGTCCATTTTAACTTTGTATTTGTTGAATCTCGCGTTGTCCTGTTACAGCATAACATCTTTAGAGAGTTTACCTCGGTGTTATCAAGAATGGTGATTCTCAGCTGGTCTAGCAAGATTGCTTGGTACACTCAAGTTATTGCACTTCTCTTGGGTAAAAATCACCTTTTGCGTGCCAGCAGATGGTTGCGTCTTGGAACTTCTTTGGCATCGGGTATGCAAGCCCTACCCACTGACGACTTTGAACCTAAGTCTCATTTGGTATACTTGTAATAACTAGCTTATTTTGAGTTTGTTAAGAAAGTGAAAATTTTATTTAAAATTGCAAGACTTGTCTTGATTTAACTTAAGACTTGATAATACGTATTAATAACCCAATCAATATTTCCATAAAAATATTGAACCTGTTAATCGAGATAAGATCGACGGTGTGTCAGTTCTACTGTCTCTATGCTAATTGGCTATCAGATTGGCTATTAGACACATCTCGAAGACATAAGATGTAATACATCAAAACAGTTAAAAAGGTAACCTCTTCTTCTTTTTTTGGGGGGGGGGGGGGGGTGTCGGTGACCAGGATCACAGCCCTCTCACCGCCGTTCGTATTCCACTTGGGACAGATCCTAGTGTGAAATGTTTTCAGTTCGCTTGTTTTTCGGCAACCCTGTTTCCCCCAGCATCCGCGAATTTAACGTATCGATATAGGTGAAAGAATCTTAACAGAAACTCCATTTCCCCAATCCACCTGTAATATTTAAAAAAATAGCTCGCATACTTTTCTTTAGAATTAGGGACTGAAGTGGTCGAATTCACAGTGATGGACCTCATACTGCATGATTTTTCTTATTTAACTTTTTTATATATTTTTAATCATTTTTTGTAAATTAGGGACTGAGATCAGAGAATGCACATCGAGTGGCGAGCAGGAAACATGTACTAAATGTCCTGAAGGAACGGTACAACCTGACTGGATAAATTCCTTAAGTGTTCATAGGGCATGTTTTAAAAGTAGACAAGCTTGTCCTGCTTTTGGTATGTATATAAAAGTAAATATCTTCACAAGCCAAAAAATGTTTCCGTTTTTTTGTCTCATAAATATTCATTAAAATGTCACGTGACATGTCGATTTCAAATCATTAATATTCATAGGTGCGACGGTGCGAAAAGTATGAGAACATCTTGAAATGGCAATTTTCGCAAAAATTAAGTGACGCGAAATTTTCCCGTTTTTCAGTACTGTTTTACATCAGCAGTTATTCCCAATGAGCAACGTTTTCTAATACTATCAAGGATAAATCTAATCGTTGTATCTTATACGATTTGTAAAAGTGTGTACTTTTATAATACATGTACTAGTACATGTCGCTCTGTGTATTAAACTGGTACTTAACTAACTATCAAAGACTTACAACATGGCATAAACCGTTTTAATTTGTGTTCGACAATAATGAATTGAAAAGATTCTGTAACAATTTTCCAAAACTCTTTATTGCTGATACAGCTCGCTTTTCATATTACGAAATCTAACCGTATAAGGTTTCCTAAGTTAACCTTGTAGAATTATTCCGAAGGTATTGCGTTATAAAAACTAATGTAAAGACAAATGAGACATTCTTTCAACAACAAAACCCCGAATTAAAAAACCATGTTCGTATGGAACTGTATAGATCCGCACGTTAAGACGCATTCTTTAACGTCTCGACACGATTATACAATGTAAACATGTAACATCTACAGTCAAACCTGTCTATAAAGGCCACCCAAGGGAATCAGAAAAAGTGGCCTTTATGAGCAGGTGGCTTTTATATACAGGTTCAAATAATATGAATAAATAAACATTGGGATACAATTCTATTGGCCTTTATAAGCAGGTGGCTGTTATATAGAGGTGGCCTTTAAGGCAGGTTGGACTGTATTTAGGATTATAGTTCAAACAAATGTTATTTGGCACTGCGTGATGCACGGTTGAACCCCATTGTTTGGTAAAGCTATTTTTAGTTTGCTTGTATCTTTGTCTTTTCTTTGCCTTGTTTTGTTTTGAAGTTTTATCATTGGCTTTGTATTGTCCTTTCTTTGTGAATTTCTTGATTGCGTTCGCTGTTGCCAAGGATATGTTTTCAAGTGCAAATTCTGAAAGTCGCCGTGGGTGGAGGTCGTGGGTTCGAACCTCGACCGAATCTGATCCAAGACTTGAAAGTGGGTAGTGACTATTCTTTCGCCAAGCACACGGCATTACGAAATGAAAACACGGTTCTTTCGGGTGGGAGCAATAAAAAAATCCTGCTGTATAATGTCATCATCGCAACACACTGGCAAAATATCTGGACATTCGCCTATTGCTGGCGACGTCTCGATGTAAGTGAAATACTCTTGACCGGGACGTGAAACACTGTTACTCATTTCAAATTAATTGTGAAAATCGCAAATTGACAGGTCTGCTAGTTTGAACACAGTTTATCGGTAATATGTTTATTTTAATGATGTGTAACTAAATCTATAAATTTGAGCGAAATACTTTAAGCACACATTACACTCGTATCTCTCTATTGTCTAAATAACTCAAATTTCTATATTTGTTTCAGATTTAACACCTACTAATGAACCAAGAAACGAATGTGTTCCTCAATACTGTAAATGTAACAGGAACAGGTGTTTCTATGAGAACACTTGTGTCTGCTATCGAGCCGACCCGTGCGGTGTTAACGAAACACTTAACACTGCCACCGGAGGTAAAGTCATATGTGAACAGATAACGTGACTGTTATGGTGGCAACTGTTTCAGTGAGAGACTCTGTAAAACATATTGGATATACATACTATAACCTTTAATATGTTTGGTTGAATGTATCTTCATTTGAAGTAGATAATAAAAAAATTCAAAACCAGGGTGCCTTAGAGAAAACCACCAAATACATTCAAAAGTAGCACATTTCAATTTCATAAAAATTCAAAAGTAGCACATGACAAATTAAACCAACCGATAGAGCTTATCACACTTAATTTATAAGCATTTCTTGATTACTGTTTTTGTAGGGACCCCGTTAAACATTTAACGTCGCCACTGAGTATTTATATATATATAACACACACACAAACACACACACACACACATATATATATATTATATATATATATATATATAATATATATATATATATATATATATGTGTGTGTGTGTGTGTGTGTGTGTGTGTGTTTTGTTTTTGGTTGAACATTAAGTCAGTCTATTTTGTAACAGTCCTCCAAAGCAGCCATGAGATATGGCCCGGACAGGATTTTACTCGGACGGACGGACGAACGGACAGACAGAGAGACAGTCATGGTGATTCCTATATTCCTAATTAATGTAACCTTTGTAATATGTGATACTTGTTTAAATTAATAAAATATTGTTTACACTAAGTTATACTACTGTCGCGTGCTCTTTTTTCATAATCATCTCTAAAAATTACCACATGGCACCTCCAGTTTTAATCCCCTGAGTTTGGCACACAAAACACTAAAATTTTGAAAACTTTCAAACCTATTCAAAACATTTTTAACACACATAATTGTTGATTTGTGTTATATAGAATACTTGCACATTGTCACTGTGTGATTGCGTTATTGTATTAACCTGGTCATTTTTTTATTATTAAGGCTGTGAACCATGTGGACCTTATGAGTATAAAAAAGTCAGTGGATGTGGTCCCTGTCTAGTTAATGCTACAGCATGGATGTAAGTAAAGATATATAAGTTTTACATTATTCTAGATCTGTGGGAATTTTCATTGAACTGTAAGGCGCAATCACTGGAATAAGTGAAAAACCGAGACAGACACGTATATAATTTACTGAATACATAAATGATAAAGTTTATATAACAATGTCCCATGGTCAAGCTTTTGTTAAAACCATGTTGATATTTGCAGTAATTTTTAAAGCCACAAATACCTATAATAAACGTTTTGAACACCACCACCCGCGCCCGCTGAAGCTTATGCATGAGGTGGGGATGTACTTTAAACAAATGGGGATTCACCGTTCTGTATCACATGCACCTACATTTTATGATCGTAAAATGTGTTCTTTTATTTTTTACTTTTTTAGAATTGGTTTTCTAATTTTCTAAAATCTCAGATGATAAAGATTGCTTTATTTTCTGACATATGAGGACTAAATATAGACTAAAAAGAAAAATCAAACAGGCCGGTGTTACGTGTATGAGCATATTTTTGACAATTCGACCACTATTACTTTTTCATTAACGTTCAGATCCTTTAAATTCATTTCTGGTTCATTTACGGGAATATCAGATATATATATATATTTTTTTTGTTCTTTTTGTAATAAGTTTTTACTTCCCCTTCAGTTTTGCTGCTTTTATTCAATTTATTAGACGTTATTCATCTCCAAATGAACTTTGTAAAATAAAATAAAGTTATCTTTAACCATAACGCAAAAGAAGTTAAAAATCAGGCCAAGATAAACATGGATTAAAACACGCTTAACAGTGAACGGTCACAATCATTCCACTTACAATGTTTATAAATTACTGACCATCCCCTCATATCAAGTAAAAAATCGCTTTGATTGCCCCGACTTTTCCCTTATTTGAAAACTAAAGACTCCTAACACAGTACAAAAAGAATCGAAGTCAATTACTTCTTACATACATTTTGTACTTACAGGGCTTCTAAGGGTATTTTAGATATAAAAACTGAGTTGCCAATATACTCAACAGTGACGAGGCACCCACAACCAGAAGGTAAGTGAGTGATTATGTTGAATAACGTAACTTTTCTCTTAAACTTTACATTTCTGTTTTACTAGATTTGCGTTAACCCTACCAAGTACAGGTTTTAGATACACAGCTGAGCCTGTTGCTACCATTTCAAAATGAAATAACATCTTTAAATAAATGGATCATTATTATGTACTTAGATTCTAGAAAGCGTGCGCTGGTAGAACAAAAATGCTACTCAAGTCATTTAATAGATAAGAGTATTATGGTCGTGTTGATGTGATCCGGAATGCCGATACACATAGTCTCCTGCAACAATTTATTATGCCATTATCTAAGACTGTTTTTGAAAACGGTTTCCTCAACACCCCCCCCCCCCCCCCGAACTGATCGCCGCGAAAGTGACAAGCTCTTTACTGGGTCGTAAAACGTAATAAAACTACCCATTTTTCACTCTTCATAAGAGATAACATAGTGTGCAATATCAAATCAAATAATTTGATATAAATTTATTAATCGTAGTGGCTGATTTAAGGTAAATATCCAAAATGTGTCAACTTTATTTACATGTATGTGTTCTAGTGGTTGTAATACGAAACCAGGTGATCATTGGACGGTTCTGTCATATACTACTTTTTGAATGTATTTTATGATTGAATTCAAAAAGTGGTGTGTGACAGTTCTAATATATCAAACATAATTCACCGTCTTTTGTTTCAGTATATATTAGGCGTTTTAAATAAAACAATAGTCCCAAACTGTGTTTTCAGTCTTTTGTCTTGTTTCTATTGCTTCTTTAGTTTGTTGTTTTTTTTGTGTTCTCATGCAAATTGCTCTCTATTATTCCAGAATTGGAGACCTCGTCAACAACTAAACATCCAAGTCCCCAAAACACACAGACTGATAGGAGTTTATATTTCACCCTGTGAGTATCTTTACTTCATTTTTATATAGTTGTCATATACCATTTTTTTCAAGTTAAATTTAATCATAAAATACATTCAAAAATGGTATATATATATATATATTTTAATGTATTTTATGATTAAATTAAAAAAATTGTATATGACATAGTGAAAAAGAAAATTGTTTTTTTTTTTGCAATGCATTTGAAAATAGTCTCATTCTTCATATCTACAAGGGGTCCTGTGGCAAAGTGGTCTAATACGTGCGATTACAGATAAAGGCGCCTCTCGTCGCCTCTTGAAATCTGTTTTATTATACAGAACGTGTATCGTATAGTTCACAATTATAAAAATAAAACAAATTACGACAGGACACGACATAGCAACCGCTAAATTAAGAAACAAGTCATAAAGTGTACAAGTATTGATTATGATAACATTGCACTATAACCAGTATTTCGGTTCATACAAAAGACGCAACGTTAGATTCAGCAAAGGAATAGAATACCAATGACGTTTACCACAGATGCTTTCTCCTACAGATGCCTTGGTGAACAAGTGGTTATACTGATCGAATCGCCTCTTTCTGCCTGGGTTAGATTTCAGCTCGTGGTAAACACTATACTATGTTCCCTTGCCGAAGGTGGTGGTTTTCTCCGAGCACTTCGGTTTCCCTCACCATTCCAGCTCGATATAACTGAAAGAATGTTTAACTTAACTGGGGTATAATCAAAAACAAACATACTTATTCATTTTCGAATCACAATCCAGAAGCAAAGTAAAAACTTTGGAACTGACAAGTTAGGTTAGACACGTGAACTTCCACCAGGGAAGTGAGGCCGGGTGCTCCGGAAGGGTAAGCACCTCCTGTTTAGCTAGCTACACCCGTCACGTGTGTAATCAAAATTGTGTGAAAGGAACATGGAACTATGAGACGTCAAATATATCCAAGGCAATCCTGGACACAGAGACATCAAACTTATCAACAATACTGTGATGACGGACATAAAACTTTTTGAGGGCCTCTCGTCGCCTCTTGAAATCTGTTTTATTATACAGAACGTGTATCGTATAGTTCACAATTATAAAAATAAAACAAATTACGACAGGACACGACATAGCAACCACTAAATTAAGAAACAAGTCATAAAGTGTACAAGTATTGATTATGATAACATTGCACTATAACCAGTATTTCGGTTCATACAAAAGACGCAACGTTAGATTCAGCAAAGGAATAGAATACCAATGACGTTTACCACAGATGCTTTCTCCTACAGATGCCTTGGTGAACAAGTGGTTATACTGATCGAATCGCCTCTTTCTGCCTGGGTTAGATTTCAGCTCGTGGTAAACACTATACTATGTTCCCTTGCCGAAGGTGGTGGTTTTCCCGAGCACTTCGGTTTCCCTCACCATTCCAGCTCGATATAACTGAAAGAATGTTTAACTTAACTGGGGTATAATCAAAAACAAACATACTTATTCATTTTCGAATCACAATCCAGAAGCAAAGTAAAAACTTTGGAACTGACAAGTTAGGTTAGACACGTGAACTTCCACCAGGGAAGTGAGGCCGGGTGCTCCGGAAGGGTAAGCACCTCCTGTTTAGCTAGCTACACCCGTCACGTGTGTAATCAAAATTGTGTGAAAGGAACATGGAACTATGAGACGTCAAATATATCCAATGCAATCCTGGACACAGAGACATCAAACTTATCAACAATACTGTGATGACGGCCATAAAACTTTTTGAGGGCCTTGATAAGCCTAGGCTTGCAATATCCCTGAGTCAACAATTTATTTGCAAGCAGCCTACTTCGTTGTACAAAGTCCCCGTAGTGGGAACAAGCTCTACCATAGCGCATTAATTGGGAAACAAATATACCATAAACAGGAGAAGCAGGTATATAAACAATTGCACTCCTATCATTTACAAGTAACATAAACAGACTGAACGGAATAAGATTAGTTGTAAATTATTAAAAAATTCATAAAATTTACCATATTGGAGTGTTTTGAAAGTCAGTCTACTCATTTTAGTTATCTTTACAGTACATTTGGATTCTATTTTTTCAGGACTATCACCTTTGTTATTGTGGCAATCGTAATCTTAGTTGTATCAGTATTGGTGTGTATTATACTGTGTCGGAGAATCAAAATTTTACAAAGCGGTCAAAACCTAAGACAACAAAACCGTAAGTTTATACATGTATATAAAAGCATACTTCTTAGTAGCAGGTCAGGCCGTGTATGACTTTTATCATACAATAAAACTACACATAATATCCATCGACTCTTAGTCTTATACTAATTAATATTTAACCATAATGATAAAATCGAATAAAGACGAAAATTGAGAATTACTACTGTAAAGGTTTGTTCACCCATTATCTTTTACTATATTTGACAGATGTTTGTCGCGACCAGGCATGTATCTAGCCAATCAAAACTTAAAATTTACAGTACATGATCACTTGTTGTCAGCCATCTCATCTTTGAGCTCGTTTTAAAATTTTTGGGAGCTTTATGTCGAATATACGAAGTGGTATTTCATATTTTGCAGTATGGTTATTTTTGCTATTTGTTTGTAAAACAAGTCGAATAATAATACTTAAGTAATGTAAGATTCTTTCATTTATATCATAACGGTCAGTTTTTACATGATGGAGGAAATTCGAGTACTCTGAGATACCGCATATCTCAAGCAAGCTTACTGACAAACTTTCTTACACTAGGGTATTTCCCCAATTTGGAAGTCGCGCCTTGACCTGTAAACCATCACTCGGCTACTGAAATCATTTTATCAACATTGCAAATAAAACATAAACTAGCACTATTTACTATTGTTCTGTGGCTGTTGTCAGTACACAGTACATTTTTATGATCAGTATTTTGTTTTCTTTCTTGCATTTTGTTTTAGTCAAACTAGAAAAAACAGGTTTAACCTTAAGGTAATTCAAACATATACGTGGCTGTTCTAAAAAGCTTACAGGGTTTGATATTGATAATATTGCTAGAAAAAGAAGATAACTTGCATTAATGAGGCATTTTATACAACTGATTTATTTTTTATTTTAAAATGATCCTAGCGTTAAAAAAGTAATGTTTGATATTAAATTCATATTTCAGATGAAGAGGGTGTACCTCTGCAGAATCATCAAGTTAACCAGGAAAACAGCACATAAAATACATTTTGTATACATAATATTATGCATTTTGTATATACACTTGGTAAGGGAAAATGTATAGAAGACAAAGAAAAGTTTGTATAAAAGAAAAAAAGAACAGAATGTGTCACAAAACTGTCAATCAAAACTTTACCATCTCTCGTTTGATTTGATATGTTAATCTTCTCAATCACGATAACATTCTCATGTGACTAGATGGACCTAACAGTGGAGTTGAAGCGGAGTTATAAAGGATTACAAATATAGATTCTGAAATTTTGAAGATTTGACGTAACACAAAGACGGATTTCAGATTCTCCACATAACATTCTACCTTGGCTAAACGACTGCAATAAGCGAGACTATCATATGTTGTTTAAATTGAATAATGATCATTTACTAAGATTATATTTATGCTCGAGAAAAGAATTTTATTAGTTAATATGAATTAAATTCTTCTTTCTTTTAAGCATGTTGATTGGTCAGATTTTTTCTGTTATGTTTGCATAGATGGATTGGCTTTCAGTGACATCATCTTATTATGGACGACACACACGAGATTTTGATTCCTACGCAATAACGATGCCAGTTGCTACGGTCATATTGTCGTTAAATTTGCTGTTGGAAATTTTCTATAAATTGAATCATAAAAAATGAAGTATTTCTTTTCCATTTTATTACGGAAGTATGAAAGAATTGGACATTTTGCACGTAACATGTAGTATGCAAAAAAATTGCAACGGATTGTCATTTTACTTACGACAAAATATACATGTATGTGTTGTTTTCTAAATAGTAATCATGTTTTTAATGTGGAGATTTAACTTGAAGTAAAATATAAGATTTAAAAATACCATTAACTTAACAATAGTCAATGTCAGATAATATCAGTCGTTTTCTTGCCAACACGTATGGAATTCGAAAGTCACATTAATTAGTTAAACTCAATTTATCTCAGTTAAATTAAGTTTAACTCAGTTAAACTTATTTTAACTGACAAATAATTCACATGAACTGGGCTATCTCTTATTAACTGGATATAAACCTGGTTATTCTCATTTTTGTGACTTGCGCGATAGTTAATGGTAGTTGTAACTATTATTAACTGACAATTTTCATTAACTGCAGATAAGTTGAGTTGTTCAGTTCATGCGAGATAATAATATATTGATGTAATAAAGCATGTGTGACTTTACATGTTCAAGAAATTAAATATTTATATAAATACACACATGTGGAGATCCTCTAAATGTCTATTTGTATTCACCATTAACACATTAAGCTGACAATTGTATATTTTTTAGAGGAATTTAGTGCTTGAATATATTTATAAAAAAATAAGAACGATTGATACTTTTATATTTTTTTAAATTAAAAGTTAATAATCAACCGAATATGTAAATTATTCAGTGATGAATAGTAAAGCGAATATGTAAATTATTCAGTTATGAATAGTTAAGCATTTTTATCCATTCTGTTTTAGATTTTAATAAACATGATACAAGACACACTTGTTTACCTTATTATTTTCATCATCAAAGTTCTTCCAAGATTTTATCTCTTACTAAGTCAATTGAACTAAGCCGTTTCATGAGATACAAACCAATCAAAACGCTTGCTGAGTTCATACGAGTTTATTGTCAGTTCATGGCAATTATTCTTCAGTCAAGTCATATTAAAAGCAGATAAAATCGATTTATCTGAGTTAAATTAAGTTTTTCTCCAGTTAAGTCAAATTAATTTGCATTATCTCAGTAAAACTAAGATATTCTGTAATTCGCATTAACTGCAGTTAACTAATTAATGTGACTTTCGAATTCCATAAACACCTGTTATAATACTGAATAATTACATGTACATGGTCGCAAGGGAAGTTAATGATACCAGTGTTATTTTAATTATTATATATGAAATATTAATTTTGATAATAAGTATTTTATTTGCCGTTTTAGTGTTAATTTTAAGTATTATATAAATTGCTATTGTTTTTACATGAGTATTAAGTAATACTATTACGAAAGATATACTTTTGAAGACTTATATGTTATTGCTATGTTAAATTGTTGTCAAATGCATAAGTATTTATATTTTACATCATTTTTGTGACAGCAAACTACGCTATACTAAAAATGTACTTGGTTTTGTTACTTGACTTGTCTTGTTTGACTGTTTCATCATCTGCATGTTATATATATAGCACCATTTTGTTTGCATCAGTTTGTTTGTTTTGTGTTTAATCAAGATATCTACAATGGTCCTGTTGCTCAAAGGTTAACTTTGTTTAAACCACACTTGTAAAATGATAAACATATCTTGATAAATATGCGAGTTATATTCATATTTCAAGTTTGGGTTATAAAATACGTTTAGCTGTTGTTGGGACTTAAAACCAGTAAATATAAATAGTATAATTACATATTATACCAGATTTAATTTTACAGCACTAGACGACCGTTTTGGAGTACAATTCCTCATCAATAGTGCTTAGACCAAAATTGTGAAACCATTTTTCCAAGATGTTGAAAAGATACCTAAAGGAGCAAAATATATTTTACCAAATTTAGCTAAGGAAATACTTGCATAAATACAATTCTTTAATGTATTTTCATACATGGTGAATAAACTAAATTGTTATTTGATATAATTGGATTCTCTATCATTGGCTTATTATGTTTTTATTATTCCCACGTAGTTCTTGCATAAGTTCGGCATTATATGTTCTATTTATTATTTATTGCCACTTTTTGAAGAAATATCTCGGAAACCGATTGGTAACCTTGAAGGAGTACACGGAACTATATGTGGCAATCTGCCTGGGTACATAAAAATATAATTGTCCGCGACTTTTAGCGGTAAAAGGGAAATAACGCGTACATCGCGGTAGATAAGTAAACAAACATGGCGGTAACGTACAGGTTCATACAGAATACAAAATCTCAGGACGAAAGACGAAAGATGTGCCCCTTTGAAGAGTGATTAAAACGCTGAACAGAGTTTGGCAGATTACACGGTCCCATGGACCCTGTCAAAGATCAATATATCATTCGCCTGAAGCTCAGGGCACACACAACTTTGACAGGGTACATTGGGCCGTGTTACCTGCCCAACCCCTGTATAACGTCTAATGCACTTTTATTTTCACTTTTCACAAACCATATAGAGTATGCAAATTCATGTTCGGTTATGATTTGGCACAATATATGACGTGTTTACTAAGAAGCGGGCGCCAACTTTTGCAGTACGCTTAGAACAATGAGTAGGGAGTCGTTAAAACCGAATGTCACTGCCAATTCTAGAGGCAGTCCGTTCAAGGTTTGAATTCCGACCTCACACATACGGAACGAGCACCCAACCAACTGAGGAACCCCAGTGGTCCACATAGAATTGTGGAGTTGAGCAGAGTAATGGTGTTTAATGTCCCAGTCAAGAATATTTCACTTATATCGACACGTCACTAGCTTTAGGCGAAGGTACAGAAATTTTGCCTGTATTGTGCTGATGACATTATACAGCAGGGTTCGTTATCGTGTCAAGCCCACTGTGAGAACCGTGACTTTAATTTCGTAATGTCGAATGCTTGGCGAAAAAACAGTCACTACTACTAAGCTACAGTAGTGGTGAAAACTTGAGTGTGAACCGTGTACTTTTGTAATATTCAAAAATAAAATGCGCACATAAAAATAACAAAAATATTTGCAGTTGATAATGAAATAAAAAAGTTATGATGAACACAGAATACATGAAACATTGCTACAGCAGGTTTTGTCCGATTTCTTAATGGGGAAAAAGTTTAGATCGCTATTTGAAAATTCTATTTTTATGCCATTCTACTAGTAATTGAAATTACCGAATGCTTGACGAAATAACGGTAGCAGCCTATTTTCAGACTAATGAGTTGAGTTGAGTGATGGTGTTTAACGTCCCAGTCAAGAATATTTCACTTATATCGAGACCTCGCCAGCATTATATAGCAGGATTTTTTAGCGTGACAAGCCCACCGTGACACGGGACCTCGTTTATCTAAGTTTCCATCCAAAAGAACCGTGATTTTCATTTCGTAATGGTGAGTGTATGGCCAAAAAACCCGTCACTACCATCTTTTAAGTCTTGGGTCAGGCCTGGCCGGGGATCAAACCCACGACCTCCCACGGAGCAAGCACTCTACCAACTGAGCTTCCGCAGTGGTTAAATTTTTTGACTAGGTCGGGTAATAGAAAATAGGTGCATTTGGAGCACAAGTGACACAGTGATCTTTCAAGCGAGAATCATCTATCGCCCCTGACATATACAGCACATTGCAAGTCGTCACTCTAGGTTTGAATTGCAACTGCGACAGATCCTAATTTGCCAGGTCACTGGCCATAAATCGGTTGTTTGTGAGAACACTTTTTTCTCCAGTATCCACAATCTTACTGCTCTGATAATATAAAAAATCAAGACTGAAATATATGTCGAAAATACCCGTTACAGTTTAAAATGAAACTTAGGAAATATTTGAAGTGTTTGATTCCATCGGGACTGGAGATCATTGGAAAAAACGCAGGACAGATTCAATACTGACAATGTTTTTGTATGATTGCCGGTAATTGATAGTTATTGTTAATAAGAGCGGACGGCCGATACCATCAAGCGAAAGTACAAGTCACCACCATCAAGTCTTAAAAATTATATCAAGCTATAAAAGGGAATTTTCATTCTTCTAACGCACCATAAGGAAATAGAACTATAGAACTCCTTATCAACAAACAACCGTGGTCTTCAAAATTTAGGCATTTTAGATGTTAATCCTTGTGTTCTGAGTTTACAGTACATGACACTAGACAGTATTCAGTCAACTGATTGTGATCAATATTAGACAGAAACGACACTGAAAAACTTATTTGCATTTTATACGCTAAAACTGGTACTATACCCTCAAAATATATGTGATCTTTGTAACAGATTGTCAGTACACACTTCTATACTACTGGTTGGAAATCATCGTTTTACTCATTTGTTCCATATTGTCTCACTTATATCGATGCATCGCCTGCTATATTTCTCTACTTTCAAAGCATTTATGGAAGATTTTTTCCTTACTGTGGAATAAGACTTCATTATTTGTGTCCCAATCTAAAGAATAGAGCTATTTCGGAAATTCTAGCTCTGCACTTTTACTTACCGTAGCAGCATGAGAGAGAGAGAGAGAGAGAGATTATATCAAGGTGGTTATTTCTTTCTGGTATGGTGGAGAAAACCGAAGCACATAGCCCTGGTAACCGCTTTGTGAACTAACAAACTTTCTCATGCAGTTCTGTGTGAGTGCAGTTCTATTCAAGGTACCGGTACTTCCACATGAAGCGGATGGAACAATTTAATAAGCTTCAATCTTCCAAGAAGGATTTTTTAAAAATATATATTACAATACTGGATATGTTGTGGAATTTCAAAAGCACATGTTTTATTTTATTAACAGCAAAACGCGTACCATCATCATCATGAATAAGTGTAATACAATGCAATCTTTGCAAAAAAAAAAAAAAAAAAAAATCAAAACGAATCTAATGCATACTGTCTTTGTAACTGCAGGAAGTATTGATCAGTAACTTATTTTGTTTTGAACTGAATCGTTCGTAGAATTGTACCTCACAGATATTGTTTTTTTAAAACTTTTTAATATTGCACTTCACGTATATTTCTCGACTTCTGTTTATAAAAAAATTGTGCCGAGATTAGCAATCATTTCGCAGTCTATATTTATCTAGATTATTTACATTATACTTGTACACTCATGATGAATTATATATGTTTAAAAAATAGCTGATCTAAATATAAAATAAAACTCGATGCAAGCCCGCGACGGGCCCCTATATTTTTAGATACATTTTACGGACGCAGTAGAAGACAGTTCTTAGACGTGATAAAGTTTGTGCGCAGGACGAGTAGAGTACGTAAATCTATGTCCATAGTTCGAATGATAAAAGTTTTTAGAAATAGATATGTAGCATATTTTAACACAAATCTTCCAAACTCACTAAATATTTTTTGTATATACTGATATAGCTTACAGATGCACAATGAACTACAAAAACTAGCAATGACCCATGACGTTTGTACTTCTTTGCTGTGTACACAGACCTGCCTGTCGATGCAAAACGTGATGAAAAATGAACTGACAAGATCCTTTTTTAGTCAATCATGTATAATAAACATATATTCTTTGAAGCATCAACTTTAATTTAATATCCAATATTTGATTGTGAAAAAAAATCGAAATTGAAAAATTGATTTTGAAAAGACCTCGTAAACATCGATACAAAACATCGATCAAGTTGCAACTTGTAGATGTTGACATGTTAAAATAGGTTGAAAGTTTAACATCGGATGCACCTGTTGAAGATTTCGAATCGGTAAATTGATATCATGTCTAGAATATAAGTATTTTATATGTGTAAAATCCGGAGGAAAAGCTTTCTGACGGCATAGATTTTGTTAATTATATAGTGACTGTTGTATAATTTTAAATGCTTCAAACTCGACATTGTGTAAAAATAAAAAAGAATACACGTTTTTCCCGGATGAAGGTAACAACGTCAAAGTGAAACGTTATGAACACAAAAAGTGGTAATTGTTCAGTGTGATAAATTTTATACTATTTATGTCTCTATAACTGATTTCTTGACATAAAACAACCTTTTCCTGCTTTTCATAAAAATCTGAATTGTAACGAAATTGATCAACTATTTCAAAAGTTTGAACGAGTTACTTTTTCTCTAGAAAAAACGAAGGAAAAATAACTCAAAATTTTAATCACGTAAAAATGAAACCGTTCACAAATTTCAAATAAAAAATTCGAACTGAAATATTCTATCTATCAAAAAACCCGAAGAACATTATTTGTAGGTAATGTTCTGTAGTTTCCTATGATACCAAGTTTATGTAGATCCGTCAATATTTACATTTTACATCAAAATATGTACAACACACTGCCTGAAAATCCGGTTGGCGCTCTATGGCGCTTACGGGGGTTAAGGGGTTAAAGGCCACCTCTATATGAGCGTCACCTGCTTATAAAGGCCAGTAGAATTGTATCCCAGTTGTTCTTTATTCATATTATTTGAACCTGTATATAAAGGTTATCTGCCCATAAAGGCCACTTTTACTGGTTCCCTTGGGTGGCCTTTATAGACAAAGTTGACTGCATAAGATGTAATTTTGAAACTGATGTCTGGTATTATATATAATTCCAGTGAAAACGCAAGTATATGGGTGGTTTCTGATAATTTATTAAGTTCCTAAGGAAAACAATTTCTTCTAATAAACAATAAATAAACAAACAAAATTCACAATTTTGTCATTAACGGACTAGAAAACAAAATTATAACACACACAGAACAGTGTCGGGTTAGATAAATAAGGCAACATATTGTAAAACTACTAAATTTAAAATTCAATAAAACACAACTTATGTACCGTACAATCTCATTGCAATCTGTCTGTATTTCGACGTATTTCATGCCATATTTGGTCTTTGAATTGTTAATAAAACAATGCATTAAAAACCAGAAGTTGTCATGTTTTGGTTTTTTTCAATCACTTGATTTAAAATTGATCTGTAGTAAACAAAGTGAACAAAATTATTGATGATTTCTGATGAAACATCAAACATGTTCCTTAATTTCAAGCACTTTTTGGTTTTATACACATGAATGTGATTTCGGAGCTTCAATTTTCCACTGGACGTCCTGGAGAGTAGAATGTGTACTTAAATGAGTAATACTGTATTGGTCACATGTCACTGTGCCGAGTTAAATTTATCAGATAAATAATTGAATAAAACACATCGTGCTTTTCTGTCAAACATTATTTTGAAAATTGTAAACACGTCATCGTGACATGCGCAAAACTGGTGTTTCACACTCAGAACTTCACTCATGTGAAAGTTAAATATTCAAGCGATGTTCTGAGTGCTTCTATGGTAAAAAGACTAAAAAATATTTAAACAATTTTGCTGTTTGACATTCATAAAACAGACAAGGATCAAGCAAAAATACAAAGCAGACTGAACCCGACGATGAATCAGTTGGAGGTGGACGTGTTTCTAAAACTGCCACTTCAACTCGAAAAAATACAAAAATATCAATTTTCGAAAAACCAACAATTAATAAATAATCAAAATTATCATTTACCATTGTGGTGATTGCGCCGAGATAAAATTGCCAGAGTACCCAGTGATTTTATCGCCAACTAGGCACTGTTACAAGTGACATTAAAATTCCATCATAGCCTGGGTTTTGTTTTTAGGCGCATAATAATGTTTTAAACTTTATTTCATCCTTTATAATACCTGGTAAACCCTAGAGCTATGAACCGTCTAGTCGCGTGTGGTGACGGTGCGATATCAGTTTTACCATAACAATTAACAAGTCAATTAACAGTTTAGAATATTATGAAGATGTAACGTAATAAAGAGCGTGTCTGTTGTAATTATAGAACCTGTTGTAGAATAATTCTGTATGCTGCTAAATCAATCTAACCCGACACATGCGCACTTTTAAAGTGACACTGTTAAGACAAATTAACAAAACAAACAAATAAACAATACCATAACAAATAACAAGTGCACGATAATTTATAATTACAATGCACACCTTCCCTCCAGATTGTAGAACAATACACAATTACAATGCACACCTTCCCTCCAGATTGTAGAACAATACACAATTACAATGCACACATTCCCTCCAGATTGTAGAACAATACACAATTACAATGCACACCTTCCCTCCAGATTGTAGAACAATACACAATTACAATGCACACCTTCCCTTCAGATTGTAGAAAAATACACAATTACAATGCACACCTTCCCTCCAGATTGTAGAACAATACACAATTACAATGCACACCTTCCCTTCAGATTGTAAAACAATACACAATTACAATGCACACCTTCCCTCCAGATTGTAGAACATTGCACAATTACAATGCACACCTTCCCTCCAGATTGTATAACAATACACAATTACAATGCACACCTTCCCTCCAGATTGTAGAACATTACACAATTACAATGCACACCTTCCCTCCAGATTGTAGAACAAAACATAGTCGCATCACACATGTGCACGATAATTTATAATTACAATGCACACCTTCCCTTCAGATTGTAGAACAATACACAATTACAATGCACACCTTCCCTTCAGATTGTAAAACAATACACAATTATAATGCACACCTTCCCTCCAGATTGTAGAACAATACACAATTACAATGCACACCTTCCCTCCAGATTACAGAACAATACACATTTACAATGCACACCTTCCCTCCAGATTGTAGAACAATACACAATTACAATGCACACCTTCCCTCCAGATTGTAGAACAAACCATATTGTCAAATCACGCATGTCTTTAGTACATCACATGTTAATTTGATGAATAACCATTGGATAACTACAAGAATGTTATTTTATGTAGAAATCACCTTGACGACGCATATCAACGGGGCTATACTTTATTTTTTTAGATGTGTGAAAACGCACTGATGTTGAGATTTATCGTAAATTTAATGTGTTTTATTAATTAATTTTTATTCGTTTATTTATTTATTGTTTATTACAGTTGAAAATCAAATTTGTCGAATGAAATTAATAGACAATTTGAAAATTTAGTTAAACAAAGACATGTGATGTACTAAATCTATTATGAACCTATCCCTCGGAAACAGTTCTCGTATAGTGCTATCTGGAAAGGTATAGTGACATCGCCTATGGACTCAGCAACTATACCTATCCAGACAATACTATAGGAGAAGAGCTACCTCGGGAGAGGTCCATGATAGATTAATAGAGGATTAACTTTCGCTGTTTTCGTGGGTTAATAAATACCCCCAAAATTTGATGTCAAAACATGTATTACTTACGACAAAGCACATTAACCAAAGCAGAAAACAACACCAGGATTGTTTTCTTCCAAAGAAATATTTTGTAAGTAAAAACCGTAGAATCTTGAGTCCCACCAATCCCACGCATACCTACTATACAATGTATTTGAAATATCTTTATGAAGGTAGACAGAATGGAATAACCCTGCTATACAAAAACAAAACCGATCAGTGTGGTCTGGTTGTTATCATGTAACCAATGAAAACACTCGGAAATACATAAAGTCCTTATTGACATTTGTTGGTTTTAGTTTTCTTGAAGGCAAAAACAAGCTGTAACGATCCCTTTTCTCAATCAATTGTATCCAAAACCAACACCTTGATACTTTTACAATTGTCAATGCCAAAACCAAAATAAATTTACTATGGTTTTTTTTCTCATAACCGTATGCTAAGTTTCTTTTTTTTTGAAAAAAAAACAACATTATTGATCGTTCACATGGCTAAGTCACATATTTTTAAATGCTTGAAGTGTCAACTTGATTTGAACATATCACACAACAGTCTCTCTATTGGAATATTGCCAATGGTTCTCCGGAAGAAGATCTCTTCTATTGCACGTGGACTGACATTGCGCATACACGGAAGTAAAAGTAACAACTTTCCAAATCTGACTTTATTAGCCGGTTGTTGCGTCAATGTATACTCATGAAGCATCAGTTGCGCCTGATCTTGCAGGGTCTCTACCTGTGTTGCATCTCGAAGTCCTCTAATCTCTAAAAATACAAAAAATGATACCACATCAAGAACAGTATCAAGTCGGATCAACCATAAGTGATAGAGTAAGTCAAATATACTTACTTAATCATCAATTACAATGTCCGTAAAGGAGTAGTCAAATACACTGGCATACAGTAAGTATTTCGGTTGACACTTGCTCAAAACAGATATTGGTCTCTCATTGCAAGCTAAGGACTCATGTAGAATTTGAAAAAGAGAAGGCAACTTGTGGCCGCTACAGAAGACGTTTAAAACTAAAAGCAATAGAACACATGCCGAATGCAGCTTTTCTCCCTTCCTTATCCATCTTTTGAAAATATAAGGTCACTAGCTAACCATACCTCGGTCAATCGTCAGTCGAGCCTCAACAACTTTTCATTAGCTCAAGTATTGGGTCGCTAGCTATCCTAATCTTGGTCAATTGACAGCGGAGCCTAACAATTTTCTGTTAGCTCGGGTATGTAATGTAGTCACCCAGTGACAGTCTTAGAAAAGTCAAATATACTGTCATAAATAACACAGTCATGCATTTTGAGGATGTTAGAGTCAATCAAAATCTTATTCGACAGCACAAAAACAAGTCCTACCTTTATTTCAGTTTACACTATTCTTTATGACAGATATGACTTCTCATACTAGTATACGACAAAACGGTGTACATTAGAGACATATGCCCTTTTAATGAAACATATGACTTGTCAAATGAAATAGAACTTGATCTTATTCAGTATTTCAAGACATGGGTGCTTACACTTCCGGTGCAAGTTCTAACCCAACTTGTCTGTTCCAAAGTTTTTACTTTGCTTCTGGATTGTGATTTGGACATGGATCATTATGTTTTATACCTAATGGAAAAATCACACATAGCAAGTCATATACAGTAGAACTTCGATCGTTCGAACGTCGATACTTCGAATACCCCGGATAACTCGAAGTCATCTGCCGGTCCCATCCAAATCCCTATCAAATCATATGTAAATAAACCTCGGTCGTAGCTCGAATACCCTCGCTCGCTCGAACAATAAATATTTCTCGAAGGTGTAAATTTGGTGAAACTTCTTTCGCTCGAATACAATTTTATCAGAATGACATGTGGTTAGTCATTGTAAACAAAACACAAGCTGAAGCCATGATACAGATTTCACCGAAAGTAATCAAGCGAAACGAAATAACTCGTCTGGAACATAGAGTGTTACTCAAGATTCTTAATTAACCGTGATATGTTTATTAATATCTTAATCTGATTACGACCCGCGAGTGCTAGTAAAACACCTCAGTCCACGCCAGATGATTGACTTTTTACCTCATCATAGAATATTCAGAATCTGTTATTTACATTTCATTGGAATGCGCATGGCAATGTATATTACCGGTAGTTCCAGTGATTATTAATAACCGGCAATACCATGTGCTGTGTATTATAACGATAATAAACTAAGTTTATTTTATATCATCAGTTGTTGTTATTTACTTTTACTTTCAACCAACTTTATTGAATTCAAATGAACTGTCGATATGTCTTGACAATTTAGGACTGCAACAATATATCGTCAGACGATATATCACAATACATGCATGATACTGTTCATAATAAACCAAAGTATGTATCGTGATACTTCAATCTGTAATTTATTCTCACTGTCCTCTCCTTATGATACCAAATTTAAACAAACATGTTCAAAAATTTTAATTAGAGGCATTCTTGGACATTAGAATAACAAATCTGCGATTGATTCCATAACTTCACTTATATGTTTAAATTATAAAAGACTATGTTTTTGTTTGCATTCTTGAAATGTATTTGCTTCTTAGATGCGCCATGTATCAGGGTAGGTATCATATTGAGGATGAAATATCACAATACATATCGTATCAATAAGCAGGAGAAGCAGATATATTGCTGCATAGAAAAGGAAAGTTGACAATAGAAAAATTGAAATTTTAAATGTAGTCTTTCGTGGGCGTCATTATTGAGGTATAAGTCTATATATGAAGCAGAACTTGAGGAATCAATCGTATCATTTATTTCAAACTGACTATGATAGATGACATTTACATAGTCTCCAAATTTAGGATTGTTAAGAGGCAGAACATCATCTATATAACTGTATGTAACACAACACAAAACTAACCTGACTTAAATAGCACTAATGCTTTAAGACAAGCATATTCAGTAGCATCAACTCTGAGTGAATTTAACCTGCTAATATTGTCCTGTAACAGTCGAAGTTGTGTAATCATCAGAGCTATTTTCTCACTTCCTGTACCCTCCATTGTTAACCCTCCATGTGGAAGTAATGCACCTAAAATGTAAAGCCATGTCCAAGATTATTATCATTCAATTGTCATTTAACTAGCAGAATGATTATTTTATTATAATCAGTTTTGACAATGATTCCAATCAGATACTCTTCTTCTTTATATTAGGTTATGGACTATATATGTATGTGTGTAGCAAAGCAAGGTTTATCCAAGTGAATTTTTCTAATTAAATGTGTTTGGAAATGAAAAACATTTGATTCTAAAATTGTACACATATTCAAGTTCTTTAAAACGTTTTAATTGCTATTCTCCTTGACGGTTGTCAGTTATGGGTTAATCTTCTACAATGTATATTTATTGAAAAACTAAATCTTTTTAGAATCTAATACAATGAAACAAGTAGAAATGAAAGGCAATCTTTTAAAATACAAGACAAGTTTATATACATTCCATTCTTTGAAAATCACAAAATGCATATTAACTTGTAGGCGGAACTATCTGCTTTAATGACAATACATGTAGTTCGTTTTTACACTATTCAAAGTTAACTTATAATCATTTAGGCAGAAAATTCGGTCCAATATCTGACAAATCAGCACTTACCAATATCCACGGGTAATGACCACTGCGCTGCACTTAATATAAACAGTTCACTCCATGATTCCTCCAGTAATATGGCTTGATCACGAAACGGAAGTTGCAAGAATGATGGGATGTTTCTTGCCCATTTTACGGACATGAAGAGTAGCCTAGCCGCTGTTTCGTATGTATTTTCAGTATTGACGTTGAGATATAGATTGTGGTCTGTTAGTTGACTTATTGGTTTTTGTGTGTTAAGATAAGGTTTGTGGTTTATCTGTGACCCTGGATTCTGTACTGGTTTTGGTATCATCTTTGGAGATTCTTGTAGCGTCTGCGCCGTCTGTGAGGAAGGTGTGGGACTTTCTCTTTTAATTGGTGAAGGTGAATCTACTAAAAAGCAAATTAAAACTTCGTTGGTGTGTTATTTTAGACAATTTTCTCATATTTATTTAGATTGTTTATGAATTTGATCATTGGAAAGAGAACGGACATAGCACTTAAAATGCTAATAGTGGGAAATGCTTTTTTCATATGGATGAATGATAAAGAGTTTTTCCAATGTTTCATATTTTGCGAGTAAATATTTTCAATAAACACAAAACACAGGCCCGAACACTTAGCAAAATCTGAAGGATAGCATGAATTTACCAAATACTATAAGCTTATTAGCTGTTAAACTGGTGTCAGGTGAAAATTGTAAAGCATATTTAGTTTCACCTTGAGTACGTTTCATACATTTAGAACATGGTTTTAGCTCTTTGTTATCAAGCACCATTGATTAAATGGGCTTTTATGTCCCAGTCATGAATATTCAACTTACATCGAGACGTCACATGCAATAAGTGTGGTGACAGACATTTAGACCTTTGCAGTGTGCTCAGGCAATATGAAAGGAGGTTTCTTTAACGTGCCACGCCTGCCTTAATAAGGGGCATTAATCACTTTTTAAATGATCTTCTGAAGTACCCTGTGATATTCATTTCTTAATACTGAATGTTTGGCGAAACAGTTGCTACCTAATTCAAGTGTTGGTTAGATTCAGCCTGGATTGGAACCCATGACCTCCCACATATGGAGCGACACTCTACCACTTGGGTTACCGTAGTCATTTCTTGGTCACTAGTACTAAGACTAACAGTATATTATGACACCATTGTATAATCAATCATGAGAGAAACAAGATTTACCTCTATGCAATTTGGTTTCAGATTGTAATATTGGAGTAGAACTGTCTCTACCATTTGGTCTTTCAGGCGAATCGTCTGAGGTCAAAGGTGAACTGTTAGAATGCCTACTGTTGTCATTTGTAAATGAGAGATCCGAGGATGAAGCGCTACTTCCGCCATCACTGGTTCCATGACTATGACGTAATCCAAGAATAGGTATCCCATTGGTTGGTGGTAAATTTGGAATAACCAATCCATTGTGTCTTTGGTCGCCATAATGGATTGGCATTGGCGGTACCACGTGACCAGGTGGGTGGTAGTTATAATCGTGTTGTAAGTTTAAACCATGGCCATAATGTGTAAACTGACCGGTGATACATTGTCTGAAAGATGTAATAATATGGAATAACTAATAAGAATGTTTAATGTTTGCATGTACTTGATAACTGTCAAACAAATTAACAAAGATGGCATATACCATGTGTTGCATTTTATCATTCAAGGCATGCATATAAGACAACCTATATGGCGCAGAAAAAGATAGTACATAACCTATTCCATTATGTAGAACCACTATCACATGTATGTATGTATGTATGTATGTATGTGTATGTATGTGTGTGTGTGTGTGTGTGTGTGTGTGTGTGTGTGTGTGTGTGTGTGTGTGTGGTGTGTGTGTGTGGTGTTGTGTGTGTGTGTGTGTGTATGTATGTATGTATGTATGTAGTATGTATGTATGTATGTATGTATGTATGTCTGTATGTATGTATGTATGTATGATGTATGTATGTATGTATGTATGTATGTATGTATGTATGTATGTATGTATGTATGTATGTATGTATGTATGTATGTATGTATGTATGTATGTATGTATGTATGTATGTATGTATGTATGTATGTATGTATGTATGTATGTATGTATGTATGTATGTATGTATGTATGTATGTATGTATGTATGTATGTATGTATGTATGTATGTATGTATGTATGTATGTATGTATGTATGTATGTATGTATGTATGTATGTATGTATGTATGTATGTATGTATGTATGTATGTATGTATGTATGTATGTATGTATGTATGTATGTATGTATGTATGTATGTATGTATGTATGTATGTATGTATGTATGTATGTATGTATGTATGTATGTATGTATGTATGTATGTATGTATGTATGTATGTATGTATGTATGTATGTATGTATGTATGTATGATGTATGTATGTATGTATGTATGTAGTATGTATGTATGTATGTATGTATGTATGTATGTATGTATGTATGTATGTATGTATGTATGTATGTATGTATGTATGTATGTATGTATGTATGTATGTATGTATGTATGTATGTATGTATGTATGTATGTATGTATGTATGTATGTATGTATGTATGTATGTATGTATGTATGTATGTATGTATGTATGTATGTATGTATGTATGTATGTATGTATGTATGTATGTATGTATGTATGTATGTATGTATGTATGTATGTATGTATGTATGTATGTATGTATGTATGTATGTATGTATGTATGTATGTATGTATGTATGTATGTATGTATGTATGTATGTATGTATGTATGTATGTATGTATGTATGTATGTATGTATGTATGTATGTATGTATGTATGTATGTATGTATGTATGTATGTATGTATGTATGTATGTAGTATGTATGTATGTATGTATGTATGTATGTATGTATGTATGTATGTATGTATGTATGTATGTATGTATGTATGTATGTATGTATGTATGTATGTATGTATGTATGTATGTATGTATGTATGTATGTATGTATGTATGTATGTATGTATGTATGTATGTATGTATGTATGTATGTATGTATGTATGTATGTATGTATGTATGTATGTATGTATGTATGTATGTATGTGTATGTACAAGGTAAATAGGTGTATTGCTTTTGAATACAATTCCCTAATTTACAGAAAGTAGGTCTTAAGTGATCATTTAATGAGTAATTTTCTCAAATTCAACCTAAAAATATTTTTTATTTTTGTCTGCCAACGATTTAATGTAAATGTTTTTATTTTCTCCATTCAAATAATTTATATATTCAATAAAACCTGTCTATAAAGTCCACCCAAGGGAACCAGTAAAGGTGGCCTTAATAGGAAGGTGGTCTTTATATACAGGTTCAAATAATATGAGTAAAGAACAATTGGGATATAATTCTACTGGCCTTTATAAGCAGGTAGTCCTGATATAGAGGTGCCCTTTAATGCAGGTTAGACTGTATTCATATCAAAGTGTTAACAGACTAGATTACACGAAAAATAAGCTAAAGCAAAAGTACAAATTATCTCTATGTAAACAACGCGGTGTCGGGTTCAACATCGTGATTTTAACACATTATGTAAAAATCTACCTTTGTCGGCCATAGAAATCGCCAAGATATGGATAGAGTTGTGGTTTATCCTCTATGTAACGTGGATCTTCTGGACTGTCCCGTTTGTACTGGTAACATCGTGGTGCCCTCTCATGCTGGACAGCTACAATAGAATAAAACAAGGTGAGGAATTAGAACCCCAAAACAGGTAGTTTTTATAACAGAAATAAACATGTGCGAAAACAGGGTAAGATTATGATGATAAAGATGTTGGTGTCGATGATAATGATGGTGGTGGCGGTGGTGGTATTGATGATAAATCTAGCCTGTGGTATTTCCGGAAGATAAACAAGTAATATCAATAGGAACCTAGGTCTTGCACATTAATTTAATTATGAATAGATCGAGATAAAAGAACAAATTAATTACATGCATAAATGTAATAAACCTTTCATGGTGTCCTGTCGAGCGCTATACCGGCAACATTTAATTCTGACGGAAAACTGAGGCCATTTGTTCAAAGACGAACATAGTTTGTTTTTATTTTTACTGAAACGGATATTTTGTACAACCGTATTTTTATTCAAATAATACACGTTATCTTTGAAAACTTTTAAAAACTGTCTACACATTTTAAAATTGGACATAATTCATTTGTGATTAGCTTCAAACTGTCTAAATAAACAGCTTTCATACTGAATCAGCAGATGTAATTGATTTACATAGAATCATTCAGTCTTTCTCATACAAAATCTTTATTTCGTTTTCAGTCTTTTTCTTTAAATCTGATGAATAAATACAAAGATAGAATACGTCATCGTTGTGTTTACTCGGTGCAAACATTTTAGTGACTTTTTGATTTGATATGTTTGTAGATCCTCTTGAATCATCACGTGCCCACGTGACATTCGCGCGCAGCTTAATTAAGATGGCGGATTTGACAGGTGTACATAGTTTACACAGTCAACAGCCTCTCTCACGTCAAGTCCCCTGTCTATGTTTGATTGATCATTTAATTAGAAATTATTTAATAAGTCGTTAGTTAAAGGTTTAACTCCTTCAAATGAAGATTTCCGTATAATTATAAGTAATAATATAATGTTTACAGGGGATCGATTCCGTCGCGGCGCAGTGATTCCTGATCTACATGTACAGCAACGTTAACAGACGTGAAGTGTACATATGATTGAGATCTGTTGAAGATGTGTGACCGACTGCTGTCTTCTTAAACTTAATAAATAGGGCCATCGATGTTTGTACGTTGACTTCCAATGCAGAATCCATAGCGAAGGAATAGTCGATTTAAAATCATTAACACATTATATGGTCAATGACCAATATCTGCTTTAGCAATTTGTCATGCGTCCTGTCCTCGTTTTTGAAAACACTCATTGGTTTGCTGACAGATTATTATAATGATGTTAAAATTGACACATTTTTATTCATTGTTTATATTTCGATCACTTGTGTTGGTTAGAACTGATCGTGATCGACACGAATGATCGGAGTTTGCATATGTAAATATGAAATTGTTGTCGGAAAGTGTTGCCGCAATAACTGCAGACTTTGCAGAACGTTTTCTGTTATATAGTAGTAGCTTAATCGTTGGGTTTTCTAAAAGAAAATGAAAGACTAGATTAAGGGGTTTGGTACATGTACGTCCAATAGCCGGGCCACTTCTTGATTAAATCGTAATAACATTGATGTCGCACTCACTCGCAACGAGTAAAATCTAGTAGTCGACTGGAGTTTTACCGTATAATCTGTGGTTCCGATCTTTACTCATGTTGGCTTGTCGTGTAACGTTACAAACAGCTTTCTTTTTTAATTTCAAGATCATTAAGGTATGCCGCTAGCTCGTTTTAATAAATACTCGGTAAATGTAAATTTGTTTTGAGACGTGGATGATCAATTCATCGAACACTTTGGTTTAAATATTATTTTGTTTACATGCATTCTTTGATCGGCTGAACAACTCGCTCGTGCCAGATAAAACGACATCAAGTCAAACACGGATTTTATATCATGTTTGCTTCCGTCTTCTATTTACCCAACTACTTACAATCGTGGGTATCCGGCGCGTGATATAGATTGACTTTGGCTGTGCTGTAAGATGAGCCGCATCTAATTGATCATGACATTATAAAATGAACACTTTATTTACAACCACTTGAACATGATATGAGAATTTCCAGGTGTCGTATGAGAAAAGCTTCTACATCTCTTGATATTAATACCAATGAAAAGGCATCCAGAACGTTTAATGTATTACATAAGATTATAATTCGATTTTTGATACCCGGTACTTTAGCATCAAGCTTTAATTAATTCATATTGCATTGTCAAGTATTCTCTAAAAAGCTTGTATCAACAGTAAAATATCGATAATCAAGCTGCATTTCAGTAACTAGTAAGGTATCGCGATTTTAAAGAATGCAATATATTGGTGTTTACAGATAAAAGTTTAACGTGACGGTTCAAAAAAAACCACAGACTTATTACGCACCAAACTTCCAGTACACCGTGATTTCGTCTTCTTTATGGTGCTTAAAAATTAGCATCAAAGCAGTCTTGCTGCAAATAAATAAGGCCACTAACTGTGCATCAAGTAACTTTTTTACGGTTATAGTTGTCAAACGCACTGTCAAGGATTTTTTTACATTGACATAAATGTTGCAATATCGTATATCTTAGGTATTTAATTTATTCATTTTGTTTTTATTCCCTTGCTGGTTGGTAATATTTTTCATTTTTGTTATTTAAGGAAGCAGAAAAAATCACGACGATTCACAAACCTCATTTACGGCATCTGTCGAGTTCTTGTTATTACACAATATTTAACCAAAGAATCATGAGTTGAGTTGAGTAATACCGATAGTGTTAAACGTCCCAGTCAAAAACATTTCACTTATATCGAGACGTCGCCAGTTACAGGCGAAGGTGTAGAAATTTTGCCTGTGTGTTGCGCTGATGGCATTATACAGCAGGGATCTTTATCGAACCACCCACCCCTACCGCGACACAGGACCTTGTTTATTTTCAGTTTCTATCCGAATGAACAGTCACTACTCACTTCCAGGTCTTGGGTCAGACCCGTCGGGGTTAAACCCACAACCTCCCGCTTACGAAGCGTGCACTCTATTAACTAAGCTACCGCAGTGGTACCCAATTGCAAAGACTTATGTATCTGAAATAGGGGTTACTCATTAGCATGTATTTCACCGAGAAAACGAGTAATATAATTTACTTTACTGAGATAATCTGAGATTACATCCAAATACGATCATGTAATTGACCGAGACAACTTACGAAGAGAGCATTCTACCAACTGATCTACCACAGTGGTTAACTTACGGAGAGAATCCTAGACAACAATCAAATACGATCATAATAGCTACTCTCTGTGATACTCGCAGGCAGACAAACCAAATATAAGCATGCAGATTGTCGAGACAATCCTCGACAATCCGAATTCGATTACGAAAATTACTGGGTAATTCCAAGACAACAATCAAATGTCGTGACGTAATTTACACGAGAATCCAGTACGACCATAAAGCTGCATTTTAATTAGTCGCTATGACAGAGACAACTACCCAATACAATTATGCTACTGGCCAATACAATTATGGTACTGGACGAGACAACACTTTCGATATTTCGAGACAGCAAACAAATATGATCATGGTACTCACTAAGATATTCCTAGACAATACAGTACAGGTCCGTCGTTCAATACAAAGCTAACGAATAAGTACCGAATCTGCAGCTTATCTTGGTGCATCGTCTCTGGACAGCTACGTATCCCGTGATATCATTTCGACTAACCACACTTCGGCCATTTGACAGCCAATCCTTGACTTATTTTCGTTACCTTTGTGTTTAACATTCGACGGGTCTGTACTGTACGATGATTGGAAAACCAGTATGACCATGTTACTCACTCAACATAAATACGATAATGTTATACCTACCGTCTCTGTTCATTTTCATTTCTAAGCACTTTTTAAATCTACACGATTGGCACTGATTTCGTCTCGCTACATCCACTACACAATTTCCATTTTCCTTGCAAACATAATCCAGGTTTCGTCTGATGCTTCGCTTGAAAAATCCTCGGCAGCCATCACAGCTCAGCACTCCGTAATGTTTACCGGAAGCTTTATCACCACAAACCATACAAAGTGCTTCCGGTTTCCGCGACAAAGGATCGACATCTGAAATTAAAAAGATAACAATGTTACTTATTCGTGGTGAACTAGAATTAATTTTTGGTCAAGGTAGAATTGTTAAATTAATTGGGACATTAAATATAGGCCTACTACAGTGTTCGATCTAGGATTTTTTCAGAGGGGAGAACAATTTTCATAATCTTTCCTCCAAGACAAGAAAACATTAATATTATGACATGTTAAATTAACTATTTAACCTTTAACTATGAGGTCATTTGGCATAAAAATAAAAATAAATCTTCTGGAATAAACAGTTGATACATTATAGTTATTCGATGCCGTTCAAGATTTTATTCAAGATTATCTCACCAATGGGTAATATTACCTAGGCCCTAATTTTAACCGAGGAAGATTTATATTTAAGCCAACTTTAATGTGGCTGTTTCTGAAAGTATTTTCAAAACGCAATCTTTGCGAGGTTTCAAAAAAATGGTCCTCTCAGGAGAAAATGATAATTTCTTGAAATTAGGGAAACGTTGAACTGACCACTAACACAATGTACATATAACTGAAGTTATATTTAACACCGTTAATGCTGACTGTTATGGTTAGCTCAGTGAGTAGCGAGTGCGCTTTATAAGTCTTAAGACATGGGTTCAAATCCAATTAAAGTTCTGTTTTGTTAAGGTGTGCAATATCCTATTTTAACGGAAATTAAGTGGTTGCTGTTTGTAGACTGGTCTAATTATGGAATTCGAAATCCTCAGGTGTTTAAAAATACATTGTTACGTCATATATCTGTTTAAGCAGAGGACAATATAAAAAGGCGCCTATCAAATCCGCTATACCTCTATGTACCTTCGCCTAAATAGTTGGCGACGTCTCGATTTAAGTTAAATATTCTTGACTAGGACGTTAAACACCGTTACTCAACTCAATTTGACAACTCAGTGATAGAAAATTATTGTAATCAACTTGCTTTATAAATTATAATCTTGTCTTCAAACTTTAAATGTTTTGGTAAAATCTGGTAAAATGGACCCAAAATAATTCAATAAAACTATTGAAAACTGTAGGACGAGTTGATAAAAAAAAATCAAAGTATATTTTATTCAAAAATATGAATCAACATTCATATATTTTTTTTTACAAAAACGATTAAACCATTATATATTTTTATATCATTAAATAACATCATGAAGCTTAAGCATGCATTAATATTAATAAAATAGATCTCTTCTCTTTTTTTATTTATAGGAGAACATTTCTCTTTCCATCGATTCCCTACTTTTAACACCCACCCCCATGTGTACCAACTCCAGATAGATGTGATTTGGCACCCGGTTTGCTCCTGTGTAAGCTTTCATTGTTAAATTATTTTCCTATACACACATGACGGTATATATTATATAGTTATGTCAAGTTTTTGTGGACAGGTGACTGTTAATGATCGGTAACACAAACGTTTTACGTCGGAGATTCCCGTGGAGAAGCTTCCGAACAAAGCTGTCAAAGTTTTGTTTGTCAATATTGTCACTTAAGTAAACATGTTGTTTTTATTATTTGTAACATTTAAATAATTATTTTACAATTTATTTATTTGTTTGTTATTACATCCAACTTAAAACAGTATAAACAACACATGCATGTCGAAAGTTAAACACAAATCTAACGATATTATGTAGATTCGACAGCTCATCTCGGCCACTAGGTTAGCTATATCTCTCAGACTCTGCAGTAGCTTTATATTTCCGGTAGTTTTCGGCCACTAGATAGCTATCTACGACAATCGAGTAGTCTTCTTTCTTTAGCAGTGTTTAACTTTTCGGAAAGGCTTCCATTTGTACCCTCCACTAAGATTTTAATTTTGAATTAAAAAAGTCTAAAACTGACGGAATCATGCAAATTTGAACATTTCTGTGAAAATTAGTTTTTCAAATATTTTATCTGGGAACAAAATGACACCAAGATCACGATGATCGGACACAAATTAAAAAGGTAATGTAGAGTTTTGTCGGAGCACCTACAAGTGAAAGATTTGATTCGTTTTTCCCCTTTACTCTTTTTTATATACTTATCGGTATTTTTTAAATTTTATTATGAAACTGGTCCCTGTGCTCACGACTATTTTTATATAATAATAATAATAATAATAATAATAATAAATTTTATTATAGTCTCATCATAATATATACAACATATAAAACATTATAAGCACAATAAAATATATAAATATGCCACTCTTAAAAGAGTTATAGGAGACTTTAAAATTATAAAAACTATAGAACAAAAAAAACCTTATTAAATAAATAATCTCGGAAATCAATCTAACACATGTTCATCAAGTGTCAGTTTTTTTGTATAATTATTTATTGTTTATTCTCCTAGTTTTAAGTAGTTTTCTCCATTTTTTCCTAATTTTTGTTATTATTTATTTTTTGGTTGATTTATGTTAATATTTTTTAAATAAACTTCTTTTGATAAAAGTTTTTTTGAGAAATAAAATTGTTTCATGACCTTTTAAGACTCGCATTTAAAAAAACCCACATCGTGAAATTTTTATAAACACAATAGTTTTCGATTTTTTTTTTTTTTGGAGTCAAAGTTTAACTTAATTTGTTCTATCGTTTTGGTACATTTTTTAATTGTAGGAGTTTATATTATTTTAACGTCTACGTATGTCCTGCCGGCTACTGTGCATGCCTATATACTGGAATGAAGTCATTTAAAAACTTAATATTTAAATATGACGACTTTTATAAATAAATAAATAAATAAATAAATAAATAAATCAATAAATAAATAAATAAATCAATAAATAAAACACAGTTTAATGGGTAAGAGTACAATGTGGCACCCCACCTTTTTATTACCAGTTCCTATTTTTACAATCATTCTTGTTACACACATACCATTTTTGAATGCATTGTACGACTAAAGCTATGGTCACAACCCGCCGTGCGTGTTTATTGTTCGTACGTTTTCTGCGGACGCCACGGGCACCACGTTTTTCTGAAAACGTGAGTAGGGAGTGGCAAGCGCAGGGAGGACGTACGCCGTGGGCGGCGGCTTTCAGCATACGTTGCGCACGTGGTAAGTGAGTTGTGCGTGCGTGTATCGTGCTTACCACGTACAATCTCCGTGCGATTGCCACGTTGTCGTACGGAGGCCGTACGTACACATGCAGCTGACGCACGCTTTCCTTACTCACTCGTACGTTGTAAGTGCGTGCAAGTACAATGAACGTGACTCACGGCGTCAGTGCGTTGTGGGGTCGTTGGCTGTGCAGGGCACGCACGTCACACGTACTGCCGTGAAACTGTAATGCGAACGCAGCTTGCACGCAGAGAAAGTTCTGCATGCACTAAAAGTGCTACGTCGTGTCTGCGTTCTCCTGCGTATTCACCAAAACGCACGGAGGCCGTACTTGCCACGTACGGATCGCCAAATTTCCCCCACGTTTTTACACGTAGACAGCACGCACTTGCACGTACGGCGGGTTGTGACCAAGGCTTTATAATTCTTAAAGTTAAAAAATTGTAAATTATCATGATTTTGAAACTGGAGCCTAGGCAAATAAAGGAACTTGTGAATATTTAAATTTCCAATAAAAGAAAAACGTTTTATTAATGGGTTCCAGAGTGAGTTTTTCTTGTGTTTTTCATGTTTTGTTTATTTGTTTTATTTTAACTTACATCATATATATAATGGTGGGATTATATCAACAAGACCAATAACTATGATCCCCTTGTTTGTCCGTCCACCTGTAGAGATCAGAATGTGATCTTTATTCATTATATTCAATAAGCATACACTGACCATTAACCCCCCGTCGACTGGACATCTGACATGGCCATTGTTAGAAGATTAGTAAATGGTATAACTTAATTAGTGGTGATTGTTGTAATCATACAGTCGGTGTGGTTTGTACGCAGTTTTTGACAGTTATAACAAGGATTATAGGTAGACGCCTTTCACCTTATCTGTGATTCGATAAAGGTCATGAAGTTGTTGGAACACGTCAGCCATTCGGAGGGACCTCAGTGACCGTGTGGTCGAAATGCACGGGTTTGAACCTCACTCGGAGAGTCCCTAGTGTGAGAAAGTCCGTCGGTATGCTTGCCGGAAGCAGGTCGTGGGTTTTTGGTATTCCGTTTTCCTTCATAATGAAGAACTGAGAGCCTCAATGTATGCGTAAGAATCTTGACTAGGTAATAAACCACCGTTCACCACTTCGACGCGTCATTGTTTGAGAGAAATCCAGAATTAAAAAAAAATAACTGAGAATTCAATAATTTTCGCAACTTTTCTATGGGAAACAATAATTCCTTCTCATATATACGTCAACGTTATTACTCGTATATATATATATATATATTTACCAATAAAATAAATTTTTCGTTGAAATATCAATTATCTAAATTTTATTCATTTTGTTCACCTTTCAATATAATTATAATAATTACAGAAGACCTAACCGAATTTTTTGTCGGGTGCAACATCTTTATTCTAATTAAATAAATAAATTAATATAATCTTATCCCAACTGGAATTTAAACTGACACACATCAAAATCGTCTTCAATTCGCAATTACTAATTATTATTTATTTAGTATTAATTTAAAGAAAAAGATACTGTCGCAATATATCTTGATACTAGCGCTAGATCAATTATATTCGTTATAATGGTACTTTTAAATAAATAAATAAATAAATAAGGACCACTTTACTAGTCATAAATCGGAGGGTTGGGCCTATGGACCTGAAAAATACCTTAACCATAACATTATATACACACATGCGAACTTTATTTATATCGCAATCAGCTGGTAAAACAGATCGGTACATTTTTAGTGCGAAAGGTTGCCATATCGTTAAGTGTTTGATTTTGGCACAATTTCCATACAAAAAGTACTAATTTTAGTATATTCAATTTAAAAAAAAAAACAGTTAGAATTGAAAAAATACTTCTAATTTGACCTTTTCATTTTATCCATCCGTTTATCTGTTTTCATGTTACAAATCTGTCCAAAAACGGATACATCCGTCGAATTGGTCAGCCTGATTTTGTATCGCTAATTCAGTCATTAAATTTCACGTAAAAGTTTTGAAAAATTGAAAATATTTTTTCTCACATGGATCATAATTATAAGGGTTTTCAATATTACAATTTTAGTGTAAAATATAAATTGCAGTATTTTATTAATTACTAGCCCCCCCCCCCCCCGTAAAGTTTAAGGGGTCATTGTGGTCGGGTGGTTCAAAAGCACACACATAAGGAGCACAGTGCGCCTGGATTCGAATTTCACTCGGAACAGATCAGACCCTAGTGCGATACACAACACTTGCCGAAGTTTGGTGGGCTTCAGACACTCCGGGTTCCTCCACCATCCCCGAACTGACCGATACTTTTGACATTTTGTTTGTTATCTATATATGCTTAGTTTTGGGTCTAAAATAACGTAATATAAAAATAAATTTAATGTTTCTCTGTGCCACCCTACAAAAGAAGGCCATGTTATCCAATTATTTTATTGCACCTGTTGCATTGTTGCGGTACATCATTGGTTTTTGGACTACTATCAATGAATGGAGTTTTACGTCAAAGTTAAGATTATTTTATTTATACCGCGGTGATCATGTCTTAAATGATAGAGGAAAACAAAGTTCCCAAGGAAACCACTAACTTTTGGCATTAGAGCCGACAAACTTTTTGCGACGTAAAACACCCATTTATTTTCCCCACTCATAAGTTAGGAGCCTTCATGGCTGAGTGTGATCTAAATAGCGCTCTGTGGGCCACGGCGACTTTGAAAGCATGTCCAAACAATATTTGATGTTGAATTTCAGGTATAATTATTTCAATCTTTATATATTTTGTTTTTGACATCTTGCGTTATATGACATATCTTAGTACGGAAAGAAAATAAGATATTTTAATGACAGTGAAACCCGCAACCGGAGCTAGGAGAGTCAGTAAAACCTGTATATAAAGACCACCAACCGGAGTTAGGACATACAGTAAAACCTGTATAACAAGACCACCAACCGGAGCTAAGACGGTCAGTAAAACCTGTATATAAAGACCACCAACCGGAGCTAGGACGTACAGTAAAACCTGTATATAAAGACCACCAACCGGAGCTAGTACATACAGTAAAACCTGTATATAAAGACCACCAACCGAAGCTAGGACGTACAGTAAAACTTGTATATAAAGACCACCAACCGAAGCTAGTACATACAGTAAAACCTGTATATAAAGACCACCAACCGGACCTAGGACGTACAGATAAACATAAAGACCACCAACCGGAGCTAGGACATACAGTAAAACCTGTATATAAAGACCACCAACCGGAGCTAGGACATACAGTAAAACTTGTATATAAAGACCACCAACCGGAGCTAGGACGTACAGATAAACATAAAGACCACCAACCGGAGCTAGGACGTACAGTAAAACCTGTATATAAAGACCACCAACCGGAGCTAGGACGGTCAGTAAAACCTGTATATAAAGACCACCAACCGGAGCTAGGACGTACAGATCAACATAAAGACCACCAACCGGACCTAGGACGTACAGTAAAACCTGTATATAAAGACCACCAACCGGAGCTAGATAAAGACCAACAACCAGAGCTAGGACGGTCAGTAAAACCTGTATATAAAGACCACCAACCGGAGCTAGGACGGTCAGTAAAACCTGTATATAAAGATCACCAACTGGAGCTAGGACGGTCAGTAAAACCTGTATATAAAGACCACCAACCGGAGCTAGGACGGTCAGTAAAACCTGTATAACAAGACCAACAACCAGAGCTAGGACATACAGTAAAACCTGTATATAAAGACCACCAACCGGAGCTAGGACGGTCAGTAAAACCTGTATATAAAGACCACCAACCGGAGCTAGGACGTACAGTTAACCTGTATATAAAGACCACCAACCGGAGCTAAGACATACAGTAAAACCTGTATATAAAGACCACCAACCGGAGCTAGGACGGTTAGTAAAACCTGTATATAAAGACCACCAACCGGAGCTAGGACGTACAGTAAAACCTGTATATAAAGACCACCAACCAGAGCTAGGACGGTCAGTAAAACCTGTATATAAAGACCACTAACCGGAGCTAGGACGTACAGTAAAACCTGCAATAAAGACCACCAACCGGAGCCAGGACGGTCAGTAAAACATGTATATAAAGACCACCAACCGGAGCTAGGACGTACAGTAAAACCTGTATATAAAGATCACCAACCTGCCCTAGGACGTACAGTAAACCTGTATATAAAGACCATCAACCGGGGCTAGGACGGTCAGTAAAACCTGTATATAAAGACCACCAACCGGAGCTAGGACGGTCAGTAAAACCTGTAAATAAAGACCACCAACCGGAGCTAGGACGGTCAGTAAAACCTGTATATAAAGACCACCAACCGGAGCAAGGACGTACAGATAAACATAAAGACCACCAACCGGAGCTAGGACGGTCAGTAAAACCTGTATATAAAGACCACCAACCGGAGCTAGGACGTACAGTAAAACCTGTATAACAGGACCACCAACCGGAGCTAGGACGTACAGTAAACCTGTATATAAAGACCACCAACCGGAGCTAGGACGTACAGTAAACCTGTATATAAAGACCACCAACCGGAGCTAGGACGTACAGTAAACCTGTATATAAAGACCACCAACCGGAGCTAGGACGTACAGTAAACCTGTATATGAAAACCAACAACCAGAGCTAGGACGGTCAGTAAAACCTGTATATAAAGACCACCAACCGCAGCCAGGACGGTCAGTAAAACCTGTATATAAAGACCACCAACCGGAGCTAGGACGTACAGTAAAACCTGTATATAAAGACCACCAACCGGAGCTAGGACGTACAGTAAAACCTGTTTATAAAGACCAACAACCAGAGGTAGGACGGTCAGTAAAACCTGTATATAAAGACCACCAACCGGAGCTAGGACGTACAGATAAACATAAAGACCACCAACCGGAGCTAGGACGGTCAGTAAAACCTGTATATAAAGACCACCAACCGGAGCTAGGACGTACAGATAAACATAAAGACCACCAACCGGAGCTAGGACGGTCAGTAAAACCTGTATATAAAGACCACCAACCGGAGCTAGGACGGTCAGTAAAACCTGTAAATAAAGACCACCAACCGGAGCCAGGACGGTCAGTAAAACCTGTATATAAAGACCAACAACCAGAGCTAGGACGGTCAGTAAAACCTGTATATAAAGACCACCAACCGGAGCTAGGACGGTCAGTAAAACCTGTATATAAAGACCACCAACCGGAGCTAGGACGTACAGATAAACATAAAGACCACCAACCGGAGCTAGGACGGTCAGTAAAACCTGTATATAAAGACCACCAACCGGAGCTAGGACGTACAGATAAACATAAAGACCACCAACCGGAGCTAGGACGGTCAGTAAAACCTGTATATAAAGACCACCAACCGGAGCTAGGACGTACAGTAAAACCTGTATAACAGGACCACCAACCGGAGCTAGGACGTACAGTAAACCTGTATATAAAGACCACCAACCGGAGCTAGGACGTACAGTAAACCTGTATATAAAGACCACCAACCAGAGCTAGGACGTACAGTAAAACCTGTATATACAGACCACCAACCAGAGCTAGGACGTACAGTAAAACCTGTATATAAAGATCACCAACCGGAGCTAGGACGGTCAGTAAAACCTGTATATAAATACCACCAACCAGAGCTAGGACGTACAGATTTGATCTTAGACATACAGTAGTCCTGAACAACTAAATTATAATAAACAGTTGGTATTTATATACAAATTGTTGTGGTAAAATATGAAGTACGAGAACCTTAAAACGTTGATCTAAATGTGACAGGCGGTCTTCATATTGAGATGGACACTATCAGGTTTTACTTTATTTATAATAATAATAAATGATAATAATAGTAAATAAAAATAATTTCATTAAGTACATGGGTTAAGACACTAGGGGCTGGTTTGTACTCGTAACATGATAATGCAGCAAAAAAATAAAAACTTTATTTACTAACAAATATATTTGAATTATAATAATAACAATATAAATATACGATAAGTTTAAAATTAGTAAAGATACCATGTCTTTCGTATGATAGCTTTTAAACGAGTACGCAATTTCTGTTCGAAGTAACTTTAATGTTTTTTTTTAAAAACTTTTTTTAAAACTCGACTCGACTACCCCCCCCCCCCCCCTCCATCCTACAGTGCACCGCTTTGCAATAAGTGGTTATTAGTCTTCGGGAATTGAAGGGATAAATATTTGATTGAACTTGATTCCGTACTTTTTATCCTTTCTCACAAATGATACAGAATATTTTTCATCCGAGAGTCATCACAGATAGAAAGTCCAAATACAGAAGTTACATCATACCAATATATAGCTCTGATCACATCCGGAAACTTGTAAAAATAGGTAATAACTGTTTTCTCGCCAAGCACTCGGCATTTAATAATAAAATCATGGGGTCCTTCGGAGGACTTTAATACCGATGCTTCGGGTGCAGTTGCACATTGCACATTGATCCGAGAGCGCTGCAATGGTGACGTCTTGATATAATCGAAATATACTTGAATTGGACGTAAAACCTCATTCAGTTAACCAACATCCGGAAAACTGATGGTTCAAAGTGTTAAACAAAATTCGCCGACAAACCTGTGCAATCCACAATATTCCATGCTTAAATGTTAAATTTAGTTCAGTTATTTTAACTGCCGTGCGATAAAAATTTGAAAGATGTTTTTATGAAACAAAGTATTGAAAAATTAGCACATGATAGCTGCCTATGCTTAAATATTTTATTTAATAAACATTCGACTGAATATTAAAAACTAAACACATGACACAGCTGTAATTATCTTTCCACAAAACGAATTTTAATGACGGAGCTGGAAATGAACGTCTCCGGGACTTTGTCAATCACTTTGGGACCAACAAAAGTATGCCGTAAATTCTATTGTGTAAATTAAATATACCGATATAAATATATGGTTTAGAGAAAAGTGATGTAAAGTTTTGATTACTCTGATGAACAATAACATAATAATAATAATAATAATAATAATAATAATTTGTATCAAATTCCGATATTTCTCCAAAATTTAAAATAAAAATAATAAAAATTAAAACATGAAAAATACAATGTTCTATAATTATATACACCAAGTAAAATATTCCGTAAAACATCCTGGACAATCCCAGACAGGGTCTGAAAAGTGAACTGTCATCACAATACTTGATTGACAGGTGTATTGTCCACAAAACCGTCAATATTATGATTTAAAAAAATATATGTTTTTAATATTTAAAAACAAATAAATATAAACTTTCTAAAGTTAAATAACAATTTAAACTTACCTGTAGGGCCATAATCGGCAGAGATAGCAGCACTCATGTCGGATATATCCACTGCCACCCCGACTGATAACACCTTCTATCTGTCTGTCTTACCCCGTGATGAGTTGGTGTCACGATCTACTGTATTGCTCAAACGCTGATCAACTTTCTCCGCTGAAGCACGGACTCGTTGAGCAAAAATTGACAGCTTATAACGAGTTACCTGATTGGTCAATTTTTCAAACTAACACTTGAGATAAAGATGTCGATTGGTTAAGCCTGTTTTTATAAGGATCAATTTTGTGATAATATTAATATTTTTTCAGTAATTAGCGATCTTTCACGTTAATATGTAATGTTATATAAATTATATTTAATTCGTTAAATTGTTTACGATTGTTATAGTATGATGTAAAAGTTATACGGCCGACCAGCAGGATAATCCGCGTATTATTATTTTCTATGTAAAAATTAATGTGTTTATTGTCAGTATTTAGTCCATTCTTTTTTACCATGACAATAAAAACAGAATATTTAATCTGTGTATGTAGCGATCCCCGATCATATGACCTGTAGAGGGGATTTATAATATCCGAGATTGTTAAAATTTGCCCTTACACCATTGTGTAAAGGTTTCCTTGCATAAAATTAACCTAAAACGGGTAAAAACTTGAGTATTGTTGTAAGATTTCATTACGTAAGTCAAGCCATCTTAATATCTTAATAAATTTGTTTTTATTAATTTTCGCGAATGATGACGACGCCTCTTAAAATTAATACATAATAAAATTATATTCGTGATTCCATACATACCACCAGTCGGTTTAAAAAAACGTTTAATGTTATTTTTTAAATTATATCTTTTTTTTAATTTTTATTTTTATTGATAACATCGAAATTCATTACTTTACAATGTCTCCAATATGTAAATAAGTTGACCATTTTTTTGTAGGAACTAAAATGATGATTTTGGAAGAATACTACCACCCTCCTTTACTTCTATATGTATTTATCATGACATTGCACTAAAAAAAAATCTTCATGAAACGAATCAATTTAATTTAGAAAATAACTTTACAATTTGTTGTGGGTTACAGGCTATAAACAATTTTGCAAGTGGCTATTTGCAATGTATGATGAAATTGACACTTGCAAAATCTTGTTAACTGCAATGTATTGAAAGTTATTTTTGTATTTTATATCTCTAAATTTGCGAAAGGGCAGTTATGTTAGTATTACAATAATGGTTTTCATTTTTCATCCGCTAGTTCTTCCAGTGAACGTCATTTATCCCATCAGAGCTTTTATCAAGCTCAAGTTCTTTATTCTCATAAATTGTACATTTACAATACAGAGAACACTATAGTATACAGTTATATATATGTTTTAACCAGGAGGACTGACTCTCTCATTGATTAAACTAATAAATTTACATAAATTGTTTAAAACACAAATCTTTTTTTAAAGAAAATAAATCATTAAAATTTTACAGTATGATTAAATGAAATATTTATTTGTTCATTTTGACTGTTTTTAAATACCGTTTGATGTACTCTTTATTTTCCACAATAAATAAATTGCTATCGCGACTACTGTTATTCGAACCCTTACCGGGTCTAACCAAGACTTGAAAGTTCTTTCGCCAGGCACTCGGCATTGAGAAAGGAAAGTCACGGGGTCTTACGGAAGAGACCTTAAAAACCGATGCCCCGTTATAGAACCTTGCCTGCACATTTTCCCCAGCAAACAGCAAAAATGTCAAACTTTCATTTACTCCACTCATAGCTAATAAAGTCTCGATATAAGTGAAATATTCTTGACTTGGCGTCAAACCCCATTCAATCAACTAAACGTTACGCAAAAATCTATGTTTATGTCATGCTTAAAAATCAAGGCGAAAACATAATAATAGTATTTTTATTATTGATTCATTATTATTCATAATTATAAAAACTTAAAATTCTTTGATTTTATATCGAGGCGGTCAGTTCAGGGATGTATAGTGGAGGAAACTGGAGTGCTCGGAGAAAATCACCAACCCTCGGCAAGTCAACTCACAAACATGATCACACTGGGGATCTACACCGTGTACACGTATGGGATGGCATCAGTGAGAGCATACGTACACAGCAGACAGTAGAATGGGTAATAAAAATCGCGCAATAAAATGCTATATTAAAACATCTAAAGTCAATCTACAATTTATATATTTCTAAAACAATAGCAAAAGTATAAATATAAATAAAGTGGTCAAATAAGTTAGGAACTTAATATTTTACCTTGATCCCATTTGGAAAGTCATCAGTTTCGGTGAAGATTTTTATTCTCTCCATTTATGCACATTTGAAAGTCCTAAAAATCACTCAGTTCCATCAAATTACTCATTAGTTTTGGAAAATATTGAAAAGGTTAAGGCACTCGAGGAAAGTAAATCATCGCAACAAGTACCTCAGCTGAGAGAGAGAGAGAGAGAGAGAGAGAGAGAGAGAGAGAGTTGGTTAACTTATGGTTCGGCGTTACGTTTGTTTACGCTTATTAAAATTTAATATGATATCAATCTCTGATGTGTTTGAATTATATATATAACCATACTACAAGCAAACACCAGCCTTAACAGTTCCACATAGCCCTCCACATATACAGAAAGAGACAAAATCATAATAAAATAGTTAAAAACAGATCAAAATGATATTCCCAGAATGTACACAGAATAGAAGACCTTTCATCACGAGTATAAGTTGATAAAGTCGTATGAAGAAATAAAACCCAAATCTATTTGTGAATCGTTTGGTGATTGTACTAGAGTAAAGCATCAATTATATCCCGTTTTATAAATTGTTATAATAACACTTGACAATACAGTTTGATAATAAACCCTCGTCATCACTTACTAATGAGAGACTACATGTAGCTGTAGTATCAGACTTGTTCTGTGGTTTACAAAGCAATGGCTGAAGGAGAAAAGTATTGTTAAAGTAAAACGTGTCCGAGTAGGCAGTCTAATGACTTGTTACGGATACACAAGAATCATGGCGTCAATAAGTACGAGGTAAAACACTCTTATGAACCATTACAAAGTTGGCTTGTAATCTGGAAGTCATTGTCCATGGTGTAAAAACCCTCTTCTGAACCATTACAATGTTGGCTTGTAATCTGGAAGTCATTATCCGTGGCGTGTTGTTTAGACCAATACTTCGACACGAACACGATGGAGCAAACGACGATAAAGCCTAAATGTACAGAATGAAAGAAGCGATGTTAAAATATATTGCAAAAGTTCCTACTGTTATGATGAACGTGCTCCTTGGGTTCATCGATCTGAACAGAAAGGGAGCTCTGTAACAACTCCTAATGACATCCAACACCTAATGCAACTCAGACTTCATTAGTCGTTAAAAATTTCGACGCCTAATGAAGCCCAAAAATTGAGACTCGAGGCGAAAATTCTTTTTAGTATTACAAAATTAAATTATTCTCAAAATTGAATCTTTGGACTCAATCAATTATATAAGCGTCGAAATGGTCAACGCCTAATGAAGGTACCGTTAGTGATGACATTACGATAGCTTATACAAGACATTGTGTAAATCTTTCTTCTGCTACGGTGAATTACTAATCTGAATGTACATGTATGTACCCTTTACGCTTTCGTACGACACATGTGCATATATATATATATATATATCCAAAAATTGAAATAATGTCTTACACATGGTAGAAAATATTTAAAACAAAAAAATAACTAAGATAACATTTTTGCTAACGTTTTCATCCTTCTTGGGACTTTTCAAGCATACCATAACAACTGTGATTGTTACGTCATCATATTGTTTATGACGTCATTCGATTGTTTTCAGAGAAGAGTTCTTTTTAAAGAGAGATAACTCATCGTTCGTTGAGTTTTGCTTTGAAAATACTGGTAAAATAAATTTCTTTCTCTATTCTAAAGTTTTGATTGTCATCTATGAATTTGTAAAATGGCATAATTTTAAAGTTCCCCCTGCACAATTGTCCAAGTGTTCACTTAGCGGGATTTGGCGGGTTTCCGGCTGTCGGATCTGTTGTTTATGAATACGAGTTCGTTCACGTAGTGAATTTCCCGTCTGTCCAATATAGTTTTCCCCGCATCCTGCGCATGTGATGCAATACAGGACATTTTTTGTGTCACAGCTCATGTTTGATTTGACTGTGAAAACCATGCCATTTTTGAGATGGAGTTCTTTCCCAGTGGTCAGGAAACCACATGTGCCACATCTCGGGTCTTTACATCTTTCCACTTTCTTTTCTTCGGTAACAGACTCAAACTTTGCTTTTGTTAGGTGTTTCTTTAAGTTTTTTGGTTGTCTGCGACTGTGGATAATATCACTTGGTTTTATGAGTTCCTTTAATTTAGTACTCCGATGGAGTATAGGCAGGTTTGTTTTTAATACTGAAAATATTAGTGATGTTGGGATCGTGTGTTGTGACGCAAGGTATTAGATCTTCGTTAATAATTTTATGGTGTTGTTTTCTAAGTTCAAATGCACTAATATTTTTTACTTTTTGGATACTGTCGTCGATTAATTTTACCGGATATTTTTGTTTCAGAAGAAAAGATTTTAATTCTATCAGTCGCGTGTTTCTAAGTTGTTGTTCGGAAATGATGGTGCAAAGCCTTCGTGCCATACAGTATGGGATATTACGTTTTGTATGGGAAGGGTGACACGACAAGAAATTAAGATACTGGTGTGTATCAGTTTGTTTGTAAAACACATCAGTTATTAACTTCCTTCCTTCTTTCATAATATTAATATCGAGAAACGGAAGTTCACGATCATGCTTTTCCATTGTAAAAGATATGGAAGGGTGTAATGTATTAATTAATTGATGGAATAGCTCGAGGTCTTTGGCTGTTCTATTCCAAAATATAAAACAGTCGTCTAAGTACCGTTTCCATTGTGTAGATATATAATCGTAAAATTGGTTTCCAAATCGATTCTTAGTTTTGATGTATAAAGTGTTTTCCAAAAATCCCATTACAAGGTTTGCATACGTAGGGGCAACCTTTGTACCCATGGCAGTTCCCTTGATTTGTCTGTATGTTTTTCCATCGAAACCGAAGGTGTTCTCTTCGAGAACGATTTTTAGCCCTTCTAATATAAATTCTTTTGTGAATCTTTGGTCTATACAAGATATTTTATTTTTGATCCAATATTCGATGGCTTCAATACCGAGATTGTGTGGAATATTTGTATATAAGCTGGTAACATCAAATGAAGTAAGGATAGTGTTTTCATCTACTTCTGCCGGAATGTGATTTAGGAAATCCATATCATCCTTTATAAAACTGGGCAACTCTTTACATAGTGGTTTTAGAATCAAGTCTATGAACTCGCTTAAGCGTTGTGTTACACATTGTGGTCTTGCAACTATAGGTCGTAATTTTAGGTTGCTTGGACGATGTGTTTCTATGTAGGTTGCGTTTTGCGATGAAACTGCATTTTGAATATCCTTACATTTATGGATTTTTGGCAGTCCATAAAAGTTGCTTTGTTTAATTTCAAAGTTACACAAATAATCAATTTCTTTTTCTGTTAGTGATTGCGAATGCCTGTTTGTTAGATTTTTTATTTTCTTCAAGACGGATTTATCTGTATTTTGTTCTTCTTCCCTGTAGTATTCCTTATCATTCAGTTGCTCCAAAACCTTTTCTCTGTAGTAATCAGTGTCCATTATTACTATCGCGCCACCTTTATCAGCTTCTTTTATGATGATAGATGAGTCATTTTTAAGACGGTTTAGAGCCTCTTGTTCCTTTTTGCTTATGTTATTTGTAGGTTTATTGCTACGGGAAATAGGATATTTAGTAACAATTTCGATAAAACGGTCTAAATTAAAGTTCCGTTTTGGTTTAGGGGTAAACTTTGATTTATTCCTAACTAACGAATGATCTGGATTTTTTGAATTTTCAAAGAAATCGCGCAATCGAAGTTTTCGGCAAAATGCTTGTACATCCGATTTTAATTCCGGTATATTTGATTTTGTAGTTTGTGTGAATTTTAGACCCTTGCTAAGTAATTGTTTTTCATCGTTATCAAGGTCTCTACTTGATAAATTTATTATAACAGGGTCAATACGGCCGGTGGTAGTTTGATTTATTTCCGGTAAGGCCGCCACCTCCCGGGGCGACTGTTCCTGCCTGGTCCTAAAAAAGGTTGCCTTCTGTTGTTGTTATACATGTTTGTGTGAGTGTATTCGTACTCTGGGTGGTAGAAATACTCATCATCAAAATAATATGGGTGGCATTGTTCGTTGTAGTGTTGTTGTTGTTGTTGTTGTTGTGATCGAGTTGGTTGTTTTGTTTGCCACCGATAGTTTGTTGTTTTCTTTGGAGGGCGCGAGGCTACATCTGCATATGATGGTCTTATTTTATTTTGTGCTGTTGTGTTTGTGGCGTTGGGTTGTTTTTCTTTTCCTTTTTGAGTGTTTTGATTTGGGGGTCTTTTGGGCTTTTTAACACTCACCTGCCCGTAGTTCTGCTCATAATTCTCATACCATTTTTGTTGTTTTTGCCACAAGTGTTCAGATTTTTCCTCTTCTCGCTGTGTGTCTTTTGTTCACATTTCCTTCAACTTTGCGAGAGTGTCTCCAGTAGTACGGCCCTCTAATTCTAGTTGGATTACTTGATCCAAAGACTTGTAACAGTTCTCATATCTTTGTTTTCTTGATAAGAGAAGCGAGATTTCTGCCTCGAACCTCTGTATCGCCAGGTTCTTCCGTATTTGCTTTTCTTCTTCGCTTTCTCCGTTTATTTCTTTCACATGGAATTTCCGTGGGAGTATCGGTGTTTCTTTCTCCCTCCATAGTAAGTAGATCTTGCACGTTTCTTCATTTCTAAGCATATTCCAATATGCTTGTTTTCTCTGGTTTAAGGTTTGTGACCACTTTAGAATAGAGAAAGAAATTTATTTTACCAGTATTTTCAAAGCAAAACTCAACGAACGATGAGTTATCTCTCTTTAAAAAGAACTCTTCTCTGAAAACAATCGAATGACGTCATAAACAATATGATGACGTAACAATCACAGTTGTTATGGTATGCTTGAAAAGTCCCAAGAAGGATGAAAACGTTAGCAAAAATGTTATCTTAGTTATTTTTTTGTTTTAATATATATATATATATATATATATATTATATATATTATATATATATATATATATATATACCGTCGAGATTTTTCGCTCATATTGAGACGTCACCATCTGGAGAGTTGAAGTACATTTACTTGCTTATAACATTAAATGAGCAATCAGTTTTGAAACAACTATGCTACATGTATATGGCCGACTTGGATGATTCTATGCAAGTGTTTGCAACAGCAGTAGCAATGAAACGTACAACATCATGGAGAGAACCAATCAACCGTTGAACACGCCACGCCACGTCATGTCACTCCATATAACAGTGGCGCAATATACCGAATGAGCCCAGTGTCATACAGTCCAGCCTGCCTTAAATTCCATTTCTATATAAAGGCCAACTGTTTATAAAGTCCAGTAAAATTGTATCCCAATTTTTCTTTATTTGTATTATATGAACCTGTATATAAAGGCCACCTGCCCATTAAGGCCACTTTTACTAATTCCCTTGGGTGGACTTTATAGACATGTTTGACTGTATATAATTTGTTTAATGTATGAAATGACAAAATTAAAAAAACGTATATGACAAAACCACCAAAACGGAGTTAACAGTCTCTGAATTGAAATAAATTTACGTATGACGACTCTAATGAACGCTATACTACTTCAATTGTTGTACAATATAGTCGACACACCGCTCAGTCAAGGGACCCCTAGCAATGTGGTAACCCATGTCTTAGTATCCCTTTAATTACTCAGATAATCTTTTATTATTATAAGATATCAAACGATTGTATAAAGTCACGTTCTTTCTGTAACTTGTCTAGGGGCATACAAATGTCTCTACTTTCTAGCTCTATCTCTACCATTATGGTGAATGTAAACGATTTTGGAAGCGTTAATTAATTGGCTTTCAAATGCTCTCCAGTCCACCGCTCAAAGAAATTATGTCCATTTTAAAACCAACTTCATATATGAATTATTGACTTAGATTTCTGGTAAATTTCTACTTCTACACACTGTAACCACGTGGATGCTGTAGGCACGTGTAGAGCGCGTGTCGTTAAGAATGTCGCTTTGATATTTGTAACATCGAACATAACGCGCTTTTACAACCTCTTGCTCCTTCAGATGATGGAAATATTACATGAATAAGACTTTTTTTACCGAGAAACTTGTCTAATGAACTCACCGTAAACACTTTTCTGTCTATAGAAAAATAAGCAAAATTGTGTACAATACTTGTGACTCAATACGATCTTTGAGTTGAACACTTGTACAAATACATACAGTAATACTTGTACTATGACTTAAAAATCACACCATTTTTTTTCGCGAATGACTAAAATCATTATTATCAGAAAAATATTTCTCTGTTAGATTGAGAACGTCCATATAATTATGATACATTATATACATGCTGTAATAATAATAATAATAATAATAATAATAATACATGTGCATAATGATAATAATAATGATAATAATAATAAAAGCACACCACTATGAATTCCCAAGGGTTCGAGCCTTACGGATACACGGGCAGATCCAATGCATTGCAGCTAGTGCAGACAATCCAATCAGTAAGCCTAGTTGGCGAAGGTCGGTGTTTCTCCCAATACATTCCAGTTTCCTCCACCATCCATGAATCCACCACCTCGATATAAGTGAAAATATTATGACTAGACCAAAAGCGTAAAACATAATTACCCCATTGCTTTCATATTTTTTATTACCACTGCTGTGGCTCAGTTTGTAGAGTGCTCGTTCCATAAATGGGAAGTCGTGGGTTCAAACCCGACTGGGTCTTACCAAAGACTTGAAGTTCTTTCGCCAAGTACTCGGCATTACAAAATGAAAGTCCCGTTTCTTTCGGATGGGAACTTAAAATAAACGAAGTCTTCTGTCATGGTAAGCTTGGCACGAAAAAGAACCCTGCTGCATAATTCCATCAGCGCAAATTCCTGCATCTTCGCCTATAGCTGGCGACGTCTCGAAATAAGTGGAATATTCTTGACTGGGACGTTAAACATCATTACTCAACTCATATTTTTAAAGACTTATGTATACATCCATTTTACTTGTTTTATTATTGTTGTTTTAATGTTAAATGAAAAAAAATAATAATAATTGAAAAGAAGTGTAGTGTCAGAAACGTACAAAGTGTTTGAAAGCAAAATTTGAAACACTCAAAATTAATTAATATCTCTCCATGTTCCTTACAACACTACCGGTTACCGGTGTAATCTGGTGAATCAGAGGCTAATTAGATTTAAACAGACAACGGATAAGTTCAAAGACAAATATTTACTTTTCAAACACTCTATGAGTGACACCGCATTGATCGCGTGTTAAAAGCAGACGGACACGCGACAAAGATTATATCTACTTCAAAATACAGATGAAGTGGCCTCATTAAATATTTAATTCTCATTTAAAAACTGTTTTGAAGAGTTTGTAAATTTTTGGGTGAATAATGAAGCATTTCAGAATACTAGTTTATAAAAGAACACGTTTTAGAAAGTGAAAACAACATCACAAAGACCAGTTTTAAAGCCTTTGTTCTTAGTTGTAGATATATAATGGTGTTGGAGAGAAGTGTGAATTTTGGGAGGACATTTCATTTTTATTTGTCAGTTTATATCTAGCCGTTTCCAACAATGACGCCCCCTGTTGGTCTGTGCGGGTATAACACTATTTAGAAGGAACTGTATTTTAAGTTTTTTATATTGTTTAAACAATAAGAAAGCAGAACGTCGTGACGTGAGTGTGTGTGGCAATGGCGGGGCCTTCGTTTATACTGTACTCATTAATTCAACAACTTTAGAAGGTACGTCCACTTGTATGTATTGTCTAAAGTGATAATTTTGCAGCAAATGGACCGCAAAAGTCTAAAAAAGACGAAATAAAGTCAATTTAGACACTTCTGTGATTATCTTATGGTTTTTCCTCATTTAAAAAATATTTTATTCGTAATTTTTAACTTTGCTACCTCGCATATAGTAAGAAATTGAATTTTAATCAATATTTTGAATATATAAATTTTCAGACCTACCGATGTACCGGTACACCATTCGCATTTTGCAAAATTGACATACATGTCAGTATGCGTACGGGTAACAAGTTACCAACTACGTATCATTGGGAGATCGGGGTTCAAATCCGGATCAGGTGACCCGGAGTGTAACCATAAAATGACTGTTTATTTTTCGCCAAGCACTCGGGGATTTAGAAATAAAAGCCACAGTGTCCTTCAGAAGAGACAGCACTGAGGAACACGCTATGCATATTGCCCTGAGTGCACTGCAAAGGCAACAACTTTTGTCACTGCCCATAGAGCTGATGACGTCTCGATGTAATTGAAATATGCTGAACCTGGACGTAAAACAGTTAATAAATAAATAAATAAATAAATAAATAAATAAATCATTCTACCCAGTCCAAAACTACAACTTTATTTTTTTAAAGACAGCATTGACTTTGAATAAATAAAAAAAATCCTACAGAATTTACACAAACGTATAATTCTGATATTTATTTTACTATTAGCAGTCACGTGACATATCCATGTACAATAAATCCCGTCTCGTCACTTTATACCCAGGTCTTGTTAATGTTTTGCTGCTGAAAAAAATATAAAACATCAGCATTATAGCATTTTATTGTGTATGTTAAAAGTTTCATTTTGCGTTCTGTTGACACGTAATTTATAACAGTACAGACCTGTCGAAAGTTTAACACTAGGCTACCGTATCAGTGCCAGATAGGTAGCTAAACTCGGACCCTTTTAGCTAGATCTCTGCGGTCTTTAGGCAACTGCTATATACTCGAGTCTCGACAGCTTTTCGATCACTACCCATATTTTGGCAGCATTGCTTCAGCCTTCGACTGGTATTCGTTAGTTCAGTGTTTAACCTTTGACAGTTCTCTAATGTACTTTGGTAAATTTATAAAGAATATAAAGTGGAACAAGTTATACAATGTTTACCATAGCCAGGTGTTTTACGCACACAGTAACAGTTGAAATTCCATTTAAATTACAGGGGCTTGCTTGATGACAGGGTGGTGTAGAATTTACAAATGCAATCGCATGTCATCGGTTACTTGGTTCGAACCATTTCATTAAATCACTCATTCACTCAAAGAGTGGAACATGAGGGTATACAATATAATACATAATTTACAATGTTCATCATGTGATACAGTTTACCACTTCTCTAAGCAATACATGTAGATGACGATTGTCTCCTGACATTTATGTTTCTCCACCCGATCCCCAAACTGGCCGCCTCGATATAAGTAAAAGAATCTTGTCTGGGTGCGTAACACATTACTACACACATTCAGTACTTTGCATGTATGTATATATATAAAGAATATATAGATAGATGGATAGAATTTACTTAAGTTGTCATAAAAGTTGCAGTCTCAGATGCGTAAAATTTAATGTTATTATTAATGAATCTATGGAGGCGATATGAAAATATTTTTATACATGTATTGAGTGCTCACGCAAAACTAATCAAATCTGCCCAAACTTGTCACAAATGCAGCCATCTCATATGTTTTAATGAATCGAATATATCGAAAGTAGTTAAACATATCCCCTACCTCCACAAAGAGACAGGTCACATAAAGCACACCAGTTATTATCAAACATAGAACATCCGGCTGGACAGTTCAGAGGGAACACTGGACATGCTGAAAATAAATAATAACTGTACATGAGTTATACACACAGCTATAGTGTATCGTGATTACATAGAATTTTTGTGAATATATATATACATGTATATAATTTTATATGTTCGACCCAAGAGTTAATGCCATAATAAAAATTAGTAGATTTTGTGAATTCAATTTACAATGGTCACACACATATTAATAAATAGTTACCCCACGGGCGGGTTTCAAATAATTTCGCAAAATACTAGTATATACTAAAGGTATTTTTAACTTACATTCAAGTGTATACATTAAATGCATTTTTTCTGATCGACAGCTCAGTTTAAAATATTTTTCAGGAATCTCTACTGTAAAGCAACAACTATATTATACCTTGTACTGAATATAGTGAACATAGTGTTTGATAGGTATAGAGAGTTTTACTTGTTCAGCTAGTGGAGCAGGTAGTGTTAGAGTACACCGCATGTCAAACAGTATGCCACTTCCTTCTCAAATATGTGTTCTCGGAGCCAGAGAACGAACTACAGTTAATTGCACTAATTTTGATCCTTACAAGTAAGTACAAATTAACTGTTGTTTGTTCTCAGGTTCTGATAACAATGTGAAAATTGTGAGAAATGACATCAGAACAACTCAAGAGACTGACAATAGTATTGTTCAACAGATGGTAGGTTTCGAAAGGGCCAAATGAAGGGATCCCAGTAGTATATCAGATGATACAGATGTTTTTATAATACTTTTGCAAGGAGAATCTGTAAGGAAAAGTAGTGATGGAGTCACCAGTTGGAGGTTAGAGTGTTAACTGACATAGGTACTGCTGCAGAAGATATTACACACATATTACCAGATATATGTTGCTTGTTTGATATAATTTCTTTGGACACATAAAACATCTCTCTTTTCTGTTTGGAACAATGCATATTGGGACAGTCATCAATGAGTCAACTTTATTTATTTTGGCTTTCTTCAACAATCCTGGCTGCGCATCTACGTCAGAGGCTCCACAGAAAGTTTGGGTAGTCCTCACTTAGTATACACCGGCATTTAATACTAGTATATGTTAGAATACAAAGAAAATCTGAAGTAGATGTCTGTCAGACTTGAAACTTGTACTTGTGGCATGGGTTTTCGTAATAAATTTCAAGTGGCTTTGATTAGTAGTTGCTGAGAAAACTGTTACGAAAATTTCCAACCATTGACCATTAATTTTGAAAACAAACTAAGTCAGGAAACAGGAAGTTGATGTTCAAAAGTTTTGTTTCGGACGGACAGATGAACGGACGGACGGACGGACGGAAGGGCAGAAGTAGAACAATATACCCATCTTCTTCGAAGTAGGGGTATAATTATCAAATTCGATGACATTTTGTTGATGTACAAAACAACAAAAGAACATATTTCAACGATTTTCCTATTTTTCAGCCATATTGGACGCCATCTTGAATTTTACAAAATGCTCAACGATGACAGCGTGGCATCAATTTGATTCAAGATCAGATACACATATACTCATACTATTCAACAAAAAACAAACTATAGACCAAATTTTTAGGTTTGGAGAAAATATGGGGTTTCTCTGCCGGACTATATGTAATATGCTAGGTAGTGGGATTGCAGTATACTGAACATGATGGTTATGGATGCATGCTGAACACAAATATTTTATATGCTAGATCTGAACTTTTTATCGACTTAAAACTAAGAATTTAATCAACTTAGCATAAGGATTTAATATGTTGTACACGGATATTTGATGGACACGAATATGTGATAGTCTGTACAAATCAGATAAGAATGATTAAAATGGATTGGAATATTTCTTATTCCTGACTGGTTGACGTGAAAATTTGATATGCTGGACGTATTTATATTTTATATTCTGGACATGGGAATTTTATATGCTGGACATGAAGACTTAATATGCTGGACATGATAACTTTATATGTTGGTCATGAACATTCAATACATGTATGCTGAAATGGGAATTTTATATGCTAGACATGGAGATTGTATATGCTGGACATTAAGACTTAATATGCTGGGCATGGGAGTTTTTTGTATGCTGGACATGGGAATTTTATATACTGGACATGAAAACCGGATTGTAAAATGAATATTTCTTCTACACATACTGTACCTGAACCTATATGTAAACATCACGAATTACACATTTTACAGAGATTATAAAAATCATATTACTTGTCGGCGAGACTGGTGCCGTCGTAGTGGTTTTTGTTGTTGCTGTAGAGGATTTATAATGTGGACCCATTGTCTTTGATGTCGGCCTTTGTGTTGTCAATATAAAGGGTTTGTTAACTGATTGAGTTGATGGAGTATGTCTGATATTTGGGACTGTCGTCGGCTTTATGAATGGATGGACAGTTGTTATCGGGTCACATAAAGTGTTTTTACCTAAATACAAAAATATAAAGATATAATAACTTGATGGTGGGATATTTTTCTCTATGGTTAATATTAATTATTATTAATGTTAATATAATATTTTCATGTGGACTTTTAAAAAAGTAAAAAAGAAACAAGCAAAAAAAGTTAAATTCAATAAAAACAAAACGCAAAATATAACATGATCGAAATAAACGTAAGCAGTCCTACCTTACCTAGAAGGGCACTGTAACGTCACATAGCGGTGTTGCCGTATTAACGCGCCAGACACGTCTATGCGGATAATTTCAACGAATAATTAAGAGAACGGCCACAGCGCCTCGGGATGGTGATGGCTTATATGCGGCACAAGGGTGTCCTTTTGACGCATAAAGAGGACTTATTAGAACAAATCTTAAAAAGAGCTTATATCTCGACAAAAACAGTGGTGATGACATTGATGATGGCGACGACAGTGACAATTGAGAATTTATATTGTTGTTGATAATGGTTATAATAATTGTAAGGGGAGGTAGAGGACGGGTACGATGAGAGGGCGAAGACGATGTTACCGTCGACGACGACGACGGTGGCGATAGGGACTAATGTTGATGGTAGTTAAATGTGATTTTGGCAGAATTTCGGCTTTTGCTTTTCCGTCCTCGAATCTGTCCACAAACCATTAAATGTTTTCTTTATGCGGCGGAAGATAGCCTTTTTTGTCGTACAAAATGTCCTCTTTATGCGTTGAAATTTCCAGCAAAGACGTGTTGGAACACGTTTATGCGGCAACATCGCTATGCGGCGACCCTTCATGTATATTAACCTTAGCGATCTGTAAAGGCAAACCTGCTGCTTCTGTCATTTTTATAGTATGTGGATTTCCACAGATGTAAAATTCATGAACTGTAGCTTGTGATGTAAAACTCAATTTAACCAATCGGTAAAACATGTTATTAATTACTAGATCATCATCTTCTTAATGAAAACTAAACATATATGTCTATTGCCCAATAAAACTAAACAGTTATACGTGTATAGAAGTTTGGCTTTTTACTTGGGAGACTATTTTATATCATATGCTTCAAAGGTCATGATCCACCCAATTGTGTTTCAACGAAGATTGCAATGCAATCTATTCTGTATGTTTCATCGAAGAGAGATTATAACATAATAATAATAATAATAATAATAATAATAATAATAAATAATAATAATTGTAAATATTTCAAGACATTTTTTTGTAATTTAATTTCATTTAATGATTTTATCAATAACCGATAACATTGATAACATTGCCTTAACGGCCAAGTGGTCTAAAGAGCAAGTTTACGGAACACAATCCTCTTACCGCTAAGGTTGGATGGATACTACTATGTCAGATATGTGACAAAAGTTTGTCAGTTTGGTTGTCGAAGGCAAGTCTCTCATTTCTTTTACCCTCCCAGAACTCACTGCCTACATATACATGAAATAATCTTTATTGGTCCGAAAACACCATTGACTATCAATAATTTCTACCATCACAGACAGTTACATAGAGTGCATATAAGCCAAAATTCATGTGCTTGCACATATCTTTTATATTTAAAATAATGATCCAATGTGTCATATGTCATTCTGTGAATTCTCATTTACAATATAAAATTTTTTTCCTATATTGACAACCTGTCAATTTCGAAAAAAAAGTCCACCAAGAACAAAAGGACAAATTCACCAAATTTCTGCTTCTTATTTTTCAAATTTTCAAAGGAGAATGCTCCCGGACCCTCATCGCGTAAACGCACTGGCGCCAGGCTTGCACACTAAATTTTTGCTGGCTACGCCAATGGGCAAACACATACTAATTACCTATAACATTGCTGTCTGTTGCACCATGACAAGTAAACTGATATGGTTGTTTCTTCCAGTTGTCACACGGAGATACATAACCAAATCCTTTTATGTATACTACCAATCTAAAACATCATTAAAACATAAACATTTAATGTTATATTTTATCATGTACTTTCTTAAAATGATTAAGTCATCATTAGTACTACTAAATGTCATCCAATGACTGATAACGTATACAACAATATAAGATAATTGTTTACAACTACTGTTTTTGTTTACTCAAAATTCGTAATAGAGGTGAATATTAGACTTTTATGTATGAATATGTAATTTATATACTAGTATTTATTCCGGGAACCTCTGTATATATTGTAAATGTTTGTACACTGTCATGTATTTTCAGGAATAAAATATTGTTTGAACTAAAATTCTTAATCTGTTTTTTCTGCTGTGTCGGAAACTACTTTTCCCCATAACCGGAAGTAAATCTCAAGTATGCACATACTAGCTATGGCAAAACATTTTACATGAAACGAATAAGCACTTATGTTTTATATGTATTAAATATCGTTCAAATTGTACGCAACGCCTATTTAAACCATTCACCGCTAGTTAAACGTTATTTGCTATTTGCGACAATATACTATCGATATATACGTCTGGAAATTTGAATTACAACACAGTTGTCCACTAATTATAAATATTTTTATCCGTCAGTGATTTTTTATGAGTCGTGAATGTGTTTAGTTATGGCGTTGGTACTATCAGTTGTATTATAATGATGCTTACTTAAGCTGTGTTCCAGGAGGATTAAACTGTACAATGGAGACTGTGTTAGAACCAATCCTTTTACAGTGTCTTATATCACATCTAGTCAAATGCGAAGGTGGTCCGTAGGTATTCCATAGAGTATCGTTCTCTAACCCATACTCTATCTATACAATAAAGTGTATTCTGTTATATTGTACTTTATCAACAACTAAAGTACCGATCCTTGTCAAAATCACAATCCCAAAGCAAACATACCAAACCATGTCCAAATCTCAACCCCAAGCAAAGTAAAAATCATACTTACCCATGTCCAAATCACAAACCCAAAGCAAAGTAAAAACAATCATACCAATCCATGTCCAAATCGCAATCCCAAAGCAAAGTAAAAACAAACATACCAACCCAAGTCTAAATCACAATCCCAAAGCAAAGTAAAATCAAACATACCAACCCAAGTCTAAATCACAATCCCAAGGCAAAGTAAAAACAAACATACTACCCAAGCCCAAATCAATATCCCAAAACAGAGTAAAAACAAACATATCAACCCAAGTCTAAATCACAATCCTAAAGCAAAGTAAAACCAAACATACCAACCCAAGTCTAAATCACAATCCTAAAGCAAAGTAAAAACAAACATACTACCCAAGCCCAAAACAATATCCCAAAACGGAGTAAAAACAAACATATCAACCCAAGTCTTAATCACAAACCTAAAGCAAAGTAAAATCAAACATACTACCCAAGCCCAAATTAATATCTCAAAACAGAGTAAAAAAAATAAGCTGGCAAATAAGATTAAACACGTGAACGTCTACATGGGAAGTCATGCCGATTGTTCCCAACCCATTTCCGCAATATTGGTCCGGTTTGGTTTGGTTTGGTTGAATGTTGCTTAACGTCGCATCAGCAATTTTTCAGCTATTCGCGACGAGAACTATTTACTTAATCTCTATGGATTAATCTATGAACAATTATCGTGTATGCATGTGAAGTGCGAGTGTGTTGTATGGTCTGCCTTGTACTAGCGCGCACTCAGGGCGACTTTACCGTGCTAGCTCACAGAGTCAGTACGCCGCAGACAAGCGTACCACTCCCCCAGTCCATTATACTGATACCAGGTGAATCAGTAAAGGCCAACGGTAAGGAAAATTCACTTTCCCACATGTGATCCGAGCGGGACTCGAACTCACAGCGGTGAGAGACCCTGGATTTGAAGACTGACGTCTTATCCATTAGGCCACCGCGCCATATTGGTCCGAGCACTATTGATAAGGAATTGTGTTGGTATGTAACAGATTTCAATTATCTAACAATATGTCTTGTCTCTTAATAACTCAACTATACAGACATGAGCACCGTCGTTCTCCGCGTTTCTTGGTTCAGTAAAATGTTACCAAACCTACGAAACCGAAAAAAAAAATAAAAAATAAAAAACATCAGGTGAAATCATATACCGGGTATTGACAGTTAGACAAAGTTCTTGGTCTTGTACAAATCAAAAACACGTATACCAATTCATGTCTAAATCAAAGCAATAACTTTGAATCTGGAAATTTAAGTTAGCACGCGAACTTCATCCAGGGAAGTGAGGCCGGGTACTACGGAAGGACAAGTACCTCATTTTTGGCTAGCTATCCCATCAAATTATATCAGAAATTGAGCCTTTTATGATAATGCTGTTAATTTTAGATTTGGTTGTTTTAAAATCTAGTTAATCACTTGATGGCCCAGAAAAAATGACAGCCAAATCTGACTTACAAAGATTCAGCCACGCGCATGACACCATACAGCCAGCTACTAAAGTCAATGATCAATAAACCAAGTTTTCGAAACATAAGTTTATTGTAGACTATCAGTACGTATTGTAAGTATTTAATCAAAAGCAAACATACTAATCCATGTCTAAATCAAAATTCATCAGCAAACTAAAAATTTTGGAACTGACAAGTCAGGTTAGACACGTGAGCTTCCACAAGGGAAGTGAGGTCGCTTGGTGTTCCGCAATGGTAAGCACCTACTAGCTGCACCCGCCATGTGTGTCATCAAAATTGTGTGAATGGAACATGGAACTATTGGAAGTCAAATATATTCCAAGGCAATCCTGAACACAGAGACATCAATATTAGTATATGGTGGTATAGAGTATAGTTTAGTTCGGATATGATGTAATGCATGTATTTAAACATGGCGATGATTATAATGTACTAACCTCCTGTACGTCTGTCACATTGATATTACCAAGATGGAGTTTTATTTGAATCGCAAGTTTTCCACACATAATATTAAACCAGATATTATACTTGTTCCCTGGGTTAATATTTGGCCCATGTGGTAGTGGGACATGGTGCAACATGGTTGTACGAGGCAGTGATGCGATATTGTTATTGGGATTCCACGTGTGAATCGTCCGAGGGGCCATGGTACTATGAAAGATGTGGACGTTGTACGGGATCCTAGTCTTGTGTGTAAATGGTGGTACGTTATGTGGACTTATACTTGTCTTGGTGGAATGTCTAGGTGTTGTCGCTATGTTGGAAGCCCTATTACAACTTAACAACCGGAAATTGGTGTTTGGTATCTTATAAAAGGCAGTGTAAGACAAACTGTCTAAAAGAAAAAATGGTATGAATTATTATTTTATTAGGTTTATATAGTTTTGACAACAATGCGTAATGGAGAAAGACTGTCGACATACTATCATTTCTTTAAGATAAATAACATTCGATAGATTTGTGGAGTTGTACTTCTTTTTACGCTCCAGTCAAAATTCTATCACTCTATATCGAATCGGTACGTTCAGTGATGTATAAATAAACGGAAGCGTCAAGAGAAAACCACCAAAACTGACACCTTCTAATAATATGATCTACCCGAGTTGGATTTGAACCTCTATATGGTGAAAGAAGATCTTCTCCATCGATGGAGCGCCTAATTGTTGCAATCATATTAATTAAGGTCTATATCATTATTTTGGTGGTAAGGTCACATGTGTAATATTTTGTTTATTTTTGCAGACCTCTAATACTGTACATGTATTTAATTTCGAGTGTATTTATTTTCGCAATATAGGAGATTTAGACACTATATCACAATAAGTAGAATATAATTTTCGCTTGTATTTTTGCGCAAACAAACGACTGCGAAATAAGCAAAAATTAGTACACCGCGAAAATAAATACTTTAACAGTAGGAAATAGAGTTAAATAGAGTCCTAAGTGAGAAATGATGCTGAAATGAAAGTTTGGAAGGGGATTCTTGCCACTTTGATTTTACACATTTTAATCTGTGCATTTTATACGCTTATGTATATAGAAGATGTGTGTGTAACCCTTTTGTAACCAATTCTTTCAATTTTATCACAGGCATCTATACCATATAGAGTGCATTACAAGCGTGATCACTTGGATTAAAATGTTATGAATAAGGTTTTTAGAGGGAATATATGAAAGCATAACTGTGTAATGTATTGTCTTACTAAATGGGTAAGGCAGAGGGATGATGACTTCGACTGTATGGTGATCATGTGACAGGTGACATGTCACAAAAGGCATGAGACAGTTGAAGGGCACTGGAGAAAGTCCTGGAGGGGCGGCTAAGGCAAGTACTGACGGCATATCAATTATTGGCAGTGTAGTCTTCAAAACTATATGTAGATGATGCCTATTACATGACGCTGTCAAATCTGTAAAAAAAAAGTGTGAAAAGGTTGAGAATCATCCAGACAGGTAATTATAATAATTATTACTATATGCATTAAGAATATTAAACGTATATCTAGACACCACCAGCTATAGGTGAGGTGGCAGAAATTTTTACCTTTGAAGTGTGTTTAGGGAAATGTATGGGGAGGGTCTTTTAACATGCCAAGCCCGAGTTGAAAAGAGGCATCAGTCATCCGTGACTTTCTACATGTCGAATGCTTGACGGAAGAACAGTCGCTACCTTTTAAGTCTGTGTCCGACCCCGGCCGTGGTTCGAACATACGTCTTCCCACGTATGAAGCTAACACTCTACCAACTAAGCTACAGTAATGGCGATGTTAGTGAACAAATACATGTAGTTGTTTTGCGTTGGCGTTAACGTTAAGCTATTGTAAATCAACTTATCACTGAAAAACTATATTTGAATACATTTTTAGCTGAAACACTTTCAATATGTAGCTTAGAAATTTTTTGTAGCTGAAAACATTGCTTCTAATAACCAAAATGAAAGACGTATTACCAATGCATCAAAAATTCCGAACAATCGATATAAGAAAACAAGACAAGATATACTGGTACTGTGGTCAACTATGAATGAAGAAATATAAAGATACTGCAATACCAACAGGTCAAAAATAATGAAAGTTTCAGGAAAAAGTTTTTATAAATTGTTAGTAATTACCATAAGGTATTAAAAACGCCGCAGCTAGATCAATACTTAGTACAATGATCAGCACCAAAACGCAACCTGAAAAAGGAAAAAAAACCATCAAATTATTTAACAGCTCGCTACAGGATTAAGTTACAACCAGGGAAAATAAAAATAGGAAAATAATAATAAATTAAGAAAATGAATATAAAAAATTAAAATAAAGTGTTACTTTTTAATTGTCTAATCGGCAATATAAACTATAATCGTCTATAGAATACCGTAAGGATTCCGACTTTTCTGTGACGTCACTTACGTTTTTTTAGGTGTTTGTTTTGTATCATGCAGGTACTGTAATTAGTTGTAATAGTGACTTCATACCATTGTTTTCTGTTTCAAATCTACGGATATACAAACTTTCCCTTCATTTATACATATAATTACTTTTGTTTAGTCTGTTGCAACAACTAACACATCTTCTCCGTTGGTGGATTCAAAATATTTAATAAAAATTGCTGTTAAACTTAACAATAAAAATTAAAAATGTAACAAAAAAGATTATATTACATGTAAGAGATGTATGCTGGTTTTGGAATGAAGTATAAATGAAGTATTTGGTGTATATAAAAAATATAGATCATCAAAAAGTCTAAAATAAAGCACTTGGTAGATCTACATATACTTGCCTTTGCTCAATGACATGTGTAGGGTAGCTGTAAATATAAAGAGGTTACAATAAAACATTTGACATTGGGTTATTTAAAATAATTTGTCATAACACAATGTGTATGATCATTTTTGTGTATTTTTGTATTTTCGATATTAAACTTTTTCTAGAAAGTTGAAAAACATTTCACTTTTCAAATTAACAGGCCGGGTCTGACCCAAGACTTGAAATTGAGAAGTGATTGTTCTTTCGCCAAGCACTCGGCTCTACGAAATGAAAGTCGCGGTTCTTTCGGATGGGAACTTAAAATAAACGAGGTCCTGTGTCACGGTGGGCTAGGGACGCTAAAAACCCTGCTGTATAATGCCATCAGCGCAACGCACAGTAAAAAATTCAACACCTTTGCTTACAGCTGTCGACGTCTCGATAAAAGCGAAATATTCTTGACTGGGACGTTAAACACCATTACTCAGCGCAACTCAAATTTACATAACATGATAATTGTTGTTGACGTTTCTCAGAATTAACAGTGTTTATGTAATTCAACACAGGGATTATGGGATCAAAGTGTTCGAATCTTGTAATTTATCGAAAGCTGGCTTGCTTATAGACAGTTTTTCATCTTGCGTTAAGGAATGACTGTGAATCAAGGATCTGGGTTTTTTCCTTGCTTCCCCTATTTTAAAACCATTAGCAACAAAAAGACTAAAATATGTAGAAAAAACAGAATACCCGAAAAGATATTAATACAAGCCGCTGACAAAAACGGCAAAAATGGTATGCAGACAATCATATATACAGTGCCCTAAAGTGATTTCTAAATTCCGAATTACTGGTACTTACTGGTGTTTATCTGGCTAATGTTGTTAAGGTCATGTCTAGTGTGAGACTTCTGAACTAACTTTACAGTCAGGTGACTATAGGTACGAAAGCTTGTTCGTGCCACTTTGTAATCTGATTTTTTCTCAAAACGTAGGTACCATCTTTAAAATCGTACCTACGAATTGCAAGATCGTACGTTCGAATTAAAAATTCGTACTTACGAATTACAAAATCGTGTCTACGAATTAAAAAAATTACCTACGATTTGAGAAAAAAAATCAGATTACAAAGTGGCACGAGCAAGCTTTCGTAGGTAGGCGAGGTAAATCTCTTACAAAGATAATATTTATATAGATAATGACACAGCATGGACAGATTTAAAGGTAGATTAATCAAAGAGCAGTGGGGTAACGGTACTTCATTTACGCTCTCGGTTAAGATTCTTTTACTTAACAGTTAACTCGCGCACTTTCTAACCAAGGATCGGGCGAGTAGCTATAGAAATCGATCTGGGCGGTGAAAGGCAAACGCGTTTTCTAGTACAAGCATCGGGCGCGTCGGAGTGAAAATCAATCTGGGCGGTGAGAGGTACACATCATATTAATAAATTAGTTCCCTTTGTGCTCGTGAATATTCATGACGTTACATTACGTGATCCCAAGTTCAATGACCGGGAACATATGAATACCAAAACAATCGATTTGTAATTGTTGCACCTCAACTTAACTTCTGTTGCACAGGTGTCAAGAGAAACCGACGTTAAATAAAATATGTCCTCCAAGAATGGAAGTTATTAAATGTGGATTCTGTTGCATGAATTGACGTCTTGGACTTGTACTTTTAATATCCCCTTATGTGCCTCATTAAAAACGTCAGATTTGTCAAAACTCGGGGAACTTTTTTGAGTGTAATTTTAAGAACTCGATTGACTGTATTCGGAACAACATCTCTTGTGATTCCGTTTCTCTTTTCGGAAATTATTGTAACCCGTAAGTTGGTTGAAGTAGACAATTTAAAAAACTCGGTTATTTCGACTTTTTCATATTTTAAAAGAAAATACTGTTGGATGAAATCGAGTTTACGCTTCGTAAATTTAAGTGAAATACAAACAAATATCCTAGAAAAGTACATAAACGTATTCTAACAGGTGTAAAGGCAAATTTTACCTGTCGGAAAATATCCAATGAATGCTTATTGGATCGAAGAGGGCGAGCTAAAGATTTTTGTCTATTTGGACTATAGTCTCTATAACGTTGACGTTGATCCAATATGGCGGCGTATGCTAATTAGAAAATAGGACAAATTGTTCCACATGTGGTTTCTAACACAAAGATAGGTCGAGTGGTATTCGATCTGGACGGTGAGAGGCAAACGTGTTTTCTAACACAAGGATCGGGCAAGTGGGATTTGATCTGGGCGATGAGAGGCACACACGCTTTCTAACACAAAGATTGGGTAAATTGGAATGTAAGTCTCTGTATTATAGTTATCAAGTAAATGATGATGATGATGATTACGATGATGATGTTGATGACGACGACGACGATTATGATGATGATGATGATGATGATGATTTCTTATCCAGTTTATATATACTGAGAGGAGTAGGAATTATATATCAAATTTTCACTGTGGCGATACTGCGTATTCTGGTACCTTTGCTTTAAGTTCTTTAGCATATTTGAGTTGTCTTCCTTTGTACACCTACGCCTATTGGTTTGAAACGGTTTCGACTTGGGTGAAAGTCCGTGATCACTCTTGTGTTGACCCCTTGGTTGTTCTTTATCTGTTTCCAGTGGCGTAGCTAGCAAAGATTGATCTGCACACCGTGCAATTAATGATTAGGGGAATTTACGATGCGAGTGCCGAAGGCACGAATGATCTAGGGGGTCCGGAGGCACGCTCCCCTGGAAAAAAAATTAAACATTGATGTCAAATGGTGTAATCCGGTGGCGTTTCAGAAAAGAATTGGTGCGATCACGATCTGATGGCATTTAATAATGATAAAAAAATTAAAATTGATATCCCAAAATTGTTATATTTGAATTTGAAAGAAATAGAAAAAAATATTAAAAGTTATTGTATGCTATTTTGGTAGTATATAAATGAAAACAAATGACTGGTCAAATATTCACAACAAAATACGTCATGAAAAGCTTTCAATTAATATTCAAAATGTTTGAACCGGTGAATTGTATAAAATTTCTCCATGAAAAACTGATAGCCCTTTGTACATGAATCATTCTTGATAAGGTGTGAAACGCCAAAAAACAAATCCTAAAATTTAATTTGTTTGCAAACATCCTATCTGATTGTTATTTTAACATAACCTAACTTATCTTATAACTTATAACTTGTCTTTTTTTAATAAAACGAATCGGGACTTGTATGCGTTACTTTTCCGAAGGCATCAACCTTTCAACATAATTTTACAATGTTAAGATTTGCTTTTTGCTATGTTTTTAAAGTATTGCAAACGTTTCTAGAATCTTCTATATTTAGAGACATTGTATAAATAAAAATAATTCAATAATGAAAGAAAATTCATGCGCACTCCTGTGCGTGGTGGCGTATAGGAAGCTAGGTCACTGGTTTCTACTTGCATGTTTGTGTCATCGTTTATAGGAAAAAAAGATAATTTATCATTTATGTAAATGCCATAAACAACTTAATATTGAATTTAATATAATGTACATTGGCATTCAATTCCATTACTGAAATGTATTATGTCATGAATTTCAAACTGTCGTCACTTCCGTACTAAGTAGCTATGCAAAATGTTAATCTCTCAACCCTACCATAAATTCATATAGATTACTGACAGAAAATGATGATGCTGTAGTGGACAAAGTGGTTTTAATGTTTTCAAAGTGTGTTAAAAAGTTTATAAACTTAATAAAGTGGATATCATAGAAAGAAATATCACACGATTCGACTAAACCATAGTTAAGTAATGGTGTTTAACGTCCCAGACAAGAATATTTCACTTATATCGAGACGTTGGAAGCTATAGACGAAGTTGCAGATAGAACCGTGATTTTCATTTCGAAATGTCGAGTGCTTGGCGAAAGAACGATCACTACCCTCTTTTAAGTCTTTTGTGAGACCCTATTAGGGTTCGAACCCACGACCTCCCACTTACGGATCAAGCACTGTATCAACTGAGCTACCACAGTGGTACTTTCGGGCAGAAATAGACTCCAGAATCCGGTAGTTTGATATCTTGCTCTTTTGATGTAATTCGGCATGTTAGCAAAGAGCTTAATTAGTTAAATTGTTCAATTTGTTTTCAATATTGAATTGTTTGTAATCACACAAAAGAAATCATATACAAACATCACTCTTTTTATAAAGTGTTAAATTGGTATATGGTTCAAACCGTTGTAATTACAACAAAATAATTTAAAGTCCAACCTGCTTTAAAGGTCATCTGCTTATAAAGCCCAGTAGAATTGATCCCACATATAAATTGAACCTGTAAATAAAGACCATCTGTCCATAAAGGTCACTTTCACTGTTTCCAATGGGTGGCCTTTGTAGACAGGTGAATATCTAAAAGTATAATATATAATATATACAAACATGTAACCAAATATGTCGATACTTTGAATTACTGAAAGATGGATATGCATATGCTAGCTATATTTTTAAGAAAATGGAGTAATGGCATGTAGTTTGCAGTCAAAATTCTTTCATTTATATCGAGACGGTCAGTTATGGAATGATGGAAAATCCTAAGACCACTGGACCACTGACATTCTAAAAATAGGATCTGTTACGAATGGCATTCTTACCTAGGAAGTGACAGGCAGTGGCACTGTGATCAATAAGGGCGTGGTTCAGACCACCCAAATGTCGGATAAGACATTTATAAAACGTGTAGAAGAATTAGTGGAAAGTATGAACAGTGACGAAAGCCCAAGACAATTATTAACTGAATGGTTAACTGAATGTGATTTTACATTGCAAAAGTAATTTTTCCAGTTATTGGTCAGTTTGTACTCATATTTAAGATATTTTAAACACAAGTTACTCTGATACGTGGGTTTCAAACACTAACATACATGAACTTGTGACTAGAAACTAGTGTCCAAACCTTGAGATAAAAAGGCTAGAGAACACAATAAAAGAACTGCTGATGTAAACTAAAATAATATGTAACCAACTATTCACATTACGAAAAGCTATCTATAAGCCATATAACACCTGACTTATTGGTGACTTAAAGAAGGCTTAAAGAGTCTATAAGCCATCTATAATCCATTTAAAGCCTTCATAAAGAATGTAGTTGGTTACGTGTGTTAGTGTCATTTATACATGTGTGTATGTTCTATTTTAAATATAACTTGGAACGTATGCCTCTTTTATCTGTGGGAAACAGTGCACTAGTTTAGGTCGTGTCTTTTGTGGCACCTCTGAACTAACTTAAACTCAAGGTAAGGCGAATCTTCCACAAAGAAAACGTCACATGCATGTAGATAATGTCACTTCTATCATAACGACCGAATAACATGGAGAGATTGAAAGGTAGACAATAATAATAATAATAATAATAATATAATAATAATAACAATGATTAACGATTATGATTTATTTTAAATTGTACTACAAACAAGTTATCAGTTTATGTATTTTCTATCAGATTTACCTGAAAAAAAGCATTTACAATGTAGTCAGTTCTGGAGGGTTGGTATTAATTTTTAATATTATTTGATATTCAGTATATTTTATTTTATTAACGCAGGATGGATAGTCATATTGGTGATAGTGGCATGTGCTGGAGTAGCTATGAGTTCAAGAAACAGTAAATATATATATAAAAGTCCATTTACGATCCTTTAGTCTCTTGGTTTTTCGTAAAATTCTCTAAAACGAAACTTTTATTTTAAAAGTAAAATCGTACATTTATTATACAATTTACTTTTTATTTTAAAAGTAAAATCGTACATTTATTATACAATTCATGCCGTAATTAATTTTTAATATTTCTATTCTTAACCTTTTCTCAGTTTTGCTCCATACTCCGTAAATTTTGGTCAATTTTGAGCAACGGCTATTTTGTCTAAGTCCTACATTTCGGTTGATACCATTTCGGACAGGGAAATGCTGAGCTAATTTGCATAAGAAATACTTATCAACAATATGTTGATACGCAACACTACACATGATTGACAATGACGGGTATTGTTTTCATAAATTTATTTATAAAATTACTCAAAATTGTTTAAATTTATCAATAGTTATCAATATACATATGGTGTTATAATGCTGCACGTACGAGTATGTTTTTTGTTTACAAGATTTTTGTACGAAATAGCATTCTTGCCACAATTCGCATGCAAATTATTATTTGAGACAACGTTTTCTCTCTCTCTCTCTCTCTCTCTCTCTGTACCATAATTCTTACTGAAATTCATTTAAGAAAGGTGATACTTAACCTTGACAAACTTAAAACAATTCACATGCAAATCATTATTTGAGACAATGCTCTCTCTCTCTCTCTCTCTCTCTCTCTGTACCATTATATTATTTTTAAATGGTAAATTATGGTAACTAATTAAACTTATAAATCGTGTGTACGGATGATTAGAAAGACTGCATGAACTTTGTCAAATCTACTTGTTGGTTGGCAAGAACTACCGTATTCATGATCAGGTGTACACGTGTTGTAAAAGTCGGTCAACTTTGCCTTTAGCAGTTATAATTAGAGGCGTATGTTACAAATATTTCTGATCGTTGTAGCTGAAAATATGAATTAAATAATCAGCATAAATCAACAACTGTGTAGATTTTTAGAGACATTAACCCCCAAAAAGTTTCAGAAAAACTGGTTGTGATATCAATATATACACGTGGTTGGGGGTGACTATCTTCGTAAATTCGAAGAATCGTGTAAATGACCCGTAACAGAAACTGATTAACATATGAAAAACCCTCACACTCCTGTTTTTGGTATCGCCGCAAAGGTTAGGAAAATGGCGCTAAAACAATTTACATAGCGATATCGAAGGGGATATTAAAAACTTTTAATATGAAGTAAAGAGTGTAAATTAGACATCGGTTACAAAAGGCCACATTACGGCATAGGCTTGTTTTCACAATGCAAAAAGCTGTGATTTTTATTCACACGTTAACCCCATGAAAAGGGACAAAAACCAAGAGACTAATTGGTTGTAAACAGACTTTAATAAAAAACAAACATACTAATTCATGTCCGAATCACAATCCAAAACGCAAAGTAAAATCTTTGGAACTGAAGTCAGGTAAGGCACGTGAACTTTCACCAGGAAAGTGAGACCGGGTGCTCCGGAAGGGTTAGCACTTTCTGTTTAGCTAGATACACCCACCACGATATACAGATTTTTATTCATTGTATATCAATGTTTCTGTATTCCGTGAAAAATTTTAAATACCGGTAATTTACGGTATTTTGTATAAACGTTCAGTTTTGCTGTCTGTGGGGCCTTGGTGACCACGACGTCTAAAACGCCAGATTACCTCTCATGGAGCCTTGGTACACGCAACGTCTAAAACGCCAGATTACCTCTCATGGGGCCTAGGTACCCACGACGTCTAAAACGCCAGATTACCTCTCACCAGTTATGTTCCAATCGAACTCGGAGAACTTCCTAGTGAGACAAAATTTGTCATTTCACTAGTCGAAGATTGTTGCTTTTATTAGGGCACCCAGTTTCTTTGAGCTCATGGTATTTAAAACATATAACTCATAAAATGTGAATGTTGGTAACAATTTGTCATTAATATAATATTTCAAACATTTAACAGTTTATAGTCACGGGCCTTACGATGTTAACCTGTGGCGTTACAGTCGACTATACTAGCTAAAGTTATCCATACGTGTGTACTAGTACGAAGCAGATTAACAGTTATTAATTGTATTGAAACTCTGGCGCTTTTAGAAGTATATTTTTTTTAAATTTTATTTTATTCATTTTTTTTAAACATTCCCATTTTACAAAAAGTGTACCAAAAATTTATCTTTACATTTTTTTGTATTTTGTAGTCCTGTTACTAACGTGTGAAGATAATCACCTTCATATGGTTTTATATAGTTCTGTTACAATACATGATATCACCCAAATACAATACACAGTCCAGCCAGTTGAACTTTGGGAAGGACATAGACGCATGATCAATTGCCATTCGAGTAACTGCAGACTGTCACAGGATGGACATAGAGTTGATTTGAATTTCCATTACAGAGCAGGATACGGTTTGTTCATTATGATAATCATAAAAAACAACAATATATGTCAAAATCACAATTCAAAAAGCAAGCTAACAACTCTGAGACTGACAAATTAGGTTAACCACGTGAACTTCCACCAGGGAAGTGAGACCGGGTGTTCTAGAAGGGTAAGCAACTTGTTACGCCGTGTCATGTAATAAAGGACGTGTAATGTAATACCTACCTTGTGATGTAATAATTGTTTTCGTGTAATGTAATAACACATCGTTATGTAATAAAAAACGACCTTTTTTACATTACACGGAAGTTTTATCACATGACGCGAAACCTTGTTTTATTACATTACACGCCGTTTTTATTACATAACAAAGTGTTATTACGTTACACGAAATATATTACATTTCAAGGTGTATAATACATTACATGGCGTAACACACCTCCTGTTCAGCTAGCTACACTCCCGCCAAGTTTGTAATTAAAATTGAGAGTGAAAGGAACATAGAACTTTGGGACGTCAAATAAATACAGGGAAATCCTCGACTCGTAGACATCATATTTATCAACAATACTGTGATGAAGGCCATAACAATTTTTGACGGGTTTTCTTAGGCCAATAGTCATAATTTGGTATATGCATATTTTGGCATTTCATATTAAAATCAACCATTACTTAAATGAATGCGGTATCCATAAAATCACAACCAGATTCAGTAATTGTAATTAAATTACTGTTAAACGATAATTTAAAAACATTTCAAAAGATTCTAATATGCAACTTATAATAATAATAACTATATTTTAAATATCAAAATCACAGGAAAAAGTATAATGGTACAGCGTTATGCAGCTAAAAAGCAAATAGAAGTATGTTTATAATCGCATTGTCACAAGCATTAAATGACGCCATTCGGCCTACGAGTGAGCATAGCTTCCTGCACTAGCACTACCAGACGACTGTCTAGGTTATGTTGTAGCTACGTCTTAATTACAATAAATATACCGTTTTCAATGTTGTGTATTTGATATACATTATATTTTGTGTTTTAATGCAGAGGACTATGCCTACGCAGTGAACTATATAAAATACTACACTGTCCCAGGAAGTTGGTATCATCATCCTTACACTGTAAGCTGTCGGAAACCTGTAACTGCCAGACCAACAGAAAGGCCAACAATAGCACCTCTGGTGAGACACACTTTACCAACGACACATAGAACGACACGGAGGACGACGACGACACCGATGATGACAACGAGAACGCAATTTAAAACATCAGGTAAAATATATTAAGCTAGTATAGAAAATCTACACTTTTTAAAATTATATACATACCATATAAAATGAAATTCTTTACTCTTCGGTCAACTAATGTTTTTTCGTCATGTGCCCAGATACTATGGTAACATAAAAAGTTAAAGTACTTGAAACAATCATCTTTCCGATCAAGTGAATCTAGCCAGTAGTTTTTTTATAGTAAAATGAACTTTCGGTCAATATTTTGATTGTACATGTTCCAAATAACATTCGCCAATTGAGGCTGCACATGTTCTTTGCATTTTATTGTTGGTGTTGGCATCAATGTTCAGCAAGGAACTTTATAAGACAATAGTGTGTTGTTTGTTTCTTTTTCTGTGTTCAAGTGTTAAATTTTTGTCAGTTGTTACTTTGAAGTTTAGATTATGATTTCAACGTTGACAGGTATGCTTGTTGTTGTTTTTTTTTAAAAATAAAATACATTAATATATGAATTGTTTATTTCATAGTTTGTCCGACATTTCCTACTAATTGTCCGGCTGGATGTGCTAAGTTTGATGATAACTGGTGTGCATTATGTGATCTAAGACTATGTAGAGGTAAACTATTTATTATCCGTTGTCAAACGTTAAACTTTGTGTTTGGTTCGTTCAATATTGTACTTGTACATTGCCTTTGTATTTATTGACTTTCGTACAACGAGGCTGCGCATCCCCCTCGCACCTTACCATCGTAGTTGGAATTCTTCAAAAAGGAGTTAAGACGTGATATGTTTTATTTTGTTTTTGAAGTTATAATTTGCTTTGTGTTTAAAGTCAATTAGATCTACAATAAGTTTCCTAAAATCAATGGCACAAACAAAGTAGCACTGACAGTAGCTCGCATTGAATATTGTCGTCAGTTAGAGGCAACATTTATATAGAGTTGTGTTTTGTTTTAGTTCGTTCTTGTGCATTAACCCTTTTACTGCCAGCGGGCCGATTTCGGCCGAATTGCTTTACCTTTCACTGTCGGCGGACCAATTTACGTTTCAGTTAACTTCCAGAAGGTCGATTGGGCCGATTTAAAATGGCATAGGGTCTATATAAAATAAATGATTTAATCATCGATTAAAACTTTACTTAGACCCACCCAGTGCGTAATTAAATATCTACAGATGACGTAACTTGTAATTTTTTGCATGACGTCAGTGACGCCAAGAAGTGACTTCATTTGCAGATGTCTTATTACGGTGATATTTGACGAAAAGAAACGAACATCTTCTAGATCACTCGTTTCTTCTGATCCCAGAAGACGTGCATACTTTCGTAGATATAGAGGATTGCAGAAAATTGATGTATTTTCATTTCATTTTTAGGCTATTCATGAATAATTTGATACGAGAAATTATAAGAATGACAAATAAAGTCTCTTTTTATCTTTCGCAAATTCTTTCGCATTTTTTCCTTCTCTTCAAAATATTCAAAAATATTTGCAAGAAAATAATCCGTGTAGTATAGAATTATAAATGATATAGAAATACCAAATGCTTATTGAAAGAGCAAACACTATATATTTGAATATGTTGATCAAATCCACTCAGAGTTTGAGCCCCGGTCTTTAACATACAGCGCGAACTGTACCAAATAAGCTACCATAGTGGTATGTAATGTAAAAAATATAATATTGACTCCTGTTCATGGGAAAAAAATCGAATTTTAACTAAAAATTAAAATACTTAAATTAATTAGCTCCTTAAACGGTGGTAATTTATTTTGCAGTAAGTCATAATGCAGATTTGATTGTGATCGATTAGATGAACATCTCCAATGAAACAAGACATGGTAAACTAGTTAAGTTGAGTTGAGTAAAGGATATTAACGTCTCAGTCAAGAATATTTCAATTATATCGAGACATCGCCAGTTGTAGGCGAAGCTGAAGAATTCTTACATGTGCATTGTGGTGATGGCATTATACAGCAGGGTTCTTTATCGTGCCAGTCCTAACATGACCTCAATTTATTTTAAGTTCCCATTCGAAAGAACCGTCATTTTCTTTTAGTAATGCCGAGTAGTTGGCAAAAGAAAAGTCACTACCCACAAGGTTTGGGTTATACCCGGCCGGTGATCGAACCCACGATCTCCCATTAACGGAGCGATCACTCTACCAACTGAGTTACCACAGTTGTATAAACTATTTGAATCACATTGTCAGTAATGGTTCTGTTTATCCCTTGTTTAAGAGATACTTTTTGAATTATTGGTATATTTCTTACAGCTGCGGTTTTCGGGAAGAAATAGAAAACTTTAGAATCCGTTAGTTCCATATATCGCTCTGTTTGACTATTACTGTGAATCAGCATGTTAATAAAAATCTTAAACCGTTTGATTGTTCAATTTGTGTTTTATTAGATTTGTTGTAGTTATAGGTAAACATTATATATATCAGAATGAAGGACACCCAAATCATATTTTTGTTTTCAAATAAATTATAGTTGGACTAGTTAAGTTTTTATGAGAGTGGAGTAACGTTGTGTACAGGTGGTCGCTTAATAGGGGTTAAAAATATAGAAAAATACATCGGTTGGACTTATAAAATAAGATCGAATAAGTCAGGAAGTCGCTGAGTAGAGGTGGTCGCTATATGACAGGTTTGACTGTTTTACTTTTAGTTTACATTATGTTATTTTTTCAGTCATTTACCAGTAGTCATTTCTGGGATGGAAAAGGAGGCCGGCGTATTAGACGTATCAGGAATAAACAACAGACAACTGACAAACTTTCTAATACTAGCATTTGTCCTGATGGATTCGATTTCAGGAAATGAGAGACACTGTGGTAAATACGCACTTTAGGCAATTCGACCGCGCTTTTGACTTATATGTATTACTCCCACATATATACTGTAATTGCTTTATTTTCAAGATTGCAATTTTCGAGGTTTGACGATGTCTAGTGAATTCGCGGTGCCATTTTTCGCGGTCTTATCTGATTAAAAGAAAATGACTCTAGCGAGATTAATTGGATTATAATACCTAATTAATTTCGAGGGAGGTGGTTTTATTTTCGCGGGATTGACAAGTGGTGGGGTGGTATATTATTACAAATCAGCGCTAATTGAACGTATATCGGGGTAAAAGTTCTGAAATGGTAGAAAAAAAACCAACATAACCGAGAAAAAATCACTTTTTGAGAAAGAAATCTTAAAATCAATCTCATTTAGGATATGTCCGTTTCTCTGCTGGATTCGATCTTACGCGATGTTCAGCCCTCCATAAGCCGAAGTCGTCTGTTTACACTAATTGGTCATACTATTACATTTGTACCATTAAGTGTATAAAAGTTGTTGAATATATCCTTAATTATTACCACCAATACCTTGAAAATTTAAAATTAATACAATGATTTTAAACATATTAACAAGTCATAAGACCCAAATGCGTTTTTTGTGTTATTTTGGCCATCAAGTTACCGTGTACATAAGTCCTACAGATTCTAAACTGAAGTTTCAGAATAATGCAGATTAAAAAAAACCCCAAAAAACTGTAATGATGTTTAAAATGAAACATCATTAGGTTTAATTGCTTTAAATACGAATCCGATTGTTTTGAAAAATGAATGTATATTTAAGTTTTGATTTTGAAAATACTGTAATGGGTACAATTATAATCAGACATACAGTACAGACCTGTCGAAAGTTTAAAACAGGAGTCAAGAGTGGTCGCCGAGTGACTGAAATATAGAAAAGCGACGAAGTCAAGAGTGGTCGCCGAGTGACTGAAATATAGAAAAGCGACGAAGTCAAGAGTGGTCGCCGAGTGACTGAAATATAGAAAAGCGACGAAGAGATAAACAAAACAACTAACGAATTATATAGGACATATTGGGCACTAATTCGTAAGCCTATTGTTAAACTTACAACATATCTGTACTGTATCCATTAATAATGGCAATTATAACAATTGTCTTAATTGAACTGTAGTAAAACAGTCGCATTGTGAGATGTAATACGTACTCAGCTAACGAGGACTTGATTCCAGACTGAAGTTGGTTTGTAGATAGGGGACGGTGTATTCTCAGACCTCGTGTATTTTAGCGGTTTTGTCGTTTTGGGGTTATCATTAGGGAGTACAAACAATTTGTTGACCAGATTACTGTATAATGTTATGTCTCTGTGGTGAGATATATTAGTGATATACTTTATATTTCATTAAGCTAATGTCTGAGATACAGACGATTACATATCTGTTTACAACACTGGAGTAAAAAGTGACAGAATCTAACACAGATTGCAACGTTTGATCTACAGATGGCTTTCAGTCTGTCGCTCCATAAGGGCCCTGTTTATCTGTTATTGGTAAAAACAGAACTCCAGTTAAGAATTTGACATGAAGGGTCAATACTCCCTACTTTTTTATACCCCCGCTTAAAAAGTGGGGGTATATAGTGATAGGGGTGTCCATCCGTCCTTCCGTTACACCTTAGGGTACCTATCTCTTATCCGCAACTCCTCCTAAACCCTTCAATGGATTTTTATGAAACATTCACACAATCTTTGTGAAATTATGTAGATATGCACCTCCTATTTAAAAATTTGATCCGATGGATTTTATGGGGGGGAGCGGGGGTATTTTTTGTGAGCTTGTGGCTCACAGTATTTCTAGTTCTAAAGGGTACTGTAAAGGTGTTAATTTTGGCGGTGTACTAATTCTAGCTTATTTCGAGGTCGTTTGTTTTGGGCGAAAATGAATACCCAGCGAAAATTATATTATGCTTATTGTGTTATGGTGCATGTGTTAAATACACGAAAATACAACTACGCGGATACGTCTAAATTTTCTATACCGCGAAAATAAATACACGCGATATTAAATACGTTTACAGTATCCTGTAAATTCTAGAGTATCGACACTGATCCATAAAAATGTAAAGTGTATTTTCAATTTTTAAAGCCATTTGTTCAAATAAGTATAACTTCTAACAATAATACATTAACATTTCACAGGTACTTGGATCCGGAGCTCAAGCCTCATAGTACGCTCTACTGTTATAAGAATAATAAGGGTAATGAGGATTTTCAAAGGGGTTTGATACCCTTACATTTACAATTTTAAGAATATTTTCAAAAAAAAGTTTAAGGGTATTTACACAGACACTCCTCTTATTTGGAGCTCTGTAAAAATTACATAATAAAACTTTCAAAATCAGTTTAAGTTATCTGTCTCTCATCTATAAAACATTTTTAAAAATCTTTTGAACTATTCATTTGAGCCAAATTTGTTTGAAATGAACATTTCAAATTACGTATAGATGGTTTTTTGGAAAAAAAATCAAGATTTGGTCAAATGGCGTTTCTATAAATTCGAATTTGTTGGTCACATGGAATTAACAACTCTGAAGTAACAACTATTGGTATGTTTAAAAAAATCCAAAACATTTCTGCTGCTCATCTGACATCTACAACTCTAACCCGATATCTATTGGCGTATGTACAGTCTAACCTGCCTTAAAGGCCACCCCTATATAAAGGCCACCTGCTTATAGAGGCAAGTAGAATTGTGTCCCAATTGTTCTTTATTCATATTATTTGAACCTGTATATAAAGGCGACCTGTCCATAAAGGCCACTTTTACTTTTTCCCTTGGGTGGTCTTTATAGACAGGTTTGACTGTATTATTGCCTTTCCTAAACAGATATCAGCACCTGAGACAACAGATACAGCCAAAGAATACTGCTGATCATCAAAAGTCAGAAATGTTATGTCAAATGAAAGACTCATTTGGGTTCTTAATAATTCGCCAATAGAACTATACATCTGTACATTGAAGTCCAATACGTGTACCTTCTTTCTGGCATTTTTTATTGGTTGACGAAATAACGTCTTTATCAATTACGTTGACCAGAGTATCTATTACTTATCTAAATCTGACATCAACAACTCCGACACATTGGCTGGTTAACTCGTAACTGCTTTTGTATTTAACACATTTAACGTCTTTATAACACATAGGCTTAAGTGTTCGTATCTGCTCATATAGCATCAAGTTACCCAGACCAAATTGTCCAAGAGATCATAAACTAAAAGGCCAAAAGGTATGAAGGTTAATTCTCGTAGGAAAATGTCTTTAGTTTTCGAAAACTAATTTCTTACGCGTATAGAAACTATAAACAAAAAAGGCTGCTTACAAATATATAATTGTTGACCCTGGAATATTGCAAGTCTAGCCATATCAGGACCCATAAAAAGTTTTATGACAGCCATCACAATATTGTTGATAAGTATGATGTCTCTGTCAAGCATTACCCAGTGTATATTTGGCGTTCTGTAGTTCCATGTTCCTTTTAGTTTCAATTTTATTACATATGTGGTGGGAGTGGCTAGTAGCTAAACAGGGGGTACTTCTTCCGGAGCACCCGGTCTCACATCCTGGCGGAAGTTCACGTGTTTACCTGATCATAATTTGTCAGTTTTATATTTATACCTCCCCGCTTAAAAAGTGGTATATAGTGATAAGGGTGTCCTTCCGTTTATCCGTCCCTCCGTTACACCTAAGGGTACCTATCTCTTATCCGCAACTCCTCCTAAACTCTTCAATGGATTTTCATGAAACTTTCACACAATCTTTGTGATATAATGTAGATGTGCACCTCCTTTTTAAAAATTTGATCCGATGGATTTTGTGTGTGTGTGGGGGGGGGGGGGGAGCGGGGGTATTTTTTTGAGCTTGTGGCTCACAGTTTTTCTAGTTTACTTTGTTTTGAGGTTGTGGTTTGGGCATGGATTAGTATGTTTGTTTTTTATTTAGTCATTGTATAAGAATCAAATGTCAGTGATAATAACGTTATATTTTTGTTATTATTATCATTAACTAGCGTTTTCCACCAAATATTTTAATAATTTATAGGTCCCTGTATAGGGTCTGAAATGTCATCATGATGCGCGTTTATATGCCTTTATGAATAACTTATAGTTATCAATATTATTAGCCATATGATAAATAAGAACAATTGTAAAAATAATGATACCATCACTACATATGTCAGTAAAATGTCAAACAGTATAGATATATAAACCCGTGTTTGATGTGGTTCAATCCTCTGTCATCCACAAGACACCTTCAGCTACAATGGACATGTGTAATGTTATGGCTTGGGCTCTGGTTCTGGTGGTGTTGCGGTTCAGTCATGGTTACCAAGGAGACAAAGGTAGGTAAAGGCAGATAATGATTAATCTAAGTCATAATATTTAAATCTGAAATAAAAGATATTTTGGATAAATCTAGTGTCTTATTGTTCCATGTTCCTTTAGTTCTTAATTGTGATGGTGACTGGGAAAATGGTTCCAGATGCGCAAAAATCCCATTTTTTTTTAGAATTTTGCATTTTTCAAAAGCACCAAGACTTAATGACATAACCTGAAAATTTGAAACGAATACGCAGTCGCAATTTGTATGTCAGTGTGTGTGACTAGCTAGATAGGGAATGTTTTACCCTTCTGGAGCACTGTTACGCCATATAGCGGTGTTGCCGCATAAATGCACCCGACACATCTATGCGGGGAATTTCAACGCATATAAAGGTCGGCACGTTTATGCGGTGGCGTTCAACGCATAAAGATGTGTTGCTTATATGCGACACAAGGGTGCCTTTTTGACGCATAAAAATGACTCATTTTAATGAACCTTAGAAGAGCTTATAACTCGACCAAAAACGGTGGTGGTGAAATTAATGATGACGTGGTGGTGACATTAATGATGATGTAGTGGTGACATTATTGATGACGACAACGGTGGCAATTGAGACTTTATGTTGTTGATAATGGTAATAATAATTGTAAGGAAGAGGTGGACGGGGACGATGAAAGTGCGACGACGATTTACCGTCGTCGTGTCGACAGCGGTGGTGATGGTGACTGTAATATTTTCTTTATGGACCCTTTTTACCGCATAAAAGTGTTCTCTTTATGCGTTGAAATCCCCCGCTTAGACGTGTTAAAACACGTTTATGCGGCAACACCGCTATGTGGCATGCGACAACACCGCTATGTGGCGTAACAGAGCACAAGGCTTTGCTTCTTTTTGTAGATTGAAGTATGCTTGTTTTACGTAACTTGTCAGTTTTCAAAGTTTTTATTATTGTGAGCCATTTGATCCTAAATTGAAAGGTAAAACCCTAATATATGTAAAGTTAACCTGAATTTCACTGGAACATTCTCTATGTAATGAACGGTGATTATTCCTAATTTTCCTACACCTTCTGAACCAAGACAGTCAGAGGCGTATTTGATTTCAATAAACGACTGAAAGTTAAAAAAATCTTATTTTGTTTTGATTTACATTTATAAATACCTAAAAACGAATTATAGTTTGAAGTAGAATTCAGAAATAAAACTACCTACTTTGTTAGTTAAATTTAATTTACAGTCAAACCTGCCTATAAAGGCCGCCCTAGGGAACCAGTAAAAGTGGACTTTATGGGCAGGTGATCTTTATATACAGGTTCAAACAATATGAATAAAGAACAGTTGGGATACAATTATAGTGACCTTTATAAACATGTGGCCCTTATATAGACTATTAGAGGTGGTCTTTAAAGCAGGTTGGACTGTATTTTCAAGAACCATGTATAACAATACGAAACATACATATCATAGATGTGTAATGAAGTTAACAAATCGCAAACCTAAATTCAATAGTAATATTGAATAACCTTAAATCATTCAATACCTTCTGATAAAGAATGTGATGGAATGGATTTCTATCACTTACGCTAACTATTAGGTGTTAACAAACAAGGCTACGATGTTCTTTAAAGATGCATAAATTATTCATTTCTAAGCTTGTATCTTACATGGCGCGTTTTTTTAAAATATGTTCAATGAATTCAAAACCCAAGATATAATTATTGAGCAAAGTGTCAAACTTTGGGGACAGAAGTGTGTGATTGTGGGGGTGGTCGATTGGGACAAGGCTGGTGATTGGTTTAACAATATTTTCTCGTTTTTAGAGTCAAATTCCGTTGTAGATATATAATATAATAATTTGAGTGTATCAATGTTGTACTTGTTCATTCAGTTTTTGTAAAATATGTTTAAAATATGCAATTTACAATTGTAGCTGAATACGTTTTTTTGGTAATAACTCATTACACCCAAGTTACATTTGTTTGAAAAGTAGGCTGATTATTGAGAACAAATTACAACAAAAAACTGAAATAAAACACAGAAACACATTGTAACTTGATAAACAAAATGATATACAGTCCAACCTGACCTAAAGGCCACCTCTATATAAGGAGTCAAGGACCACCTTTATATAAAGGGCAGTAGAATTTTATCTCAATAGTTCTTTATTCAAATTATTTGAACCTGCATGTAAAGGTCTCCTGTCCATAAAAGCCGCATTTACTGGTTTCCTTGCATGGCCTTTATATACAGGTTTGACTGTAGATACATATACAATAGTGTAGTTTTGATAGCTTGGTTGAGCTCTAATTATCCTACATTCTCCAGTTTCACGATCTTTCCTTCAATAAGATTTTCCTTAACTTAAATTTTGACAAATTTGAAATCTTAATTTGTGTGTTTCTGTGCTTTGTTAGGACCAGAAATACCACAATGTGCGATCTCTAAAACATGTGATGGATGAAAAAACATGTTGTCTTAAATGTAAAATTATATCAATCTCTATAAATAACAGGAGGAGTACAGAAACTGGTGTATTTTGGGGAGAATACACGGACATACCGAATACAACTGTACCCATCAAATGTGGCTGATATGGTTTATGCAAACGGCCGAAGATTTTTGTCTGTTGGTTTCGATCCAATTCGGCAGGAGTTGATTATCAGTATTGAGGGATCGGTGGTGAAGATAAACCTATTCAGTCCAGGTAAATGAATTCTATGAGACAAAACCCAGCCAAGTCATTCATTAGTGTGAAAAATTGTTCACAAGGTGGTATAAAGTCCACCGATGGTCATCTTGATTTCGGCCATTTTCAAGATGGTCGTTACCAAATTCATATTCCCGACATTAAAAATAAACTTGCAAAATAATATCACCTAATCAAGCACTTAATAATACTTTTGCTCAATCTTATACATTTCACAATAACAATTTTACCAAACACTGTGATTGTTATATTTTTAGCTTTATTTTTGTATTGGTCGAGGTTTGTAATCGTGTAAAGCGTTTTATTCCAATAATTTGGTGATTTGTATTAAAGCAAAATAATCCATTCTGAATGTCCAGCATTCAAAATTGGCTACTAATTTCATAATGGCGAAAAATTTACTTGTTTTCAAACTGACAATATTTCATAATCTCTCGAAGCAATTATTCAATCAAAGCTAAACATTTTTCTTTTATAGCGACAAAGGGTTACCAGGAAGAAACTATTGATAACGATTACAACATAAACCTAGTCATGGCTTACCAGAAGGAAACAGTTGTTAACGATTACTATACAAACCTAGCCGTTGATTGGTTATCCAGGTTTTTGTTTGCAAAATCAGATAATGGGATTACGGTGTTGGGGTTGGACAATATTGTTCCGGTGCGTACTATAGATGTACCTGTGAGAGAATTTGCTGTTGATATTTTCAATAGGTAACATATATGAATTATGAAGTTAATATTGTAATTCTGTATAAGGTATTGAGTCTGTACATCTTGTAAATCTTGTAATGTGACCAGCATGATCATCTTGTAAATCTTGTAATGTGACCAGCATGATCATCTTGTAAATCTTGTAATGTGACCAGCATGATCGCGGTTTTGCAATTTGCAGAGCTCCAGTGAAAAATTTGACATGAAGGGTCATTACCCCCTACTTTTTTTCTAAAGGGTATCCTGTAAAATCTAAAGAGTATCGACACTGATCCATAAAAATATAAAGTGTTTTCAACTTTTAAAGTCATTTATTTAAAAAAAGTATAACTTGTAACAATAATACAGAAACATCATCCTCATTGTGACAATGACATTTCACAGGTACTTGGGTCAGGAGTTCAACCCTCATAGCAGGCTCTACTGTTATAAGAATTGTAAAGGGTAATGAGGATTTTCAAATGGTGATGATACCCTTACGTTTACAATTTAAAAAGTATTTTCAAAACAATTATAGGGTATTTACACAGATACTCGTCTAATCTGGAGCTCTAAATTTGTTTCCTGACGTTAACACACCTATTATGTAACTAATTATGGTTACATAATTAACATACTAATTTGACCTATTCACGCCTACTCATCTTCTACTTCTACCATTCTAGATCTGCGGCCGCCATCAATCGCTGATGATACTGCTACTTTGTGTGTGCGCATTACAAATTTTAATAAAGGTAAAAACAAAGTGCTGTACAATCAAATGTGCAAGTAAAAGCATCTTGATTGATTTAATCAAGCAGGTGAGCCTTGAAGATTTCGAGGATCTTAGCGGTTGCTACGTCAGTGGGCAGAGCATTCCATTCTCGTATGGTCCTTGAGTAGAAAGATTCCTTTCGTACCATGATGTTACAGGATGGCACCTGGAAGGAATGTGTTCCCATGTTACGAGTCATTATGGTCGGTGGCAAAAGTCTAACGGTGGTATTGATTTTGACCAGGTTCTTAGTGATCTTGTACATAAGTGTCAGTCTTGCCCTCTTCCGTCTCTCCTCCAGTGCTGGCCAATTGAGATGGTTAAGCATATCCGATACAGATGATGTGTTGTGGTATCAGTTGGTCACATATCTAGCCGCACGACGCTGTACCATTTTCCAGTTTTTGTTTGTCCTCCTTCAGATATGGGTCCCAGGTGGTGCATGCATACTCTACAGTAGGTCTTACCAGTGACTTGTATGCCTTCTCCTTGATATTTACATTCCTATTGTTAAGGTTGCGTTTTAAAAAGCTGGTGGTGCCGTTTGCTTTCTTGCATATGTTATGAGATGTGTTGGTTCCATTTCATATCTGATGTGATTGAGACGCTTAAATATTTTGCTGTTGACACATGCTCAAGTTGGTGACCATGAAGAATATAGTTGCTATTGATAGGTTGTTTTTTCTGAGATATTGTAATTACATTGCATTTTTCCGGGTGGAAGCTCATTTTCCAAGTCTGTTCCCATAGCGCAAGTTTGTCCAGGTCTTCTTAGAGATAAGTTGCGTCGATAACTGATGTGATTGTCAAATAGGTGATGGTGTCATCAGCAAATAGTCTTGTTGTTGACCTTATGTTCTCTGGCATGTCATTTATGTAGTAGAGGAATAAGCTAGGGCCAAGCACTGATCCTTGGGTACACCTGATTCCACTGGTAGAAAGTTTGATGATTCACCTTCCACAACAACTGCTTGACTTCTGTTCTGGGGGAAGCTTTGAATCCACCTGTTAGTTTGCCTTTTATTCCATATTGATCTAGTTTGTGGAGTAGCATGCTATGGCAGACTTTATCAAAAGCTTTGCTGAAGTCCATTATCAGGCAGTCAACCTGCTGTTTACGGTACATGCTTCTAGTAATGTCGTCTATAAATTCGACAAGTTGAGCGTCGCAGGATAGACCTTTACGGAAACCATGTTAGAGAGGGTGCAATATACTGTGCTGGTCTGCATGACACATGATACTGCTGGTTATAATGTGCTTCAATAGTTTGCAGGCAATGCATGTGAGTGACACTGGGCGGTAGTTTATGGCTTCGAATTTCTTTCCTTTCTTATAGATGGGACAGACAAAAGCAGTTTTCCAGATATTTGGTACTTCTCCAGTTTATATGATTCCTTAAATATTATTGTTAGTATTGGAGATATGTGTGTTGTCATTTCTTTGAGGATTCTTGGAGTTATATTATCTGGTCAAGGTGCTTTATGAGGGTTTAGGTTCTGTAACAATTTTGTGATACCCTGCTCAGTGATGTTGATTTCTTGCATGGTTTCATAATTTCCTTTCATATTACATTTGCTCTGGAAGTCTTCCCTAGTTGTTTCTGACTTTGATGAAAATGCCATTTGGAATTGTTTATTGAGTATTTCCGCCTTTTCTTTTGGGTCCGGGTGTAAGATGCCATCTGATTTGAGTGGGGGAATGGTGTTGTTATCCGCTCTTTTGTGTTTGATGTAGGTCTAAAAACGTTTCATGCAGGTACCATATTCTGATTTGCAATCTGTTTGTGGGGTAAAAATACCATCAACATACTGCCAATAAGCCTTTCTCAGTTGCCTCTGTGTTTCATACTTCAATGTTTGGTATTTATCTGATTTGTTTCCAGATTTTTTCTTCCTGTTGTACCACCTTTCTCTTTTCTTTAAAGGCCTTTTAGTGTCTCTATTTATCCATGGGTAGCCGTCTTTATTTTTTGCTGTTTTATGTGGGATGTTACATTTGATGCTACTTTTCAGGTTTGTTTGAAAGTATGTCCATCGTTGGTTGACTGATGCTCCTTGGGTTTTCAGTTTCAAGACTTCTGTGTGAATGGAATTTATGTCTTTGGTAAGGTTTTCCCATTTGGCTTTTGCTGTAGAGTGGTATCTGACGAGGTTTTTGCTGGTGTCTTGTTGGCACAACATCTATCTCTGTATATACAATGTCATGGTCAGATAGGCCAGGTATTATTTCTGTTCTACGGAAGCTGGATGTTGCAATGAGATCCAAGACGTTATTACCTCTGGTTGGCTCATCAACAGTTGTCATCCAATATGTCTGAAAATCTATGGTGAATTGTTGGGTATTGGGTATTTGGCTTCAGTCTGTTTTCTTTCTAGTCCCATCCAGGAAGTTAAAGTCTCCTGCTAAGACTATAAATGAGTTTCTGATGGATGATGCCCTCTCAAGGCTTCTACTTAGTTGGTTAATACTTTCTTCGTTCGAGGTTCTTGGGTTGTAGTATGAGCCAAGGTGAATAGATTTGTGACCTATTAGCTGCAATTTACACCATACCATTTCATATCTGTCACTTCAAACAAACTTTTAAAAGAAAATTGGAAAAAAGTCATGCATAAGAGGATCGGTACCTAAAGAGTACACCACTAAAATAGCACAGAGTGTTGGGAATGGTTTCATACCACCGAAGTGTCCGAATAAATTGATACCAGGCTGATAAATTAGCACTGAAGTGTCACACTTTGTAGGTACTCGATTGTTACTATGCGCTGAAATGTCACATGAGCAAGTATTCGAAATTAAGCCTTTTATGATATATGTGCAGAAAGATATATTAACGTAGTCAAAAATTGGAAACACGATGATAACGATAAAGAGTATGGATGCTTGTTGATATTTCAAAATGTTAATAAATACTTTTGCCCAATCTTATACATTTCACAGTAACAATTTAACCAAACACTGTGATTTTATATTTTTAGCTTTATTTTCGTATTGGACGAGGTTTGTAATTGTGTAAAGCGTTTCGGTTACTATGGTAACGAGTGGGAAGTGTTTTGAAGCTAAAACACAAGAATGGATCACATGTTTTAATGTAGATTGGAGACTTGGCGAGTTCTATTTCTTCGAAGATAAATCATCAGTATTATATAAACAAAGAGCGGACAAATCCCGTGAAGTAATAACACGGACAAACAAGGATAGGCGAATACATAAAATATACAGAGACGGTAAGTATATAATTATATATAATGTGTGTATTGATGTTTTAACATGTTCAGTGACGTTTGCAAAACACAATGGACTTTATATCTTCAAAACTACGCTATTCTTTTAAACTGCAAATAGCATGTTATTTTTAACCATGTGTATGATCACACAAGTTATTAATTTCAGTTGATTGAAATATCGTTAGGTTCTGGAGTAATTAGATTGAGATATGCCAATAGTTGTAGATTTTAACAACTATTAATCTTTTAAAAACCAAAATGCAGTCACATTTTTGTCTTTCGTGATCTATAAATCTGAGTAAAAGAATGGTATCTCCAAACTTTATTATTGCTTTATAAGTATAGGTATCTCCTTCTGATGTTGTAGATGAAAGCTTTATAGCTTGTTTAAACACAAGCATTCCGCTCCATGTTCCCGAAAGTAAATGAGAATTTGTGAAACTGGCGAATTTAGTTTGACAGAAGTGTTTTTAAATCTTATTAATCAAACTGTATTTACAGGGGCGTCAGTGGTATCATTAGAGTATGGAGGATATCTCCCAGATCAAGTTAAGTTAATTAGTACTACGACAGAGGGACAACCTGTGACAGTCTATAATTCATCAAGTACTGTAATCGACTTTACACTAGCCTACAACCAAACGATTACCCAATCAGGTATACAACCAGACATTTAAGTACTCGGCTTTCGTTGTATCAAAATGTCATTTGAAAAAACTTTAAGAAATAAAAAAATCGATTTGTAAGTGATCAACGTATACTAGTGGTTATAAAAAGTAGACTTTGGACAGGGATTGGACAAAGTCATAATGTGATAATGTACAGTGATGATTCACACATGGGTTCGAATCCCGCTTGGGGGGTGACCTTTAGCATGATTTTTCCCACATTGCTGCTGATTTATAACTACCCGTTGCCAGAGTGAAGTCCGATTGACAAGTGCAGCAAACTGTCCAACTACTGATCTGTGCAGCTTAAACTCGTTTTAAGTGGGCGCTCATACACATGAAACCTATTACAGTCGCATCTCGATTGTCACTTGTGATTTGTCGGGCACATTGTTGAATGGTCGATAAGTGGCTCTTAAAAGTTTCTAAATTAATGATGGCTGTAAAACGAATATTTGAATAAAGACTTTGAGCTTTGAGTTCAGTAATGGTGTTTAACGTCCCAGTCAAGAATATTTCACTTACATTGAAACGTCACCAGCTATAGGAGAAGGTCACAAATTTTCCCATTGCGTTGCGGTGGTGGCATTATGCAGCAGGTTTCTTTATCGTGCCAAGCCTACAATGACACGAGACGTCGCTTATTTTAGGTACCCATCCGCGAGAACCGTAACTTTCATTTCGTAATGCCAAGTGCTTGGCGAAAGAACAGTCATTACCCACTTTCAAAGTCTTAGGTCAGGGTTCGAACTTAGGACCTCTCACTTACTAAGCGAGCACTTTACCAACTGAGCTACCACAGTGGTAATAAAGACATTAAAATCAACAAATTGAAAATGAAGAAAATGTAATATTAAAACTAATGTTTTTGGAAACTTGACCCAAGGATTTAAATGATATGTCATTTGAGGGTTACCACTATCAAGGAGTTTTGACAATTTTTCGAACAGTGCATGTTATTTATAGATAGAAATATTGTGATTATAATTACACGTATAATTTTTATTATTTTTTAGAAATGTGCCTGGATGAGTTCGCAAAATGTTTGGGTATAAATAACAATTATCAATGTCTTAAGAGAAGTATGATATGTGATGGGGTGTCGACTGTATGGCTCAGCTTGACGAGTTTATTGTTGTTATGGTAATGCCATGTGTGGTACCAAAACCATTGAACTGACCTGTAACCCAGCGACAAACAATATCAACTCTAGTTTTGTATCAACCTTCGTGATTGGCAAAGACATCCATTTTCAAAAATACTGGACGACTCAAGTTTTTCCTCGTTGCAGTGTTCATTTAAAGGGACATATAGTGATCTGTATAATATCGGACGTAAGTTTGAATTCAATAACGTGTTAGACTACCACATTTTCAGGCAGTTTACTGGACCGGGCGTGTTTAGAAACGTCAATCACACAACATCGCTATTTATATCTGGACTGGTCAAAAACTTACACAAAGAGCATTTATGTCATTTAAGGGTCTCCGTAACCTTACTATATCTAATACCGCTATAGAACATATAAAAGGGGCAACATTTCACGGTCTTAAACATTTAGTGACCCTTGCCATCAAACAGAATCAGTATTTAGCGGATATTTATAATGGAGCGTTTAATCCGCTGAAATCGTTAAGGATGTTAAGTCTGAGAGATAATAAACTAGAAATATTACCAAATGGATTACTGGATAATTGGCATTAGAATGGCTGGATCTGAGGGAAACAACATAAAACTGACCAGTAATATATTCAAATTTAACAAAAATTTAACTTATATATTCAGTGATACGTTTGTATTTTGTTGTGACAGTATCAAACCTCTTTCTGTCACGGATGAGAACTGCGTAGCCCCAAGAGATGAAATATCCAGCTGTAAAAACCTTATTGAAGACCTAGCGTTAAGTATATTACTTTGGATATTCGGGATTCTTGCTCTCTTCGGTAATGCCGCAGTGTGTATTTACAGATTCGTGACACGGCATAAACAAAGAAATGAAACCTTTTCTATCTTTGTCGCTAACTTGGGTCTATCTGATGCGATAATGGGATTATATATGCTAATTATAGCTATACATGACTTAAGCTATAAAAGTAAATACGTTTGGAAAGAATATGACTGGAAGAACAGTGCATTGTGTACAATATCTGGTGCGATAGCGTACATATCCAGCGAGGCTTCGGTTATGTTTATTTCCCTGATCACCATTGATCGCTTTCTAGCTATTAAGTATCCTATTGGAGGTATACGAATCTCGATGAAATCAGCTCAAATATTAACTCTTCTCTCTTGGATAATTTCCATCATCATGGCCGTTGTTCCGGTTTCTGTCTATCCCATGTTTTATTCCTATTCCGGAGTTTGTATAGGACTTCCGTTATCAGAGAATGCGCAGCAGGGTTGGGTGTATTCCGCCTCTATAGTACTTGGATTTAACTTCCTGTTGTTCATCTTCATCATGTTTGGTCAGATCGCCATCTTTTGGAAGATCCACCAATCATCAAAGCGTGTCAGGAGTAGTCAGACCGATCGAGAAAAGGCTGTGGCTAAAATGTTGTTGTTTGTTGTACTTACGGATTGTTTCTGCTGGATACCGATCGGTATTTTAGGTAACCATGGCGACTATTTGTTTTTCTTTTCCCTATTTTGCGAGTTATATCGCAAGTTTTCCAACATGTGATTATCTTGCCTTCTTATATCAGTGCAACACATTATTTTCAGTGACCTGCGTGTTTTGTAAATTATCGATTCTATGACACAGAATTAGAACATCATACGAAAAATGAAAATGATAGTATTTCTGAACTAAAGTGAGTATATTCACAGTGGAGTGGAGCGGTCTTGCGCCCAAAAACAAGATTCACTTATATCGAGTCAGTTTAGTAATGGGAGAAGAATCCCGAGGGCCCAGAGAAATTAAAACCACTGACCTTTGGTAAATTAACTTTCTTACACTAGGATCTGCACAGAATGTTGATATAAACCTAGGCAATATCCCGAAGCTTCCCGAAGAGAGATTGCGCTCAACGTGCATGATAAGTTATTTCCCCTAAGGGTACCTGAATGCAGATTTTTTTGTTTATTTAACTAAAATACCCGTTAAATAAGGCACTGTAAGGAAGTCATTAACGCAAGTATTTTATCCAATATATATTGAACAAATGCTGTCCACCCAGTATCGTTAAACTCACTAGATGGTGTTATTTTAATTCATTTGTTTTACTTTTCAGTTGTCGTGTCTCTGGCGGGAATTAAGATTCCGAGTGTGTTGTATGCTTGGGTAGTTGTAGTTATATTACCGATTAACTCAGCGATAAACCCATTTCTTTATACCTTTGCTCCACTGATATTAAAGATGGTAACATATTATTTATTTCTTTTTATTTATGGACCTTCATTGTGGGACATTCCAATATGATGGCTCTTTAACACTATCACTGGAATGTACCCAGGTACCCATACGGAGTTGGGAGTGTTACACTCTACGGTCTCTATAAATGGGTTCATATATATTGCAAGCTTAGACTTATTAGGGAACTCAAAATGGTTTAAGGTCGTAATCACAGTATTGTTTAGAATTTAATTGTCTCTGTATTCAAACTTATCCTGGATGTATCTGACGTCCTATGTACTCTCAACTTTGTTTACACACGTAGCAGGTGAAGCTAAAATGTACATGTTGCTAAACAGAATGTGCTGACCGTGCTTCCGGAGCATCCGGCCTGGTGGCAGTCGGAGTTTTTACATAACTTTCCCAGTTTCCAAGATTTTTTTTGTGATCATGATTTTAACCTTAAGTAGTATGTTATTGATTTAATACTTTAGTAGGAATAAAAATATCAACCTCGATTGAATATCCATAAGTATGATAGCTTTGCACGAGTTTAACTGTTTACAACAAAAATAATGTTATTTAGAAAATAAAAAAGCTATGATTACTTAAAATGTTCCGCACAAATGTTATGGCGTGTTGGCCACGCGGTACACTGAAAAAAGTAGTCCCATTATTAAGACCATTGAATAAATATTCTTTTAAGAATAAAATGCATTTCAATGAGAACGAGTTGTACAAAATGAGGTTTCTAATAAAAACACATAAAGGCAATAGTGATAACTTTATTCATAATACTGTATTTATAATAAATTATTTTTTTTACTCCAGAAAAAGCAAAAGGAAAGGGAAGAATCACTAAAATTGCAACCACAGGTATCAAATAGTTCTCTGATTAAAAGGAAGAATACAGAAACAACTAATATATGGTAATTATACATGTATACAGTCATACGTAGACACACAAACTCACCGACAACCGACACACAAACGGAAAACCATTAAACAAACTCACGAGCAACTGTTACACAAACGGACAACCGACACAAGCTCGCGGACAACCGACACACAAACTCACGAACAACTGTTACACAAAATCACGGACAACCGACACAAAATCACGGACAACCGTTACACAAAATCACGGACAACCGACTAGAGTCACGGACAACCGGCACAAACTCGCGGATAACCGGCACAAACTCGCGGATAACCGACAGACAACCGACACACAAAATCACGGACAACCATTACACAAACTCACGGACTACCGTCCAAAATCACGGACAACCGGCACAAACTCGCGGATAACCGACACACAAACTCACGGACAACCGACACAAACTCACGGACAACCGACACACAAAATCACGGACAACCATTACACAAACCCACGGACAACCGACACACAAAATCACGGACAACCGACACACAAACTCACGGACAACCATTACACAAACTCACGGACAACTATTACACAAACTCACGGACAACCATTACACAAACTCGCGGACAACTATTACACAAACTCACGGACAACCGTTACACATAAGCACGGACAACCGACCAAAATCATGGACAACCAGCAAAAACTGTCGGATAACCGACACACAAACTCACGGACAACCGAAACACAATCTCACGGACAACCATTACACAAACTCATGGACAACCGTTACACAATATCACTGACAACCGACTGAAATCACTGATAACCGGCACAAACTCACGGACAACCGACACACACTCACGGACAACCGACACAAACTCACGGATAACCGACACACAAACTCACGGACAACCATTACACAAAATCACGGACAACCGACACACAAAATCTCGGACAACCATTACACAAACTCACGGACAACCGTTACACAAAATCACGGACAACCGACCAAAATCACGGACAACCGGCACAAAATGGCGGATAACCGACACACAAACTCACGCACAACCGTTACACAAACTCACGGACAACCGTTACACAAAATCACGGACAACCGACCAAAATCACGGACAACCGACCACAAAATCGGATAACCGACACACCAAAATCACGCACACCGTTACACAACCTCACGGACAACCGTTACACAAACTCACGGACAACCGACCAAAATCACGGACAACCGACCAAAATCACGGACAACCGGAACAAACTTGCGGATAACCGCCACACATTTGTATCTTGAAAAATAATTTCGTTATGTAATATTGAAGCAACGCATGTACTTATAGATCACTCCCCCCCCCGATGTACAAGTGCACATGTAAAAGTTCTCATTAATAATTACAATATTTACCCATCATATAGTTGCTTTCAAGTAATATGCCCTTTGCATAACCATATCAACAGCGTTTTGTTTCCCAAACGATACGCTATGGTAGAGCTTGTTCCAACTACGGGGACTTTGTACGACGAAGCAGGATGCTTGCAAATAAATTGTTGACCCAGTGATATTGCAAGCTTATCAAGGCCCTCAAAAAGTTTTATGGCCGTCACCACAGTATTGTTGATAAGTTTGATGTCAAAGCATTCCCCATGTTCCTTTCACACAATTTTATTTGCACACGTTACAGATGTAGCTAGCTAAACAGGAGGTACTTACACTCCCGGAGCAACCAGCCTCACTTCCCTGGTCTAACCCTACTGGTCAGTTCTAAAGTTTTAACTTTGGTTCTGGACTGTGATTCGAACATGGATTAATATGTTTGTTTTTTATTACTACCCTATGCACTGAACACCACCTACGCTGTATGGTATATTTTTTGTGAAAAATATATTTCTTCATAGGAATCTTCAATATGACTTGATTCCGTCATTTTTAAGTTTTGTAGCTGCAATTGAAATTTTAGTGTGTGTACAAAGAAATTGTTTTTCAATAAAATCTTAATAACAACACGAAGATCTTTTTGTCTGCACATTGCCTTGGAAGATTCCGTGAGTCCAAAATTTGTTAAATACTCTTATGATATCGGATGACATCCCTTCATACTCTTTAATCACAATGCATACAATATGTATAAGTCTTAACCTGTCTATAAAGGCCACACAAGGGAACCGGTAAAAGTGGCCCTCATGGGCAGGTGGTCTTTATATATCGGTTAAATAATATTTAAGAATTGAATTGCACTTTTTACGTTGTTATCGGGGTGTAACAACGTGAAAATTATCACAAATTGTGTAAAACCATCTGACTTATCTGCACACTGGCATTCCTGATCCCCGGCTATACATTGTCTGGGGGAAATAAAATTTCTTTGCTTTCAAAAGGATGCGTATGTGATGAATTTCAAAAACACCCCGCACTGAGGGTTGGCATCCGAGAATACCATGGTGCGTGTCATATTGCTTATACTTAGTAGCCTATAGACAAGTAAAATGCTCGGTGACGATAAATGTCGATTTTGAAATATACAATCTTAAATGTAAATTATTAAAAAATATCGGTGAAAATTAATCAGAACATGTTTGAATTAATTTTTCAAAATTTGAATTTATAAAAAAATCCAAGTATTTTAATGTTTCTGTGTGAAATCGTTCCCGACCTCCCCGTTTGTTTACAATCTTAAAATGGCTGTTCAGAGATGGGTTATCCCCGAAACAGGCCCAAAGTAGTTCCGGTAGAAAACGTTGTTATTGGAAAATAACACCATGTTTTTGCAAGACGACCAATGAAAATGCTCTAAATTGTGTAACAACGTGAAGTTTGTAATTATAAATAAATAACAATTGGGATACAATTCTACTGGCCTTTACAAGCAGGTGGCCCTTATATATAGGGCTGGCCTTTAAGACAGGTTGGACTGTACACGTATATATGAACACTATGTACAGTACATGCATGTTAAAAGTTTAACACAGTACTAATAGCGGCTGAGGTATGGATTGCTAGTGGATAAAAAACGGCTACCACATGAGTAGCAGCTTTTAAAATATAGGTAACGAGGACATGAGAAGTGATTCTGCAAAGTTCGTTATCAACAAGTGGGAGGTCAAAAAGTTCATAGAACGGCGTATATTTTGCCGCAACAAACCATACATTTTATTATTATTTTTCAATATAGTCCCCATTTACCCCAATGCACTTATCCCACTTTTCTTTCAGACTGTCTATACCTTTGAAATAGAAGTCTTCCTGAAACCATGCCTCTGTGGCAGCCTTAAGTCCATCATCATCAGATTCCCCGTAAATGGGATTTTAAATTTCTAAATAGGAAATAATCACTGGGTGCCAAATCGGGACTGTAGTTTGGGTGATTAAGTTGTTCGAACTTGCATTCACGAATCGCTGCTTGTGCAATCCTTGACTTGTGCACAGGAGCATTGTCGTGAAGAAGCAAAACCCCTCGGCTCAACTTTCCCCTCCTTTTTAATTTAATAGCAGCTTTCAGCTTCTTCATTAGATCAGCATAGTAAACCCCAGTGATAGAGATTCCAGCAGGTTTATAATTGATAAACAGAACACCCTTAGAATCCCAAAACGGCCATGGCTTTGCCAGCTGATGGTTGGGTTTTGAATTTCTTTGGTGGAGGTGAGCCAGGGTGCTTCCATTGCATGGACACTTTTTTGGTTTCTGGGTCCCAATGATGAATCCATGTTTCATCACCAGTTACTTAACGTAAATGGAAGCTCTCCGGGTTGATCATTATAAATGCCAAGAAGCTCTCGACTTGACTGGAAGCGACCCTGCACATTAAGGTTTCTGGGGACCCATCTTGCGGATACTTTTGACATCCCAAGATGATCGTGGATAACCGTATATAAACTTCCATGTGAAATGTCACACTCCCTAGCTATGTCATAAATCCTAATTCGACGATCATTCATGATGAGGGTCTCCACAGACGTGACAATTTCCTTTGTGATGACATCAGCTGGCCGACATGACCGTGGGTCATTCTTCAGTGAGGTGCGCCCACGTTTAAATACAGCTAACCATTTTGTCACTGTGGAATAGGCAGGACCACTGTCACCGTACACCTCGGCCATTCGCCGGTGAATTTCTTTGGCATTTGATCCCTCTACTGTGAGGAACTTTATTACTGCCCTAAACTCAACATTTTGATTTTCCATCATTGCTTGGTGGTCACCAACTTTGATTGCTTTTGAGAATTACACAAATATGTTGTGACAAATAAACTTGATATGTTTAAAATGGCGGAATGTTGTGTTGTCTAAATAAGTAAAGAAAATTTGTGTTACGCTTGGCTGAATACGCTGTTCTATGAACTTTCTGACTTCCCCTCGTAAGTGTTAAACTTTCAACAGATCTGTACTGTATTTGAACCCGCTTCACTGTATCTAATAAATAAGTGTTTACTATTATTTTTTTCAACAGAATGGAGTATTATAATATTGTTTACGACAGAATAGTGAAAACTCACATATGATAAAGTATAAATACAAATGAAGAGAGCTGACAGTGATGCAGCTGACAGTGGTGCAAAAGTAAGTTGTGCAGCTGTTAGTGGTGCAGCTATCAGTGGTTCGAGCGCCATCATTGACGTAACAGTGGCACCTGTATCACTGAGAAGGTTCCTCAATGATGGTACACAAAGGCCTGGGAGCAACCAAACAACATTCAGTCACTACTACGACAAACACTAATGGAAAACAGATCTAGTTTCATATATGGACAGTGAATAGAAGTTTTGAACATGAATTGCGTATGCCAGATTAAATGACCCTGATTTTAGCTTTATCTTGACTGCTAATCTGTATACGTTCTTAGACTACAAATACTACCAAATGGTCTTTTATGGCAGATATTTAAATAACAGATGCCTTCTACAAAATTAAAAAAAATTATTTAAATACTTATCATCTATGAAAATATAGCAGTATTGATTTTTTTACATGTTTCAGCGGCCAATATGGACGCCATTTGAAATAATTATTGTGAAAATAAAAGTGATAATTTGTTTTGTTTTGTTGACGATTTAGGATGCTTTTTTGAATGTTGAAAATTCTCACTACATGTTTGAAGCAATGCTAAACTGTTAAGCATCAATTACATTTTTATAGAGATAATTTTTCTTCACAAAATTTATTCAATTTGTCAGTTAAAAGTTTCTATACCCCTGCAAACAAAGTTTAGGGGGGTAAATCATCCTGCCTGTCTGTCCGCCTAGTTGACCGTCCCATTATCGTATCCGGTCAATATCTCTCATGTCTATGGATAAATTTTAATCAAACTTGGAACATATATAAAAAAGCATAAGACCATGTGTCGCATATCAAATCTATGTGCATAAGTCAAAGGTCACGGTCGCGAGAAAACATTAAACGTAGGGACTGTGGTATTATTTGGCTCAATAGACAATCAAGTTTACTTTGCTTTAGGATAGTGATATGACATGGATTGTTATGTTTGTTTTAAATTTGCTTTAGGATAGTGATATGGACATGGATTGTTATGTTTGTTTTCAATTTGCTTTAGGATAGTGATATGGACATGGATTGTTATGTTTGTTTTAAATTTGCTTTGGGATTGTGATTTGGACATGGATTGGTATGTTTGTTTTAAATTTGCTTTGGGATAGTGATTTAGACATGAATTGTTATGTTTGTTTTTACTTTGCTTTAGGATTGTGATATGGACATGGATTGTTATGTTTGTTTTAAATTTGCTTTGGGATTGTGATTTGGACATGAATTGTTATGTTTGTTTTTACTTTGCTCTTGGATTGTGATATGGACATGGATTGTTATGTTTGTTTTAAATTTGCTTTAGGATAGTGATATGGACATGGATTGTTATGTTTGTTTTAAATTTGCTTTGGGATAGTGATTTGGACATGAATTGTTATGTTTGTTTTTACTTTGCTTTTGGATTGTGATTTGGACATAGATTGGTATGTTTGTTTTAAATTTGCTCTTGGATTGTGATTTGGACATGAATTGTTATGTTTGCTTTGCTTTTGGATTGTGATTTGGATATGGGTTGGTATGTTTGTTTTAAATTTGCTTTGGGATTGTGATTTGGACATGGATTGGTATGTTTGTTTTTAATTTGCTTTGGGATTGTGATTTGGACATGGATTGTTATGTTTGGTTTACATTTGCTCTTGTATTGTGATTTGGACATGAATTGTTATGTTTGTTTTTACTTTGCTTTGGGATTGTGATTTGGACATGAATTGTTATGTTTGTTTTTACTTTGCTTTGGGATTGTGATTTGGACATGAATTGTTATGTTTGTTTTTACTTTGCTTTGGGATTGTGATTTGGACATGAATTGTTATGTTTGTTTTTACTTTGCTTTGGGATTGTGATTTGTATATGAATTGTTATGTTTGCTTTTACTTTGCTTTGGAATCGTGGTTTGGACATGGATTGGTATATTTGTTTTAACTTTGGTTTGGAATTGTGATTTGAACATGGATTAATATGTTTGTTTTTTCTTTGCTTTTGAATTGTGATTTAGACATGAGTTAGTATGTTTGTTTATACGTTGCTTTGGAATTGTGATTTGGACATGAAATGGTATGTTTGTTTAAACTTTGCTTAAGAATTGTGATTTGGACATGGATCAGTCTGTTTGTTTATAATTTGGATTTTTGTTAACTAAAATTGAATTACTTTCTCTTTTGCACATGTCAGTAATAAATTGACATGTGCAACAAACATGCCGCTGTTTAATTTTTATAAAAAAATTTATTGGGTCTTTTTTGGAGAATTTAAATAATTGATGCAAATCACGTGAATACGATTTACTTTGCTTTGGGATTGTATTTTGGACATAAATTGATATGTTTGTTTTTAATTTGCTTTTTGATTGTGATTTGAACATAGTTTAGTATGTTTGTTTTTTCTTTACTTTTGGATTGTGATTTGAACATGGATTGGTATGTTTGTTTTTACTTTGCCTTTGGAGTTTGATTTGAACGTTGATTGGCATATTTGTTTTTACTTTGCTTTGAGGATTGCGACTCGAACATGGATTGGTATTTTTGTTTTTTCTTTACTTTTAGATTGTGATTTGGACATGGATTGGCATATTTGTGTTTACTTTGCTTTTGGGATTGTGATTTGGACATGGATTGGTATGTTTGTTTGTTTTTGTTTTATGGAACAAACATCTTTTTTCAGTTGTATATATTATTTTTGTAAATCACTTGCTGTACGTTATGTTGTCCATTTATTCTACTTTGTATATAATTATACTATATATATATATAGTTCAAATAATAAAATAGTCTTGCACAAGGTAAGTATATAATGCAAAAAATTAAAAGACTTCACTAGAATTTAAAAAAATATGTATCACTTCATTTTACTCAACTAGTTTCATTGACATTCATCAGGAGTATCTCAGGAGATATATATATATATATATATATATATATATATATATATATATATATTGCAGCCTTCTACGAATTGAGTATTTAGCATTTCATCGAATTGAAAGTAATATCCCTATACAAGTCTTATTGAAAAAAACAGTCAAATATACGAGGTGACTTTCATTTTGAGATTACAGGTAACCAGTTCGTGATTATAGAGCACGGGCCACTACACATCTTAAAATAAGTACCCGTATGTTATAATATATGACTTAAAGTATAGGTAAACAACTTTGACCTGTCCGCTTGACCTTTGATTAGGAATGTTGATATAGGAGAATCCACCGATTACATTGGAAGTACTAGTATTCGCAGTGGACAGTGTTCCGTGTTAGTGTTTCTCATTATGAAGACGAAACAAACACGTGCGTTCTCTATACATAAATAAACTTGTTTATGATAAATATTAAAATTAAACGTCAAACGGACAGGTCAATGTAGTTTGCCTATGTACTGTATTATCTTGATAAAATGTTTATAAACAGGTTTTAACAAATATGACGGGTTGACTTTATTGAGTTATTTCATACTAGCACATACATTATCCAGTGAACACCACTGATAAAGTAAGTAAGCCCCCCTCTCTCTCTCTCTGTGTGTGTGTGTGTGTGTGTGTTTGTGTGAGATCACGTGTAGCATATATTAAGCAAGCAATAGACGATAAGTAGTACACATTGGGAAGTTCAATCATGACACGAAGTGTGTGTGTGTGTGTGTGAGGGGGGGGGGGAGTCCATCAGTTAATCTGTAGACGATTATTACCTCTTGCATGTTTTAGTGAACACCTCCCCGCTCGCTGTGTGTGTGTGTGTGTGAGTGGGAGGGAGTCCATGAGTTAATCTGTGGACGACTATTAGCTCTTACATATTCCGGTGACCACTGGTAAAGTAAGCCCTCCCCCTCTCTATCTATGTGTGTGTGTGTGTGTGTGTGTGTGTGTGTGTGAGAGAGAGAGAGAGAGAGAGAGAGAGAGAGAGAGAGAGAGAGAGATTATTGTTTAATGGTTTATGGTTTTATGTTACGTCCCAGTCAATGGTAGTTCAATTATATCCTGGCGTCACCAGTTGAGTGAAGTTTTAAGAAAATTCAATGATACATGCCTATATAACACTAGAATATCTCCAATAGTTAGCATATTAATATTTGATTAACAACACTGGCTACTGGCAGATTGCTTAAAGCGTTTGATATAAAAATAAACAAATCTTGTTTTCGCTAAAGCCCCCTCCCTACCTGCAAGATTCAACTGGGTGACTGTGATCAATATAGGTGATGTTCCCACTACATTCTTTACCCCAACATTACATGTAACATTCAATATTCGATTGGGGTGCGTAAACTTTTCATTAAACCCCATAAAGTACATACAGGAGTATCGATAGATTGATACAGTTCAATCTGCCTTAAATTAAAGACCACCTCTATGTCCATAAAGGCCACTTTTACAGGTTTCATTGGGTGGCCTGTATAGACAGGTTTGACTGTATATTTTTTATCATTCAGAAGTTTTCTGTATTACTTAAAATATAGTTATACAAATTCTGTGGTAAGGGAAAACGAAATTTTATTGACATCAAATTAATGTAACAGGCGCGACCCGTGATAAGGCAGCAATTCTTTTGTTTTTTTCTTCAAATACACGGCAGTGAAACATTTCTTCTCTTTCTCTTTTTAATGGCGTATGCCAACTAACAAGAACAATTTCAAAAACAAACAAACCACTAATTCGTGTCCAAACCAAAATCTCAAATCAAAGAAATTGGTTTGGGAGTGGTAGTTGATAATATTGTTTTGCATTATGTTGTACAGTTATTCTGGAGACGGGTGTACAGTGCAGACCTGTCGAAAGTATAACAATAAGCTAACAAAACCTCGGCTGCCAAGTGGTCGAGACATGGACCAAAACATTTCTGTGATACAGATAAAAGCTGTCGGAAAGTTGTCGAGTTATAGATAAAAAGGGGGTCAAACTGAGCTGCCTATTTGGCAGTTATATCGTTATCTTTGTGTTAAACTTTCGACAGGCCTGTACTGTAAGCTTAAGCTTGTTCTTGAATCCTGTTTACAGTTTTTTATGTTGCATATTAATAAATAAAGTTAAGTCTATAAAACCTTTGGAACTAGAAAATCAAGTTGAACACTTGAACTGTTACCAGGAAATTGACTCTGGGCTCCTCATCAAATAAAATTACACAATAACGTTATTATCTGGTGCACTGTGTCCGGATGTCACTAACCTCCAAAAATAACCCCCTAAATTAGGAAGATTTTAAAATTTCAATAAAGTGAGGGATAAAATTATTTGTTTTAGATATAAAAATTTCCTTAAATTCAGAAACAAAGCTTATCACAAGGAAAAATAGATAACACGTTGTACTTATACTAATTTATAAATCTTCTTTTATAGGAATTGTGCGCAGCTGTGCGCACGGTGTATTTCATGAAGATATGCGTATACCATGCCTATTAGAAATAAGGAATACTGCTAAAAAAGATTCCGTACAGTGACATTTTGATAGTTCTAAAAGTATGCGAAGATGAATATTTATTAAGGAAAAATATTGAAGAAGCTCAAGTCATTATAATGGGAGACGTGATTGACAATGGAATGGCTAGAGGGGTAAACAGATCCCAGAAAAAAGAACATATTGTTATCACTGAAAGACTGATACACCGGATGCATCTGCTGAAATTAGAGAACTTTTGCCTAACGGTTACCATGAAAACGAACCCGTCTTGGAAGAAAATGATTGGCCACCCGAATTTTCTAAAATCGACTTTTTATTGTTGTGTTTTAGTGTAGCACTGTTCCTATTTGACATAGCGTCAGATTGGCGTCTTGCTGTGTCATATTATGTAGACAATAATCTCTGGTTATTTTATGTGTCTGCCGGATTTATCGTTGTTCCTTCCGTCTTCTCCGGGATTCTATCGATTGTTTGGTTCATTATGGAAGAGAAAAACCACGATTACACAAATCCAGTACGATTTCTTTTCCGTGTCCTGTTTTCGTTTTTGCAATTAGGAAGGGTTTACAGGTAGGTTAATCAAAAACAAACATACTAATCCGTGTCCGAATCACAACCCAAAACTTTGAAACTGTCAAGATAGGTTAATCACGTGAACCTCCATCAGGGAAGTGAGGTCGGTTGCTCCGGAAGGGTATGCACCTCCTGTTTAGCTGACTACACCCGCCACGTGTGTGATCAAAATTGTGTGAAAGGAACATTGAGCGTCAAATATATCTAGGGCAATCCTGGACACAGATACATTAAACTCATCAACAATACTGTGACGACGGAAATACAACTTTTTGATGGTCCTGATAATCCTAGGCTTGCAATATCCCTGGGTCCACAATTTTTTGGAACAAATTCAACCATAGGGTATTAATCGGGAAACAAAAACACCATAAGCAAGAAATGCTGGTATGTTGCTGCATAGAAAAGGAAAGCTAGCAATAGGAAACTTGAAGTCATTACGTTTGTGATACAGCTTCAAATGTAGCCTTCCGTTGGCGTCATAATTGAGCTATAAGAGTAAATATAAAGCAGAACTTCAGTCGTATCTTTAATTTTAACATTATTTGTAGTCAGTAGGGGATGCATTCACATACTCTCCAAATTTAAGATTGTTAGGAGATAGAACGTCATCTATATATCTGTTTGTTCTACATCTTAATTTTATGTTTTGGATTTTTTGGTTATGTAAACTACACACACGCAAAAGAAATGTTATCTTGAGTTGACATATGGCGTGACGCAGGTATAGACATTGTTGTTGTAATTCCATTGCCTAGTTTCGAATCCTGATGATACAAGCCTTAGCGCGAGAACTTTTTCCGCGTTCTCTTGTTGGAAGAGATCGATTTTACTTTCACAAAAAGCGCGGTGTAATGAAAAAATTAAAACTCAAAGTAAGTTTTTTTAATTGACAGATCTATTGAAACCTTATATTTTATGGTACAAGGATGGCGAGCTCATCCAAGTAGGAGGAAGCATTTACGAGAAAAAACGACAAATCAGATGCAAGATTCCGTTATACTTGAATTATCAGACGGGTTCCTGGAGTCTGCACTACAACTCCTGCTCCAGTTGTACCTTACTGTATCTGTACCCATCAAACTGGATCTGTCAGAGGTACGTATATTTTGTGCAGTACAGACTCGGGAATTTAAACTTAGCTAGTGGAATTTCGGTGTCAAGTGGCTGAGATATAAATAGCTAATGGACTAAAGCTGTCCATGGATAAATAGCAGTTCCCAAACACTCACTGAGAATATATACCTAACGAGACGTTGAGATTAGCTCTTCATTCGATCAGTGGGTAACTTTCGACAGATCTGTACGTTATATATATGGAGTTTAGTTATGGTGTTTAACGTCCCAGTCAAGAATATTTCACTTATCTCTATACCGTATACGTCACCATTTATAGGCGAATGTGTAGAAATTTGCCTGTGCGTTGCGCTGATGGCATTATAAAATAGGATATTTTATCGTGCTAAGTCTACCGTGACACGGGACGTCTTTTACTTTAAGTTCCCATCCGAAAGAACCGTAACCAATTTCTTAATGCCGAATGATTGGCAAAAGAACAGTTACTATTCACTTTGCAGTCTTGTGTCAGACCCGGTCGTGGTTCGAACTCACGACATCCCACTTACGGAGCGCGCACTCTACAAACTGAGCTACTTGAGTGATTTTTTTTTATATATTTATGGAATTTTAAATTTAAGTCACCATGGAAATTCGATAAAATAATTTTTTACAAATAGAAAATTCGAGAGCCAAATACTCCACGCCTCAACGTTTAATGTTTTCCGCGACCTTGACCTTTCCAATATGACTTTATTTGAACGTCATGACATACCTTTGGGCCATAAAGATAATTCATATGATGTGTTATGGCAGTCGTCCAAAGGAATTTTGAGATATGGTTCGTACACGATTTTACAGGGACAGACAGACGGACGAACGAATAGACCGACTTACAGACACAGACAGACATGTTCGGACGAACGGACAGACGCACAGACCGACAGACATACATAGTTATTCCTATATATCCCCTCAAACTAGTTTGCGAGGGATTTAAAAACTAAACTTTATTTTTTGTATTTATTCTATAGATTCTCTTTCATTTTAGGTGGAACACTCCTGTTGTCCCTAGCCTCTACGGCGTGGACACACGCGTCTTATTACAAAACAAACAGGATTTCCAAAAAGAACAAGAAGAATGTCAGCCATGTTGGATTGGCGCTTTACTTTTTGTGGAGAATTTGTGAAATTGGACCAAGAATAGTATTATTATCATTGTGTATCTATTGTTTCTACCCATGGTGCTTCATTCCTATTGCGCTTCATTTCCTGTTTATGTTCGGATATTTTTGTCACATCAATCCGGAACTCTCCGGGGTTTGTCATGATAGGTGTTGTAATTACCCATTTCTGCTTCTCATGAGTTACATTGGAACATTTTGTTTTATAAATCTGAAAGATGGAGAAACTAAGAAAATATCTATCATCTATTATCTAGTATTTTACGCTGAAAACACCATAATGTCTGCGTTGATCATCTGGTATTCTCTTTCTGGGTATGTTAATTTAGTGGGATGGACCTATAGTTCCGTTTGTTTTGTACCCGGAGGTTTGTTCCATTTCATTTTGATGTTTGTATTTTACAGATACTTTCATCCAATTAGACGACGATAACTGTAAATTCACAATAAAAATGAAGGATTAAAATATATTCTGTTTTTCTTTTTTGGTAAGATGTACCACTACTGTGTTTCATTTGCATTGGTAGAATGCTTCATATAGTGAATGTCTTTGGTTTTAACATCGGTCGGTGTCTGGCTATAAATTGAAAAAAATAATGACTTTTTGGCAAGTAATCCAGTCACAAAAAAACTCACTGTATTTTCAAAAGATACTTTAAAAACCGATGCCCCGTGCAGTGACATGCAAGCCACGATAACAAACTGTCCGAAAACTCCCACGAACGCACTGCAAAGGTAAATATTTTGTCATATAGTTTTGACTTCTCGATGTAAGTGAAGTTATTTTATATGTGGCATAAAACATTATAACATGAATCAATCAGAAAAATCTGTCGCATCTTAGATTGCTAAAAACTTGGACCATAGTGGAGTATCACTGTTCGTTTCCATGTGGGGATAAAAGTTAAACACTTGATATAGTCAGGGGGCAGATCCCAAAAAAGTGACACCCCCTAAACTTTTTTGTTAAAAGCAGGAAACATGGTGGATCTTATTGCCCTATATGTACTTAGTCACGCTAGGTATGTTTCCACCTTGACTTTTTCCGTTTAATGAAAATATGGCCGACAATCCAAATGGCCGCCAAAAAAGATAATTTAAGTATAAAAATTCAATATCAAATCAACCACTTAACCTTTTAAGTTGAAACTTATTTGATCAATTTAATATTTATACTATTTTTCATGAATAAACATTGTTGTAAAATTCAAAATGGCCTCCATTTTTAAGATGGCCGACTTATAATCATCGTGCTGCATTTTAAATCAAATACAACAAAGGATGTCATTTTTATGACATAAAACAAATGCATTGTATTTAATATATATGTACTTAGTTAAGCTAAGTATGTTTCCACCTTGACTTTTTCCGTTTAATGAAATTATGGGTGCCAAATCCAAGATGGCCACCAAAAAAGATAATTTTAAAATTAAAATTCAATAACAAATCAACCGCTTAAGCTTTTGAGTTGAAATTTGGTATTTAATCAATTAAGTATTTATAGTAACTTCTCATGAACAAACTGTGGTTGTAAATTCAAAATGGCCGCTATTTTCAAGATGGCCGACTTATAATCATCGCACTGCATTTTAAATCAAATACAACAAAGGATTTCATTATTTTATGATATAAATCCTATGTAATTTATTTAATATATCTATCTACACACACACACACACACTATTATGTGAAAATATTGCAGAGAAAATATAACATAACAGTTCTTTAAACTTATTTCATATAATTTAAATAACAAAGCCAAACGAAGCTTGAAATTTTTTTTCAAGTTTTCAATAAAGTTCATTTGAATCAATTTAATAGCTATGACTTTTGATGCCTGTAGTAAAAATAGTCATCTCGCTCATTCAACATTCAAAGAGGTCCAACAGCAACACGATTAACAAACACAAGCACCTTGCAACAATATATTCTATACGTATATCCCTTGTACTTATTATATAAGTATGATCAGAATATAAGATATTCCCCCGGTTCAACAATTCAACAGCTATAAATATAGGATTTAATAACAATCTTATATTTCGAAAATATTAATTGTAAAACAAAAACCAAGACCATAACAAAAACATCTGCATCGCTACAAAGAATAAGCGTCTGACCATTATCTGTTTCTTTGGCTTTTTTGGCACAAAGAACATTTCTTGTGTCTGCCTCTTTATGGTTTGCTCAAAGACCTGATTTACCTCGCCATGTACATGTATTCTTGAGTGTAGTATTTGCATCCAAAAAAAACCCCTAACCTAACCACCAACTGCTTACCATACACTCTTTTTGTTTAACTCATTTGATATAAACCTAAAGAAAATCAGATTCATTCTTCTCGTCCATATGTCTATATTGAATTATTCCAATTTTCAACTTTGCATCTTTATTCTGCAGAACATGTATTATTCTTTAAATCGAATTATTCTTACCAGTTCTTACTGGTTTTAATGCTCTATGATTGTGATTTGTGGATGGATTGTTGTGTTTGTTTTTGATTTTTTTGTCAGACTTTATAGAATGCTCAAAATATCAATCAAACAAAACATCTACTCTATCACTATTCCTGAAATGATACTTTGTGCTCTCTGCAAATCTACAAAGTTCTCAAAGGTTTGTGTATTGGTGCTTTCCGAATGCTGTTACATGGTACAAATCTTTATACCCTTTTCTGAACATATCTGGATGACATCATTTATCTGTTGCTACATTAGATGTTTTTTGATTGGTCGTAAACTACCTACTTAGAATATAGTTACTTCTTTTTGTCCAGTTTATCACTATTACCATTACCTCTTCCTGCTTTCACTGGCACAATGATATCATTTAGCTATTATTGTCTTGATTTTTGAAACTCCATAATGCTACCGAAAAATATAAAGACCTTTACGATAATATATGTCACGACAATGGTTAACAGCATTGGGAAACCACAATATGCACTTTGAAGATTGTCTCGCAGCAACCACAAAGTATCGTTTTAGAAAATATTGTTAGAGTAGATTGTTTGCTTTTATAAAGGCTTGAACCAGACAAAAAATAAATTTAAAACAAACATACCAATCTATGTCAAAATCACAATTATGAAGCAAAGTAAAAAACTTTCAAATGAAGTTTAACACAGTAACATCCACCAGGGAATTGAGAACAAGTGACCTGGAAGGGTAATTGAGCAACCCACACTCAATGAACATGGAACTTTGGGACGCCACTATCCATTGTATTTTCGGATACAGAGTTACCACACTATATTGTGATGACAGCCATAAAACTTTATGAGGGCCTTGATAAGCCACGGTTTGCACTATCCCTGCATCAACAATTCATTTGCAGCAGTTTGCACCGTTGTATAAACAGATTTAAAGAATGCAGAAGAGAGATAGAATTCTATGTTGCCTGAGAATTTAAACAATTTTATAATTAAGGGAGAGAATAAGGCTTCAGACTAGTTTTATATCAAATGAGTTGAGCAAGAAAGTACTAGGCAAGGAGTCGGTGGTTAGTGGCGGGTTGCGAATCCAAATACTACATTCTCGAGTACAGGGCGGGATACATGAGGTCTTTGTGCAAACCATAAATAGGCAGACTCAAACTTGTTCCTTATGCCGAGCGAGGTGGATAGAATGACGTATTATGACCAGATGTTTGTATTCTCTTGGTTTTGTTTCATAACTAAACAGTAAGGTTTAAGTGAGTACAGAACAAATAAGAAACCGAAATTTCCAGGAGTCAATAAGAAATATCAGAAGAAAAACATTTAGATCTGTTGGTATTTGATCAACAGACAGTGATTGAGCTTCCAGCATGGGAAGTGTTCAAACAAATAACAGCTTGAAAACTCGAACTAAAAGCTTATGAATATACGATAAAGTCGGTAATGCTGTTATCAAGGGTAGATTCCTTTGTTTGTAATCCATTTCAATCTCAACAAAAACCTTCGTGGACTTCACTGTCATATGTTCCGTCATTGCCACGGGCATGCACATTAAACACATAAATTATCAGAAAATGGTTTGGATTCTGTGTTTATTTCCTCAGTAAAAACAACCATTAACTCTTGTTAGTAGTTGGGAAATTGACCTTCAATATTTATGAATGTGGAAATGTTGAATGAATCCTTGTGATGATTGTGCAGTTTAATTATTGTGAAAACACACTCTACTACACAGTTGTTTGTGGATGTAAATCAAGTTGGTGTAAAAGCTTTTGAAGGAGCCAGTTAACTAGTATATATATAAACAAATTCAAAATATTGGTTTATTGTATAAAAACAATGCAACGCGATGATTATAAGTCGGCCATCTTGAAAATAGCGGCCATTTTGAATTTTACAAACACAGTTTGTTCATGAAAAATTAGTATAAATACTTAATTGATCAAATACCAAATTTCAACTCAAAAGCTTAAGCGGTTGATTTGTTATTTAATTCTAATTTTAAAATTATCTTTTTTGGTGGCCATCTTGGACTTGGCAGCCATTTTTCATTTAATGGAAAAAGTCAGGTGGAAACATACTTAGCCTAACTAAGTGCATATATATTAAAAACAATTCATAGGTTTTATGTCATAAAATAATGACGCCCTTTGTTGTATTTGATTTAAAATGCAGCACGATGATTATAAGTCGGCATCTTGGAAATGGCGGCCATTTTGAATTTTACAACCAATGTTTATTATGGAAAATTAGTATAAATATTTAATTGATCAAATACCAAATTTCTTAAAAGGTTAAGTGGTTGATTTGATATTGAATTTTTATACTTAAATTATCTTTTTTGGCGGCCATCTTGGATTGTCAGCCATATTTTCATTAAACGGAAAAAGTCAAGGTGGAAACATACCTAGCGTGACTAAGTACATATAGGGCAATAAGATCCACCATGTTTCCTGCTTTTAACAAAAAAGTTTAGGGGGGTCAATAAAGAGGCTACTTTTTGAGATCTGCCCCCTGACTAATAGGAGTTAAAAACCAGATGAATGATAAGTAATGCAGAATTAGCTCAATTCCTAATCTACTTGTAATTATTGTAACAAAACCTGTCGGGTATACTTTGCTGCTTTGCTTGTCGTTCAATCCAAGTTCTGCATTTATTTGACGTACTATAGGCCAAGTGTTCAAGTTGATTTACACACGAATAATGTATATACGTTACCTATGCCAATTCTGTTATAATCCATTAATTCACTTGTTTGGCATCAATTCATCATCAACATTTTGTTTATGGTTTTTCTTTTTTTACTATTATTGTTTATTCTCTTTCACTGATATTCTTCTTTCTACTCTATTTGCCTTCTGCTTCTTTTTCATCAACTATACGTTACTGTTCATACTACAACGCGTACTATGTTCAGTTTACTACACAGTGTATTTGTGCATTTGGTCTAGCTCATGTCTATATCTCTTGCGACCAAGGTATAACTTAATTTTTATTTTAATGCCTGTATCAGCTTTTTTCATCGAGCTAGAACTAGTTATTTAACTGTCGTTCTATGATATTGTTCACACATACTAAACAAGCTTGTACTCCCAATACATTTTTGAAGATGCTGATAATTACGATAGGCCTAATAATGCTTATTTTATTACACATTTTGTTTTCATGTGTTATTGTATTGTTTCTACATAGTTGTATTGCATCAATATTTTCAATGTTTACTGTACATTGTTTTTGATACCGATACTTTTTACATGTTTTACATCATTGTGTGTATTATTAACCAGAGATAAGTTTGGTTTTACTAAGCAATATACTTGATGTGTACACACTTAATACTCGATTTTTCACTTTTATATGTATATAGGTTTTTCACATTTTGTTTTTGGATTTGTTGTATGTTATTTGATACTTTTTGTTATTGATATTTTGATATATTTAAGTGGTGATATTGAAACAAACCCTGGTCCTACTTCCCATATGTCAAATACTTCTACTGAAACTTTTCAACTGAAGATTTTTTACATAAATATCTCAGTATTGTTCATTTAAATGTTCAGAGTATACTACCAAAACTAGACATAATTTTATATGAACTTAAAGCATATGATATATTGCTATTTACTGAATCTTGGGTACATCCGCGTATTGACAATTCTGATCTATCGATTGAAGGTTTTCACGACCGTCTTCGATGTGAGCGTTCCGACAAACAAGGGGGAGGGGTTGTAGCATATATAAGTAAAGCCTTATTTTTTCGACCGCGTTTGAGCTAAATTGCAATGGCATCGAATCTGTCTGGTTTGAAATAAAAACAAAAAGTAAATCTCTACTTATAGGTACTTTTTATAGACCACCGGATGCGGGAATAGAATATTTGAAAAAAATTAAATATTCTATTGATAAAGCACTAAACTTAAATCCAGATAATTTAATAATTGCTGGCGACTTTAACGATGACCAATTAAACCCATCATGCAAGAAAGTTAAACAAATAATACAAAATTTCAATCTCGCTCAAATTATAAATGAACCAACACATTATACTGAACACTCTTTATCCCTTCTAGATTTATTTATGGTCAGCGAACAAGACATTGTGTTGAGCAGTGATGTAACTGAACCCTTTTCGATGTTAATCTGCGGTACCACTGTCCAATATTTCTTATTTTGAATATAACTAAATCTAGTAACAATACTTAAACAAGAATTGTCTGGGAATTTAAAAAGGGGAATTATGACTTAATGCGTCAAAACATAGTTCAAACAGATTGGGATGCTATATTGAACTCTACTGATAATAACTATATAGCCAAAACATTAACTTCGAATATTCTTGATATAGCAAAACATTCCATACCCAATAAAATAGCAACAATAAGAAACAACGATCAAGTGTGGATGCGTAATGAAATTAGAAGGCTTATACGTAAACGAGGCAGAAAACATCGTAAAGCTAAAAGATAAAACTTAATAGAACATATTGGGCAGCTTTCCGTAAAATAAGAATGCATATTAGTGGTTAGGAAATCTAAAGCTGAATATTCTGAAAATTTGACTGAAAAATTAATGAATGGCAATTTGGACTCTAAAAATTGGTGGCAAATAACTATATCTTTCTTAGGAATAAATCAAATCCGCACTTTAAGTCATGATGATGTTATTTATGACTCCGATTAAGATAAAGCTAATGTTCTAAATAACTATTTTAGTGAACAATCCTCTATACACGATAAATATGCAGAATTACCTTCTGTTCCTTTAAATGCAAATTTTATAGACAAAATCGAAATAACTGAAATCCAGGTAAAGAATATTTTAAATACACTTAACACCTCCAAATCCACAGGACCCGATTTACTTAATCCCATAATTCTTAAAAACTGTTCAAATAAATTAGCACTTCCTTTAAGCAAATACTTTAACAAACTTTTAAATGAATACCATTTTCCTGATTTATAAAAACAAGCTAACGTAACACCTATGTACAAAATGACCCCCAAAAACGTAAAAAATTACAGACCCATATCTCTCTTGAGTATTTAAGCCAAAGTCATGGAACGATGTGTTTACAAACATGTCTATAATATTTTTACTAGATAACAACCTAATTTCTCATCTTCAATCCGGCTTCAAACCTGGGGATTTTACAATTAACCAGCTTCTTTTTATAACTAACGACATAGGTAAAGCTTTAGACGACGGTAAAGAAAAACGTGTAGTGTTCTGTGATATTAGTAAAGTATTTGATAGAGTTTGACATAAAACTTTATTCTATCGAGGTTAGGGGGAAATTACTTATGTGGTTTAAATCATACTTGTCTGATCGTAAACAACGCGTTCTTTTTAGAAATGGTTACTTTTCGTGGAACGAAATAAATTCTGGTGTCCCTCAGGGCTCTATACTTGGCCTTCTTCTTTTTCTTATTTACAAAAATGATATAGTTTTAGATATCCAAAGTAATATACGACTGTTTGCTGATGATTCATCACTTTATTTGATAGTTGAAGACGCTTATGCAGCCGCAGAAAAACTTAATATTGATTTAGATAGGATACATTCTTGGGCAAATAAATGGTTAGTTACTTTTAATCCACAAAAAACTGAATCCATGATAATAAGAAGAAAAAGAATAAAACCGTTTTAACCACAGTTATATATGAATAACGTTCCAATAAACGAAGTTGAAATACATAAACACCTTGGTATTTTTTTCACTGAAGATGGTTACTGGAAATATTACGTTGATCAGATAATAACAAAGGCATTGGCAAGAATTTCTCTTTTCCGTAAAATTAAATTCAAAATTGATCGATGCGCTCTTTAAAAAATTTACTTCACTTTCATCAGACCCGTTCTAGAATATGCCGACGTAATTTGGGACAATATCAGCTATGGACAACAAAAACAATTGGAACAAATTAATATTAAACAGCTCGAACTGTTACAGGGGTGACCCAATTTTGCAGCATCGATTTATTATACAAAGAAACTGGGTGGGAAACTTTGAATTAAAGGAGAAAAAACACAGACTTATTTTTATAAACTGTACCATGGACTATCTCCAGAATACCTTTCTAATATAGTACCTGACAGTTATCTGGTAACACATTCTTATCCAACTTAAAATCGAGAAAATCGACATACATTTATATGTAATTCAACATCTTTTTTAATTCTTTCTTGCCCTGCACCGTTCGTGACTGGAATCCAATACCTACTAACATTCGCGACGATGAATCAATACACGTTTTCAAAAAATATATTAACAAACCTAATGATGTTCCAAAATACTTCCAAAGCGGTTCACGTCTAGGACAAATATCCCACACCAGAATAAGAATGGAATGTAGCACCCTAAATGCACACCTATTTAACAAAAATATTATTGATAACCCTTTTTGTAGATATGGTCATATTAAATCCTCTGAGCATTTCTTTTTACAATGCCAACTTTATAGACAATTACGTCAAGAAATTTTCTCTCTACCCTATAATATAATTACACATTTTTTTTATTATGTGGTGATGTTGTGAACCTTACTGTTGATGAAAATATCCATGATTTCGAAGTTGTTTAAAAATATATATTGTTATCCAAAAGATTTTGTCAGTAACTCTCTCTCTCTCTCTCTCTCTCATATTATCAACTTTAACAATATAATGCAATATTTAATTCTTCAACTTGCTTTCCTGATCTTAAAATTTTATGTATTCTAAGCAAAGACTGTGGAGACGAGTTAATATAAGACCTTGGTCTTGTTCTCGAATCCTTTTCATTATGTACATGTATGTTATTATACCATTGTATTGTTTTTGTGAATAAAATATTGTTTAAACTAAAACCCGATAAAACTTGAAAAACCGGTTACTTTATGGAATGATCTACAATGTATTAGAAAACACATTTACTTTTTATCACTATAGATCGATATAACTAGAACTGTCTCTTGACAGCCTAACACTCCCACCCGCCCCAGCATTTAATGTTTTTCCGCAACCCCAACCTTTCCGATATGACCTTGGTTCGAGGTCATGGCACGCTTTTGGACCATGAAGATTATTCATTCGTTTTTCAATGGTTATTCCAAATACCAACTAGATATACTATTTAGTGATTTACAATCCCCCTTCTCAACGCATAATGTCAAAAATGTATTAAATCGCACATACAGATCACAACGTCTCTCACGACATAGGTTCGAATCATATTCGGGACATATCCTAGTGTGAGAAAGTTTATACATGTAGGTTCGCTTGTCTAAGGCCGTGTGGTTTTTTCCGGGCAATCCGGTTTCTTGTGCTATGCTTAAACTGACGGCCTTCATATAACTGAAAGAATATTAATCTTAACTTGGGAGTACTGCATTAATACATATAACCTCACCCCTCAAGACCTTGACACAGCTGTACATAAAACATCAAAAATAATTACAATGACCTTTGATCCGGTAATACTATAAGGGACTCCAGTGATACATGTTCTGGACAAAAGCAGTGCACAAAATTAACAAATTACATATAAGTTAATATACGGATATATGTAAATGCAAACAAGTAGTAGCAGACTTAGTTTAAATCTCGATTTTGTAATTTTTTGTGTATAGGGCAATGATCATTTCAGAAACTTAAATTGTTTCGCTTCTAAAATTTTTTATATTAATTTTGCCTTTTACATGCGTATTTTTGTTTGAACTGTTATGTTTTTAATTATTACACGAAAGATACAACTGCTAAATATTAAATTGACCTATAAAGTTCAAAAGTTCTATTAGCAAACTGCGTTTTTATTTGGTAAATAAAACAATAAATAAATAAATAAATAAGTTATAAATACATAAAGAAATAACAAAAAATGTCATATCTTGATGACATCAACATTTGTTATTATGTCGTAACACATACTTGAAGAAGGAAAATAAATCTTGCTTAATCAACAAATTCGATTTTTGGATTTATTTCGGATTTGTATTCAATATTTTCCGTCCTCGGTAATCTTCCTTTTTCATGTTAAAACCCAAAGGCCATAAGTCAATTTGTTAAGTCTTTGCATACGGAAATTAAAACTGGTACCTTTGTTTCAGGACCCGATTATTTGCTCACGGGTAAAGGTAAACAACATTGACGTGTCCATATGACTTTTAATTTATAAATTTATTTTTGACCAATATATACATGTATGTATAGGGAACAATGTTGTTTATTTCGTATACCTGGGGGACACATGTATAATACGCGTATTAACCGCGAATCCTGACACTGTAATAGAGCATTCGTCCTATACCCAAATATTCCCTTAGAAAGGTCAAACGGAGAAGTCAATGCTGTTTGTCTGTACCTATAATGTGTTTCATACCCGTGTTTATATGCCCTATGTGGTATACCTTCTGAATGGCTGAGAAAGAAGAATTAAAATATCGGAGACTATTTGTTGCTGATAGGAACACACAAATTGTGGATCCTGGCAGCAGTTTCATAACCATTCCTTGAAATTTTCGCAATTTCTGTTGGAAGTATGGATATACATTTTTGACAAAACTAAATTCAGATTTTTATAAGTTTAAATTGATCTTTTTAAAATATATTCTTTAATACCTAAATATCTTAACAATTTCCAAAATTATTCAGAATTCTTTGTCAGATTTAAGTTAAGAAACGTTGCATTTTGTCTGAAGATGTAAGTGAATCGGAATTAAGGATTGTTGCAAGCTTCGTGTATAATGGAAGTCTTAATTTGAAGTAAAGGAATAAAACAATTCTCACAAAAAACCGCATGGCGGATGTTCGAAACAGTGTCTGAACAAAAATGTTTGTCATTTCACTTGCTGTGAGCTATTGCAGTATTTACCAAACATATAGATGTGTTCGATTTTCATTACAATAAAAGCTACAATGAAACCGGTCACAAAAGCCATCTCTATACAAGGGCCATCTACTTTGAAAAGCCACTAAATTCGCATTCCAACTGCTCTTTTTTAGTATTATTTGATTCTGTATATCTGTATATAAAGGTCACCTGTACCAATAAAGGCAACCTTAATGGTTCCCTTGGGTGGCCATTATAAATAGGTTTGACTGTTTATATAGAGTTAAGGAACAAAGTAAAACCTGTATATGAAGACCATCTAAGGGACCTAGGACATATGTAATATATACAGTCCTAGGAACAGGGGTAAAAATCTTACTCAGACTGAGTATCCATTGAAGTCTGACCAACTGCTGTTATTTCACACCCACTAATTTACACTCTCTTTGAAGTAACAATAAAGTGGTCACTTGAAGTGAGAGTATGACCTGAGGGGTTTGATCATGGTCAAATTCAATTTGATCTTTAACTAATCCTATCATATAGATATACAGGATGTAACATAACCTGTGTTTATCTTTAAAAGTTAACTTTAGTTTACATTTCAAAACAGCTTGGTGAATGAATTCTAATAATTCATTTAAATTGATATTTTTATAATATTTTCATATTTCAAAGACTTTTCATTTATGATATGACACCTTCTTGACATTTGTTTGTAATAAATCACTGTTATATATAACTGTTATAATAATAATAATAATAATAATAAAAATAATAATAATAATAATAATAATACATGTAACTTTATTTGCATCATACAACATACAGCTTATGCCACAATCAAAAATACAGAATTACTTGTAATGTTTTATTGGTACCTGGTGGAAAAATGTTATTAAAATATTTATTGTTTTGTATTTACATTAAATTTAAGTGTGTACTTCAAATCTGAATTTATATTGTACCCCCGCCATTAAATTATTTTTAAAAAGTCATGATCTTTTATAGTTAAAACATTTTTAAAAAAAACATGGACTTATTTGAAGGCTAAAAACAAGACTCTTCTGGTGTTTCCCCACTGAAACACACAGATGGATTTACATTCAGTGATAGACAGACCAAAGTAGAAATCCTTAACAATCAGTTTCAGTCAGTATACACAAAAGAAGACCTATCAAACCAACCGGACAAAGGAGAGAGTCCATACAGATGCATGGCAGATATTATAGTTGACCCAAGAGGGGTCCACAAGCTTCTGACCTCACTTAAACCACACAAAGCAACTGGTCCAGATAAAGTGCCAGCACAGTTCCTTAAGGAATTTGCACCGGAACTCAGCCCTCTGCTGACAAGTATTTTCCAGTTATCCCTAGACCATGGTCAAATTCCAGATGAATGGAGAAAGGCATCGATTGTACCACTGTACAGGAAGGGTGACAAACATCAGGCCCCCAACTACCGTCCCGTATCCTTAACATCCATTACATGTAAGGTTCTGGAACATATAGTGCATAGCAATGTCATGGACCACTATGACAACCACAATATCCTAGCTGACCAACAACATGGATTTAGATCCAGACGATCATCAGAAACACAGCTTATCATCACCATACAGGAAATAGCCAAAAGCCTTAACTCTGGGAAACAAGTTGATGTGATATTACTGGACTTTTCCAAGGCGTTCCACAAAGTTCTACATCAACGTTTACTACACAAACTAGATTATTATGGCGTGACAGGAACTACCAACAAGTGGATCCGGGACTTTCTCTCCTATAGATCTCAAGTAGTCACACTTGAAGGCACCACCTCAAGCACAGCAGACGTCATATCTGGCGTTCCACAAGGGACAGTGCTAGGTCCATTATTTTTCTTGACCTTCATTAATGATATGCCTGAAGTAACAGACTCAGATGTATGCCTATTTGCAGATGATTCACTTCTTTTCCTTAAGATCAACAGTCCTTCAGACTCACAGACCCTCCAAAAGGACCTAACAGCTCTTGAAAACTGGGAACACACTTGGTAGATGGCTTTTCATCCAGAGAAATGCACAGTTTTACTATTTCCAACAAAAAAGACTCCTCTCATCAACAAGTACAGACTTCATGACCACATACTCAACAGGGAAGATAACAGCAAATATCTTGGTGTGACCATTAGTGAAGATCTGCGATGGGATAGACATATTTTAAACTTCACTAAGAAAGCCAGTCGTTCACTAGGTTTTATTCAAAGAAATCTGAGAGGCTGCAAACCATCTGCAAAATAATCTGCTTACCAGACTATTGTAAGACCAACTGTGGAATACGCCTCCACAATATGGGATCCATACACCAAGAAAAATGTCACCACAATAAAAAGTCCAAAGAGCAGCATGTTTCGTGTGTAATAACTATAAAGATTTCACAAGTGGCAGTGTATCCAGTATGCTAAACAACCTAGGCTGGGAAACATTACAACACAGGCGAACTAAAACAGGCTTTCCATGATGTACAAGATCAGCCATGATTGGTGGACATCCCTGTATGTAAATACCTAAACGTTGCTGATAGACGAACTCAAGGCTCCCATAAATAACTCCAACCACCAACAGGTCGAGAATGCTACAAAAACTCTTTCTTCCCACGAACCATACGACAGTGGAACAACAGCAACTTCATCAGAAGAATTTAGGGTCATGCTGACAGGCTCCCAGTTCGCCACAAGGCCTTCCTTCACCAGTAGCACAGTCAATACATTTATGTTTTTAATTATAAATATGCCTAAAAAGGTTTTTAGCTGCCTTGCCATGCGTTGAAGTACTTACACTCATTGATGAGGCCTACTCCTGTACCGGAAAAAGAAGAAGAAAACATGTACAGAATTCTTTAAGGGCAGTTATAATGCCCTTTTTGTTTTTAAATTTTGCATTGTTTCAAGCGTTAGTAGATGTAGGAGCAGAAAAGAGAGAGAGAGAGAGAGAGAGAGAGTTGATGTATTTTCTTCATTTAAAAATCATTAATTTAATAACATGGACTGATATTCAACATCCGACATGGTAGGACTTTTTACCACAATTGATTAAAATACATGTACTGATTTCACAGAAATGTCCAAAACTGATTAAATTGTCATTTTTAGGCTATTTCTTCAGTCAAATAAAAACTTTAATGGTACAAATAGAAGTCCTCTCAAAATGTTATCTGTAAACATGTACTCCACTGTACAATGTATACCACTAACTTACATACCCTAAAGCTATGAAGTTAAGAAGTAACAGTAGTTTTAAGTTGGTCATTCCTTAATGGTTATTTAATAATGGGTTAATGTTTATGTATTGATAGGGGATTAGTATCCTACTGTGAGTCAGAGCAAGAGAAAAATCGTAGGTATACCCCCTATTCCTAGGACTGTATAGACAGTTGGTCTCTATATATTCCTCCTGATTCTTAACACAATTATAAAGCAAGGGGACCTTAAAACCGGTTGTAATATACAGGTAGTCGTATATGAAGGTACTCACTATAGCACTTATTTTAATGTATAAATTGTTATGTACTCCTAAATGATTTTTCATTTATATCGAGGTGGTCATGTCAGTTATTCGATTGAGGAAACCGGAGTAAACCACCGGTGAGCAAACTTTCTCGAACTCGGATCTGTGGCGTTGTATTCGAATCTAGGCGTTGATAAGCGCTGTGATCTTTGATAGGAGTTTCCACGATTTTGTCATCGAAGGGAACTTATGATGCAAACAATGCAACTATAATAATACATGTATATAATATTGCTATAAAAATCTGTTAGAAGTTTGTAATGCAACGAGACATAAAAAGACTAAAAACTAATTCTGGTTTTATTATCAACCGGTATAATCACAGGCACAAATATTACAGCCGAACTCATCTTTTTTGTATTTTGGTGGATTTCCGCAATTTAAAACACAAAGTATTTTGTAACATTGGTGTCCTGTTGTTTTTGTTAAGGAAGTTGTTGAAGGAGGTGAAGTAGCTGAAAGTACAAGTAATAACACATACAAAAAATTTTTTTGATCAAAACACGGTATTTGTTACTTTATAAATTCACAGGACTGAAGGATTTTGAGTTGACTGAAAAAAATTAGTTCGAGTTAAAGAACATTATTTTCGTTGAGTTTTCACCCAGGGACCTAAAAGATATCCGTGTTCGAGATAACCGGAGTTATTTTGGTTAAATAAAGAAGAGACTCATTCCGGACTTTTTAAAAAGTTCGATTTATCAGGAAATTCGTAATTTCTGAGTTCGAGCTAAAGAGATTCAACTGTATGTTGTAATAATTACCTCCAGTCCATAATATGTCCCATTCTGTTGATTAGTGATGCATTAATTGTTAATTGATATATATTGTTAAACGCCCAAGTCACGATTATTAAAATAGATCGACACAGCTACAGATGAAGTGACAGGATTTTTTTGCATTCAGGACAATATGCTTTATAACGACTTCCGTAACATGGGGGACGGGGTCGGTTTTAAGGTCTCTTCCGGACATAGTGACTTTAAGTTCTAAATAACGAGTGCTTGGTTTCTGGTGGAAGTTCACGTGTCTAACCTTACTTGTCAGTTCTAAAGTTTTTACTTTGCTTCTGGATTGTGAATCGAACACGGATAAGTATGTTTGTTTTTGATTACTACCTTTTTCAATTCTTGACAATGTCTGCCGATTTTCTGGATCGTGACTGTGGGATTTTGCAGACATTTTTTTTATTTTTCTTTATTTAAAAGAATTAAATTCCATAGCGCATATATACGAACTTCTTCGTGCACCCCTGTTATCGTGTGTTTGTGTTTTTCTAGACATGTAAATAAAATATGCGGTTTAGTGTCTCAGTGCACACTATAAAGCCATGGGTAAAATTTAAAAAAAAACAAAAAAACACATCTAGCAGATTTATAAAACTTTTACCATTTGAAGTGAATTAATTTAGTAAAATACATACCGTCACATAAAGATATTGAGTAGTCACAAACTTGGCAAAAATTATTATCATATGACCTACAATATACCGGACACGACGATGGTACTGGTAAACAACCTAAAATATAAATACTTCGGGAGTTAAACACCGTAAAAAACGTATTTTATCATTTTAATTGAGCGTATGTTTACACTGCAGACTATTTGTTATAAACAGGTGGAATGATTGCCCCTATTTGTACTACGACCATACCACTGGGAGGAATTTACTCCAATACCACATTTTAAGGAACGTTATATACTCACTGGGCTCAATATTAATTTTCTTGTCATGTTTTGTCAAGTTTTAACGTTTTCCTATTTATTTACTAGTATTGTTCTGTGTTCTTGGATTTATTGGTTTTTGTTTTACAGTTGTAAACTCCCTTGCGTTGTTTTGTTACTGTTGTTTTGCAGTATTATTTTTCATTTTTAATTTCAAAATCCTTATCAGTGAGTAGAAATGTTGATGCTGATATTCTTAATACATGTACATGCAATGTACTAAATTAATGCTTGCATCTTATGAACTTGAAGCTACATTGATTATGTTGTTACTACGTCGTTAGTACGCTATGTAATGCAGTGACCGGCTGTTGCAAACCACAGTCTAACGCATCAAAACGCCTCCCTTCCTCCAAGTTCGAATCCCAATCGGTCAGATCCTAGTGCGGGACTGTGTGTCAGTTCTTCATTCTCCACTGTGAAATTCTATCATTCAAATCACGATCAGACTTTGGTGCTCGAAAATGGCGGGATCGCCAATTACAGAAACCAAACACAGTTTTTGATTACGTCACGGCCGAAGCTACTCCCGCCAAAAAACTGCCAAACATTTTATAGAACCCTAAAAGTTGCATGCTGAGATAGAGATATTTGACAAATATTCATCACCTTATTGTTAAACTTTCGACAGGACTGTACTGTATTATGTTACCTTGTGTTGTCGTTGTTGCTGGTTGATGTTTTGTTATTCTGCCTACTACTGCCGTTGTACTACTGTGATCTTGTGTTACTGGTTTTGTGATGGTGTGTTTATCTGTCACTGTGGTTGTGTAGTATTATATTACCTTGTGTTGTCCTTGTTGCTGGTTGATGTTTTGTTATTCTGCCTACTACTGCCGTTGTACTACTGTGATCTTGTGTTACTGGTTTTGTGATGGTGTGTTTATCTGTCACTGTGGTTGTATAGTATTATGTTACCTTGTGTTGTCGTTGTTGCTGGTTGATGTTTTGTTATTCTGCCTACTACTGCCGTTGTACTACTGGGATCTTGTGTTACTGGTTTTGTGATGGTGTGTTTATCTGTCACTGTGGTTGTATAGTATTATGTTACCTTGTGTTGTCGTTGTTGCTGGTTGATGTTTTGTTATTCTGCCTACTACTGGTGTTGTACTACTCGGATCTTGTGTTATTGGTTTTGTGATGGTGTGTTTATCTGTCACTGTGGTTGTATAGTATTATGTTACCTTGTGTTGTCGTTGTTGCTGGTTGATGTTTTGTTATTCTGCCTACTACTGCCGTTGTACTACTGGGATCTTGTGTTACTGGTTTTGTGATGGTGTGTTTATCTGTCACTGTGGTTGTATAGTATTATGTTACCTTGTGTTGTCGTTGTTGCTGGTTGATGTTTTGTTATTCTAACTACTACTGCCGTTGAACTACTGGGATCTTGTGTTACTGGTTTTGTGATGGTGTGTTTATTTGTCACTGTGGTTGTGTAGTATTATCTTACCTTGTGTTGTCGTTGTTATTGCTGGTTGATGTTTCGTTATTCTGCCTACTACTGCCGTTGTACTACTGGGATCTTGTGTTACTGGGTTTGTGATGGTGTGTTTATCTGTCACTGTGGTTGTATAGTATTATGTTACCTTGTGTTGTCGTTGTTGCTGGTTGATGTTTCGTTATTCTGCCTACTACTGCCGTTGTACTACTGGGATCTTGTGTTACTGGTTTTGTGATGGTGTGTTTATCTGTCACTGTGGTTGTATAGTATTATGTTACCTTGTGTTGTCGTTGTTGCTGGTTGATGTTTTGTTATTCTGCCTACTACTGTTGTTGTACTACTGGGATCTTGTGTTACTGGTTTTGTGATGGTGTGTTTATCTGTCACTGTGGTTGTATAGTATTATGTTACCTTGTGTTGTCGTTGTTGCTGGTTGATGTTTTGTTATTCTGCCTACTACTGTTGTTGTACTACTGGGATCTTGTGTTACTGGGTTTGTGATGATATGTTTATATGTTACTGTGGTTGTGTAGTATTATCTTACCTTGTGTTGTCGTTGTTATTGCTGGTTGATGTGTTGTTATTCTGCCTACTACTGGTGTTGTACTACTGGGATCTTGTGTTACTGGTTTTGTGATGGTGTGTTTATCTGTCACTGTGGTTGTATAGTATTATCTTACCTTGTGTTGTCCTTGTTCTTGGTTGATGTTTTGTTATTCTGCCTACTACTCCTGTTGTACTACTGGGATCTTGTGTTACTGGGTTTGTGATGGTGTGTTTATCTGTCACTGTGGTTGTATAGTATTATGTTACCTTGTGTTGTCGTTGTTGCTGGTTGATGTTTTGTTATTCTGCCTACTACTCCTGTTGTACTACTGGGATCTTGTGTTACTGGGTTTGTGATGGTGTGTTTATCTGTCACTGTGGTTGTAAAGTATTATCTTACCTTGTGTTGTCGTTGTTGCTGGTTGATGTTTTGTTATTCTGCCTACTACTGTTGTTGTACTACTGGGATCTTGTGTTACTGGTTTTGTGATGGTGTGTTTATCTGTTACTGTGGTTGTATAGTATTATGTTACCTTGTGTTGTCGTTGTTGCTGGTTGATGTTTTGTTATTCTGCCTACTACTGTTGTTGTACTACTGGGATCTTGTGTTACTGGTTTTGTGATGGTGTGTTTATCTGTCACTGTGGTTGTATAGTATTATGTTACCTTGTGTTGTCGTTGTTGCTGGTTGATGTTTTGTTATTCTGTCTACTACTCCTGTTGTACTACTGGGATCTTGTGTTACTGGGTTTGTGATGGTATGTTTATCTGTCACTGTGGTTGTATAGTATTATGTTACCTTGTGTTGTCGTTGTTGCTGGTTGATGTTTTGTTATTCTGCCTACTATTCCTGTTGTACTACTCGGATCTTGTGTTATTGGTTTTGTGATGGTGTGTTTATCTGTTATTACGGACGTTACTCCTGGAGAACTATTACTGCTCAGGTTAGCCGTCTGCTTACTTGTGACAACATTTACTGTTGATGGCGCTGGAATGAAAGTCTTAGCTTCAATAAACTGTTTATTAGTAAAATGTTACATATACCATTCAGACGAGCAAAGTGTAATATTATTTTAATAACACTGAAAGTGCTTTGCTAAACAGTAAAATTAGTGTATTTTAGAGTTGGATATAGACACAAGATGAAAAATAAATCAGATATTACACAGTTTCTAACGTATCTAGTATATTACAAAGTTAATTGTTTCTGATAAAACGGTATGTTATTATTCAAATGTGATTGTTAAACGTATGGGAACTAAGATTTAGCAACCTTTTCTCACATTTTCACTAATTCCGCATATGAAAAAAATCACTTTTGTCAAAATTTCTTTTCTTAGTCTTGTGACCAAAACGTGGTTCGTCAAAACTATTGTTTTACAAAGTTCACACAAGCTGGCTCTTCTGACTTTTAAGCTGTTCTTGTATTTGTCAGGGTTATCCCGTCTACTAATTTCTCAAGTAAATTACTGAATGGTGTTTACGTCCTGGTCAAGACTATTTTAATTTATATTAAGACGTTACAAGCTATTGGTAAAGTGATATAATTTTTACCATTGCCATGCACTCAGGCTTACGTTTTATTATGCCACGCCTACTGTATTGGCCACTTAACACAAACTTCGGTTTTTAAGGTGACCTTAACTAGTATTTCTAAATGTCGAATGTTTGATGACAGAACAGTCACTGGCAATTTCAAGTCTTGATAGGCCTGGAAAATGCCCTTACACTGACATCCCACATACGGAGAAAGCACTCTACCAACTGAGTCACCTAAGTGGTTACATTGTTACACGTTAAGGTTAATTCAATACAATTGTCTATTGTTGCAATGTAGAAGTGAGCGATACACATATTATCCGTTTATACTCACTCGTACACAGACTTAGCTGGCATATAGCACACCCATCTTCTGTGAAGGTGGAACATCCCGGTGGACAGTTTAATGGATAGGATGGGCAAGCTTGAATTTGAAAATATAGTTTTCTATGGAAATTAAGTAATGATTTAGCTTTCCGTTAAATGTATATTGGTTTAAGGTATTACTTTGTGTTATGTAACTATATGCTGCACTAACTTTTTGTTGGAGTTTTTGACAGACAAAAACATATTTATTGTGTTTGAGAGTATAATTTTACAGAAAACAATCAGTTTACCAATGGACAAAAACTGTGGGGCATTGGTTGCTGATTTGATTCTTTATTCCTTTTAAGCAGAATGTATGCAAAACCTTGTTATACGCGGAGAGAAGACTTTTGCCAAATCATTAAACTCCACATACATATACCGCTCTAACATTGAATGATCCTAAATTTGGAGATTATGTAAACATCATTTATAATAGTAGGATACGATTGAATCTTCAAGTTCTGCTGCATATTTAGACTTGTACGTCAATTATGACGCCCACGAAAGGCAATATTTAAAACTGTATGACAAACGTGATGACTTCAACTTTTCTATGGTCAACTTTCCTGTTTATGCAGTAATATACCTGCTTCTCCTGCTTATGATGCATTTGCGTCCCACTACGGGAACTTTATAGAACGAAGCAAGCTGCTTACAAATATATATTCCAAGCCAAGGTTTTTTCAGAGACCTCAAAAAGTTTTATGGGCATAATCACAGTATCCTTGACAAGTATAACGTCGCTGTGTCCAGGATTGCCTTGGATATATTTGACGTCCCTATAATTCCATGTTTCTTTTACTCAATTTTCCTTCAGAATTCAAAACGGATAAACATTGACTTAGGTTAGAGCCTTCAGCAACTTTGTGTTAGTAACTACATGTAACTGATTCAAAAGGAATTTATTTTTTGTAAAATATATACAAATATTTCCAAACACGAATTTTGACGCATTAACTTCGGTCTTGTGAACATTGGGTTGGTTGATGCAACAATTTTGAGAGCGAATTCGGGACGGAAACAGGACTCTTCTCGCCTTTATCTTCGATCTTGTGAACATTGGGTTTGTACATGCAACAATTTTGAGAACCAATTCGGGACGGAAACAGGGCTCTTGTCGCCTTTATCTTCGATCTTGTGAACATTGGGTTTGTACATGCAACAATTTTGAGAGCCAATTCGGGACGGAAACAGGGATCTTTTTCGCCTTTATCTTCGGTCTTGTGGACATTTGGTTTGTTCATGCAACAATTTTGAGAGCCAATTCGGAACAGAAACAGGGCTTTTGACGCCTTTATCTTCGGTCTTGTGAACATTTGATTTGTACAGGGCTCTTGTCGTCTGTATCTGTTATGTACATTGTATTAAATAGTGTTTGTAATAACCAATGTACTAAACAAACAAATCCAGCATATTGGATTTGTTACTTAGATGTATAATATAAAAATCCATTGTTAAGTTACACGTTATCTAGATTTATATTACCTTTTTCGGTGGTAACAGGATCGGGACTGTTGGTATATAATGTTAATGTAGATGCTGCAATGTTAAATAGTTAGTGTTAATGTTAAAGTAGGAGCCAATGTGTGCGATAGTTGGTGCTTATGTCAAGTAAATAATAATGGAATAAAAAGATTAACATGTGATTACTCAAACTAATAATAATGCAAAAGGTAAATAAATTATAATCCTTTTGAAGCAGCAAGGCGTTGTCATATCTTAACACAGGGGCGGATCCAGGATTTTTGAAAGTGGGGGTTGAGAATAACTAGTACATCAATGCTAGGTGCGGGGTTCCAGAGACGTGGGGTCTAGTAAACGCGATCCGAAACAACACGTATACAGAAACGGGTTATTACATTAACCTATGGGGGTCACATAAGTCAAAAGCTTAAGCTCTCTCTCTCTCTTTTAAATATTTCAAGGGGGGGGGGGGGCTGCAACCTCCGCAACGCTCGCCTTAAATCCGACACTGTAACATGACCGGCCTTTAGGTTGTTACTGGTAAATTTGACACAACATCGCTTTGTCTGTAATAGTCAAATTTCATCTGTACAGTACAGTTGTGTGTTAGAGAAAAGAGTATTTTTTAAAATTGTTGAGGAAATCAAAAAAATGCTGACACGGTGTCACTTTTCGTTGTCATATAAATTCGTACATTGCTTTATCTGACAAGATGCAAAAACATTGTGTTATAACTGGATTAACATTTTTATAAACAAAACAATGATTATATAAAGCTAGGTATTTATCGCATATACAACATAATAATTGTATCTCAATTACAATATTATATGCTTCTGTCGAAAAATGGTAAAGTTTAACAATGACAAACAAACATGCTAATCCATGTTTAAATCACAAACTCAAATCAAAAGTAGGAACCAGCATCCCAAGTTAAACACGTTGATTTCCACAAGGGGGGATTAAACAGGTGCTCCGGAAGGGTAAGCACTTCCTGTTTAGCACAAACTTGAGAATGAAAGGAACATGGAACTATGGGAAGTCAAATATATCCAGGGTAATTTTAGATACATAGAAATCATACTTTTCGAACATATTGTTATGACGGTCATATAAAATAAGTTATTTATCACACATACAACAGGGTAGCTGTATATAATACTTACTGAACTAGTTTTAATTTTACAACAATATACTGACCATTAAAATAAAAACAAATTCTTTATCAGTAATGCTTAGGACAAAATTTTTAAGATGCTGAAAATATATTAAAAGGACAAAAATATTCTTCACCAAATTTAGCTTAGAGAATACTTTGCATGAGGGAGTATATAACTTAGTTTTTGACGAACTTAAGATTTTAACTAGCAGCAAATTAAGACAATAGTATATGGCAATTAAAATACATTATACAATTAATGTATTGTAAAAAAGCAAAGTTTACCAATTATGATACGCGCTAAATTAAATACTTACTGACACACAGAGACAAATCACATACCCAACACCAGTTATTACCAAATGTTGCGCATCCTTTAGGACAATCTTCAGGGAAATGTGGACAAGCTAAAAAGATTGAAAAATTTCTAAAATGTTTACACTACCTTTATGTTATTATTTTTATATAATAACAAAAATAATCCAACATTGTATAATTTTGAAGTGAAAGATATATTTGACGTTGTCAAGGACCACAGATTAACAAGGACACCGCTGAACGGGCGAAATACGCTCGTCAATGTCTAAAATTTAAACGAGATACTGGATCCAAAGAACCATAACTACAATTTTGCGAAAAGTTGAAACTGGATATAAGAACCATCCTTATATGTTAAACAATTTCGATTTGTTGGGAAACTATACCAAATGTTAAAAAGATTGAATAAAAATTAAATCAAACGTTTCTAACATTTTTTACATTAGGACCTTATTTTGCCTCAAGGTCCATTAGGTTCTCAACTTCTAAATATTTTATGCAATATTTCCAATTGTCGATATGCACATCTTCATATGGTCCCTATAACATATGTCCGATTCTTAAACATTCAGTCTAAAACTGTGGGACAAGTTTCACCCACTGGACATTATTCACAAGATACCAGAATTCATACATGAACAAGACGGCTGAAAGCCATCCTATAGCACTGTAATCACACCACTAGATATTTACACCAGTGTCGTTGTAGAATTTTTATCTGTTGTCACAATTAACATTTTATTTTTTTTGATAGGTTTTGGAAATAGTAAATACATGGTCATTGACGGTGAATAAAGGTCGTATTTGGTGAGGGTGAGAAAACGTGTAAAAAGCGAGGCTCTGCCGAGCTTTCTACACGTTTTCGCCCCCGAGCCAAATACGACCTTTATTCACCGTCAATGACCATGTATTTACTTTATCCTGCAACAGATACGTCCTAAAATTATAATTGTAACTGCGTGTTATCCATCTGTTTGACTTGTTTGTTTACACTCCAAGCGCAAGGATACAAATGTTTACGTGACGTCACGCTACCCCATCACACCCGTACTTGTCATTTTCGCTCAGCCCGACGTTCAAGCACATGTAGTTTTCAATTATTTATTTTTGAATCATATTTTTATTACTACTTGTATTTTTTTTTTTAAATCAATCTTTTTTTAAAATAAAATTTCTGAATTTATTGATCATGTTTATTATACTGTGTTTTGTTTACATTGAGAATAGGGTTCATTTGGGTCAAAGGTTACGTCAAATGTTGAATGGAAAAAGTAGTGTCGTAACTGTAACGTCACAGTTAGCGCGTGGCTTTATTGGGTCAGTGACCGAATAAAGATAATGTTTATCCGGCAGGCTTTATGATGTCAATGTACACGTTAGTTGCAGGATAAATATATTTACAGTGTTCTAATTTAATTTTTTTTCACTATACATGTATTGAATAACCATGCAGAAAATCTGTATATTGTATTATGAATGTATATAACAATTATGTAGAATTATGATATTTCATGTTTGCTTTACAATAATAAAAAAAATATAATTTTCTTTTCTTTTTTGGCAGTTTTATTATTAACTATTTTCCGTATTCAGGGTGGCATCGGTGGTTGCCAAGTTCATGTTTTTAAGTTGCATATTTCCTTCTTCTAAATAAAATTCTGTTTTATAGTTACTTTCTTTATGTCATTATACTGAATTGCATGATGACTGATAATATTGATATTATTTTATTTGCTGTAAACATCAATAGTTATACTATTTCATTAAGACACTATGACCAACAACCACAATGTGAGTGTTCCATCAATAAGAAATAAGGTAACGTTCTAATGTCTTTATTGCAAACTATAATGGGTTGTCTCAAATTGCATAAAAGGCGAATCCAGTTCATAAAGACATTGGAAAATTACCTTATTTTTTTATTTACAATATTTATAAAAATTATTTTTTTTGTCTCGAATTTTCCATATTAATTAGATAAATGTTTTGAAATGCGCAATTGTGTACCTCATTAAAAGGCTCCTGTCAGTCAACGAGACCATTGGACATGTGACGTCATCACGTCAGCGCGTGAAGCAATGTCTATGAAATTGCAAAGTATAGTCGATGTCAAATACTTCAAAGATATTGCGATTGTAAGCATTACCCTCCAGTAATTTTCGTATTTTCGTATCTCGGATAAAAAAGACCGTCATCAAGATTTTGTAAGATATGTGACGTGCTTTTACGATCACTGAGTATATATTGAAAACGTAAAACGTAATTAAAGTATATACAAAATTTCTATAAAAATACACCTATCAATATCAATACGAGACTGATACTGAAAAACTATTAAATTTTATTTGGTGATTAAGCACACGCTTACAGTGGAATTTAACATTTAGTAAGAATTGGATCCAGCTGGAGTGAATAGTCATATGTTCATGAAGTGATAAAATTAATACAAGTACAAAATGAGTACAGGGCAGTATATAATGGCCATAGGATACAAGTATAACATAATATATGTGTTACATGCATAAGATGCCTTGTTCACGGCATTATTTATGTTGATTACCTAAATTTATTAACAACTGTGGTGTTATTACCAGCATTACAATACTGTTTTCCACAAAAGTTCACGGTGTCCCGTAGGGAAAGACTTGTGGCCTTACAACATATGATTATAATCTTAAAAGTTCTTAAGCTAGTTGAGGAAATTATTTGAGGTCGTAAATTGTAAAAATGGGAGTGGAAAAAACGAAAGCACTATTTCACTATTTGTCATTTGCACGTGTCGTGCTGATCCGATAATGAATATACTAGTAATTGTTTTTTCAAAATTTATACTTTTGAAACTTTGTTTCTTAGTTATGAAATTTTAATGACAAAAGTGTATTTTTAAGAAACATTTTCCTCTTTCTTTTGTATAGTATGTTCGTCAAATACATTACCAGGAGTTGTTGTGGTTTTTAAAGTCGTTACACGTGATGTTGACTTCGGGGTAGATGTTGTTGTTGGACTTGAAGCTATCGATGTGGTAAAGGAATTGACCATTGATAATACACCCGTGCTTTGTGTAGAGTAGGGCTTTGTCTGAGTTTGTGTTCCAACATTTGAAGTGCTGTTAACTAGATACAAACTTCGAAATTATAAAAAAATATGAAACACACACACACATACATACAAACTTTCTACAGAAGTTATTAAGTGATAAAAATCCTTCATAAATTTAAGATTAAGGGTCATTTAAGTAGGAAAATTCAAGCGAAAACCATTTGGTTGAACAGCGTGAAAGAGGGTTATAATAATGAAATTACCTACAAAAGTGTGAAGATTTATAAATAAAAATAAAGTAGGAATTGATAATTTAAGCAATTTTAAAAAATTTAATGCATTTTTTAAAGAAAATTGTGCAAAAATACACGTGTTGGGGAAAATAGCGTACACCTTGTATAACGAATTGATTTTAAAAAATGAAAAGATATTAAGATAGTCAACGTCATAGAGCAGTGCAAAGGGGGTAGAGTTTGTTAAAGAAATACGAGGTTTTTTGAAAACTCGACAATTTACGGTTGAGGCTTTTTATGTTTTGTTTTCCTTTTAAAAATGCGTGTGTCAGGCGTGATAGTTCATATTCTAAGGCTACCAACGATCCAAGGGAAGATTATAAAAGCTAAGTTTGAATATTACTTGATTATTGCTGAGGCATATTCGGCTTTATATAGTTCATCATTGTTGAAACCAAACAATATTCACCTCAATTTAAATAAAACAGTATTGAGTGACCGTGCACTTTTAGTGACTTGTTGTATTTTGGATTAGTAGTGGCCTTAGAATATAAATATCACGCCTGTTACACGCATTTTTAAAAGGAAAATAAATCGTAGATAACCTCAACCGTAAATTGTCGAGTTTTCAAATACCTCGTATTTCTTTAACAAACTCTGGCCCCTTTGCACTGCTCTATGATGTTGACTATCTTAATATCTTTTCATTTTTTAAAATTAATTCATTATACAAGGTGTAAGCTATTTTCCCCAACACGTGTAATTTTGCACAATTTTCTTTAAAAAATGCAACAAATATTTTAAAATTTCTTAAATTATCAATTCCTTCTGTATTTTTATTTAAAAATCTCCACACTTGTGTAGGTAATCTCATAATTATACCCTTATTTCACGCTTTTTAACGAAATGGTTTCACTTGAATTTTCCTACTTAGATGACCCTTAAGTTATTAAAAGGTACAGATAACATCACATTATATGTTATATCATTTTTCGAGTCCTTCTACGTATACTAATGATACACATTATGTCACACTTAATACGCCTGGCTTTTTATTAACCTTTCAACAGTTGAGTCGAGTGATAGTGTTTAACGTCCTAGTAAAGAATATTTTATTTATATCGAGACATCGTTAGCTATAGAAGAAGTTGCATAATTTTTGCCTGCGTGTTGCGCCAAATGCATTAAATAGCAGGGTTCTTTATCGTGCAACGTTTACCATGACACCATCCGAAAGAACCGTGACTTTTATTTCATAATACGTCTAGTGCTTGGCGAAAGAACAATCATAACCAACTTCCAAATCTTTGGTCAGATCCAGTCGCGGATAGAACCCAAAACCTCCCACTTACAGATCGAGCACTCAAGCAACTGAGGTACCACAGTTTTTTTCAACAGGCAAAACAGTTTGATACTTACCGGAACACAGTGACCTATCGCAAGTCCAGCACCAATTTGTACCAAATGTTGCACAACCTTTAGGACAGTCCTTTGGAAATGGCGGGCAAGCTGAAAAAACAAATAACTTTTAACTATATGTATTTATTAGCTAAAACAAAATCCTGACATCAAATGCTGTGCAAACATACGTAGCAATCCCTGTCCAAATCACAATCCAAAAGCAAATACAAATTTTGAAACTGGAGAATTAAGTTAAACAACGGAACAAAACCAGGTGAGTAAGCATCTCACCTCTTGCGCATGGTTAGCTAGCTACTGCCCACGTGCGTAATATTAGTAATAATCTATGTTTTTATTTTAAATATGCTTCAACAATGACATAAGTTTAATGTAAATTCTCAATGCAATGTCCGAAATGTTGGAGCAAACTTTTTTCACTACCATTTCAGATCAGTCACATCATTCTATAGACCTAATGAAGGTAAGACGTATTTACGGAATGTTTATGAAACACTGATGTGATTTCATATAAAGTGGAAATAATCATTCTTCAGAGACGTTAGAGGTATCATGTGGTACAATTGTGAAAACAATGAAATGTCACATACTCTAACACATAAGTCATTCAAGTATCATTTAATAGTGAAATAACTTCAATAAGGAAATGTCGCATATTCTTAACCATAAGCGAAATGTGACATACTCTAAACCGTACGTCATTTAAATATCTGATATTTAGTAAAATTACTTTACCTACTGTGGTTGTTTCCATTGTGATTCCTCCAGTATTGGCATTATTCGTAGAGAACACGTTCTGTAGTATGGTGGAAACAGTCTGTGGAACGTAAGTTGTAGTTTTAGACATTGTGCCTATTGTTGAAGCAGTTGTCGATACAACGGGCATTGACGCACTGACATTTGGCAACATTGGAGAAGAAGTAAATTTGGCTGCTGAAACCGTGCTGTTTGTTACGAAATTAGAATTTGTATCTGTTCTGTTAGATATATAAGTTGGATTTATTGTCGATAACGTTCCTGTTGTATTATTGTTAAACATGTTACTTATCATGTTCCCCTGACTGACCTGACTGACGGTAGTTTCATGTTTATTCGTTACCAGTGGTGTATATACACTTGTATTGTTATTGGAAGCAACAGTTGTCGTCATCAGTGTACTTGAGATGTTAACGGGTATATTATAAGTGTTCCTAGTTTGAATAACTTGTGAAGATGGCGAAATAGTAGTAGTATTAACACTGACAGATTTACTGGGTTGGGTAAATAGTGGACCTGGTGTTGTTAATTGTGTTCCCAATACATGTGTGTTATTTCGATCAATAGATACAGTTTTTGATGAAGAAGACATCGTGAATACGGTAGTGGAACTTTTGGTAATATTAAGTACAGCCGCCGCTGTGGTCATTACACTACCAGTAGAGTTTGCTATACCAGAGCTGTTTTTAAAATTCTGTACAGGTGTTGTGCTCAACAGGCTGCCAATAGACTGTCCAATGCTGTGGTTACTTGTGGTAGTTATATTATTTGACAGAGTAGAATATGTAAATGCATGACTGCTATTGACCATTGTAGTGGATTGATTTGTATTTGTGTGAATGGACAACGTTGTTGAATTTCCAAAAATATTTGTAGCAGAAGGAACACTTGTTGAAATCAATGAGGACGATGACCAATTTCCTGACGATTGTGTAACGTATTGTGTATTTTGTGTCAAATTGTAAGAAACAGATGGCGATGAAAAGGGATGAATTGTTTTCGTGGTTGATACATTCCTGGATGAATTATTACTAAAAGCAGACGTGGATGAAGATGAGTTTCCGTTTCCTGACGGTATGACAGTTGTACCCGTATATTTAAATGATGTCTGATTTCCATATACACTTGCACTTGTTTGTTCACTCGTTCCTGGGACAGGTGTTGTAGAACCGAACTTTGATGGCGAGGATTTGTTTTGACATTGGTACATTTCTTCTGGCGGTCCTGCAATTAACAAATGTTTGTCATTATGATAACTACACATAGATCTGGAAGCGACTGAACGTAAAACACCATCCCTCTACTCCAGTTTAGACTATATATTTAAATAAAACGTCTTTAGTATTGAGTAGTATGTTTTGTACATAGCTGTTCGACATTTTAATTTTACTTGTCAAGCTTTTTGTGGGTAAGTGCAAATTAACATTAGGCTTTTATAAGAATGACAACTTCCATAACATGCCTATAGACTAAACTAAATGGTTGTGATACTTATGCCATGTTTAAAACAGAAAATATACTCCAACTTGATTTTAGACAAAACACATACGGACACAGCAACTTAATATTTTATGATTATCAGAATGCATAAGGTCAAATGTAGCATAAAGTAATTCTGAATTATGGCATCGTGACTAAATAGGTAAGAAATGTTGTCTGCTATAGAAACTAAAGTATAAGACTGTAAGCTACCGAAAAAAAAAGAAAATAAATCATTTCTATTATTTTAAGGAATATAGACGGTAGGATAATAGTGTACAAAAGCTTACGGTAACGTCTGATAACAAAGATAAATATTCTACCTAAAGTTCTGCTATCTACAGAATGTCCGTTACATATGACAGTGTATGGAAACATTATCCAGTTATCACAAGGTGGCAATACTGTGTAGTTCTTTATAAATACAGCAAGTCTATAACAAAATTATATAAATTAAATTATAATAAGACATTAAACTGTACAATTAAGCTGATACAACATTCTGACGTAAGGTGTAATTATAAGTGTTACAGTTTCGCTACATTGGTGAGAAAATTAAGTTGCTTCTTTAAACTTCTTTATTTATGAAATGTAACCCGTGTTTGTCAGTTGACTTGCAAAGGTCGATGGTCGGTGTTTGTCTCTACTATCCAAAAGCTGACCACCTGTATTGTTGTAATTTTGAGTGGAAAGTAAAACTCATCACATAAATATTACATATGTATGTAAATATTACATTTTTTTATTCTTTGACTTGTTTGACATACCCTAACATAACATACTGTTATCTTCCAGATTCAAAAAAAAGAGAATGAAAACACATTTTGACGTATAATATCCTCTAACCCAACAACAAGCATCTAAGTTTTTTTAAAATAATAAAACCCTATCTTAGAAACGTCTTTATTAAGAGATGCCACGTCGTAGGAACATATGTTTTAGAATGGGGTTCGCAGTTGACCAACATGATCAACGCCATTAACGTTTTTCGGTCATTTTTGGAAAATGTTCAGGTCTCGAATTCCCGCATAAGGTCATTTTTATGGGGAAATTGATCTGATATTATTTCATATCCAATGGGTTTTTTTTTGTTCGGCCTAAACTTTAGGTTATCATGTGGTACAGCAGCGAACCTCATAATTATAAAGCTCACTTGTTAAATGAAGACTTCATTTGTTTTTGTATCGTTACAGTATCACCGATACGTGTACAGTCACCTCCACCTGATGACATGTATGGTTTGATGGCGGATTAGACCAGTCATAGAACCCATCTACGGCATACACGACCTAGAAACAAAACAGTTCCATTATTAGTCAGATAAGTTGATACATATCAGAAGCCAAAGTATTGAAAACATATCAGTGTTTTGTTTGTTTCTTCGTCTTCTTCTAATTATTATTATCATTTCTGTTATACTGAATTTACATTTTGTTTTATGGTAAATGATGCAATTCAGTATATTGATGGTCAATTTAAACCAATAAGATCTAGTTGTCAATTCTGCAAAAGGTTATTATGTCTAAAATGCAGTCATCTTTAATGCAAGTAAGGTTTTTGAAAATACTAATTTAAAAACGAGCATATGGAATTGCAATTGCTCTTGTTTTAGTGCATCAAGCTCAAATATAAATGATTACCGATCAACTGCATGTGTTAAGCAATGATGATGCTCATGTTTGCCAAAAAACGCTGGTGAAAACCTTCATCTTGATCAGTCTACTTCTTTATAATAGCATTTAATGTCAAGACGCTTTAGACAACTGATTCCGGATCAAATTCTGTGAAGATTTAAGAAACATAATGTGATTGTAGTTTAGAAAAAAAAAACCAAACCTTTAATCTAGAAACATTTGCTGTACCAAGGTGAACTTTGACTGTTAAATTCCTATCATTATTACATGTAGCTTCCATCCAAATCTTATATGGATTATGGTAGTTTAGTGTTAATGTATTAGCTGTTGTCGATACAGACTGTGTTGGTGTTGTCGTTAGATTTAAATGACTGCTCCCACAAACAGATGAGTAGTCTGAAAGTCAACATTACCTCCCCATAAATATATATTTAAAATAAATGTATGATATACGGAGAAACTTCGAATATCGATAAAATAAATTAGCAACTCTCAAGCGCATAATGTTAATTTGGTTGACTTACTATATGTGAATTTCACCAGATTTCGAAGTAGTGACATGATCAAGAGTTATCTATAACAATGTTGCACAAGTGATAAATGAGGTTGTAAATGGCGGGTGTAGCTTACTAGATAGGAGATGCTTACCCCATTTGAACACCCGGTCTCACTTCCCTGCTGGAATCTTCACGTGTTCAACTTTACTTGATAGTTTCAACGTTTTTTCTTCTGTATTGTGATTTGGACATAGATAAATTTATTTGTGTTTTTTATTGTAACGCCATAAAAAGTGATTTAAATTGGGTTTTTAAAATAGGATGCGCCGAAAAAGAAATAGAAAAGGAACCAACAAAAAAACCTGCAACCTTTGTTGCAAAACGCCTAACATTTCCGCGTTTTTTGTTTATTGGGCTTTCCATTTTATGCCAGATTTAAACGTCTCAATTTAAAAATTATACCAATTTTAATTTTACAGCACTAGACGCCCGTTTCAGAATTTGTAAATACAACAATAAAAGTAAAACTAAAAATCAGTACATGTACCTGTTATCCTGTTACCATCACAGTTTATAGTATATGGGTAAGCAATCCAGTTGTCACATGGAGGAAAATGGTATCGTTTCCTACATGTACCGTAAATCTACAGTAGAAAACAAAGTCTTGGACAGTGTTCAACTTAAATCAAACATAGTGTAAACACATCGTGTTACAGATTTTCAAGCCATGATCCACTAACGGTTGGGTTTGTAATTGGGACCAAGAATGTATGGGCTTCGTTTTTCAAAATTTAAGCTGAGAAAAAAGCATGAAAGCTAATTATGTTATCTTTTTTTACATTATCCTAATTGCACCTTCAGTCAGTAATTGATAGGTCTGCAGAGGTTTGTCGTTGAGACTGAAATCTCCATTATTTCAAATCCCTAGATACGCTTATGCTATCCAAGGCTAAATATTGAATGCTGATGAAAACATGGAATATTTTGAAAAGCGAAATCGAAAATGGGATAATTCTAGGATTACTTCTTACGTAGAAAATGTGAACTCATATTGAAATATTACATATTACAAATTTTACATAATTTTACAGCACTAGACGGCCGTTTCGGGAAACAAATTCTTATCAGTAGTGCTTGGACCAAAATTGTGAAACCTAACATTTCTTTCAGATGTTGAAAAAAGTATCGAAAGGACCAAAATATATTACTTGTTAAATGATGATTGTACAAGTTGTTTATGTATAGTCACTCTATCACCAGTAACAATACAATCTGTCCCGGACTGCCCACAAGTGTGTAGAACGGGAGGATTACTCCAGGAATAAAAATCTTCGATGGCATATTTAATCTGAAATATTAAAGAATACAGAAATACATAAAATCAGCACCCAAAGCCGATGTTTTACGATGAAACTAAACACAAATTACTCTATAAATGCCCTTATCGAGTACTTTACAATTTATCTGCATGCCATTGAACTGATAGATTGAAGGGATTTTACGTTTCAGGCAAGAATATTTTGTAATCATCGGAACGTCTCTTGCTCATGAATGCAAAGTGATTGTATTTTAGCTATACCACGCGCTCAGGGCAATGTGCAGAAAGGTTGTTATTGGGCATTCTACGCCTTACATCACAGTGTATTTGATTTTCAAGCCTCTTAGAGTCCATCGCTTTTATTTTTTAAAATACCGTACTTTACAAAAAAAAAAAAAAAAAAAAAAAAAAAAAAAAAAAAAAAAAAAAAAAACCAATCACTTCTTCTTTTTATGTCTTTTCACACCAATCATGATTCGAATCCCGGCTCACTACATATGAAGCCATTAATCTACAATTCTAACTGGGCTTCCGTAATTGATATTACACGTGTGGTACGTGAAATGTATCAAGATATTTTATTATATGGTACAATCCATATCACACGCGTTATCTGTCCGAAACAGTAATATCAGACAAATGGCTTTACTTTTGAGTAAAATACAACCAGCTGACTAAGCGCCGACCTACGGATCCAAGAGCCCCTCGTAGCCTAGATCGAATAAAAAAATGCGCAGATTCTAGTGCTTAAAAATTTAATGAAAGTCGCTGTATTTTTCGGTATACTCCACCAACCCTCCTGAACTAATTAACTGGGTAAAATCACTTCTCTCTTTGAGTAAAATGGAGTGAGAAAGATCCATTTTGATAAGGCTTTTTAGAGCTGCAAAAGCGCTATTATTTATGTGTTGTACCTGTTCTATTGAGGGTGGTTTTACACTTCCAAGATGTAAGGTAACGGTCAGATTTCCGGATTTGTTGCAGACTGTTCCATCCACACGTTGCCCTGGTGTTGTGTCTGTTCAGTGGGCGTGGCTGACGACTTATTGACAAGTGCACCGTTAATAGTGTGATTCTGAGTGTTACTGGTGGTGCTGTATTTAGCTGTAGCGTTGACTAATGGCGTGAATGTGCTACTAGAGATAGAAGTTCTGTTTGGTATTGTTGATGTTGTGGTTTGTTGTGCTGTTGTTGGGACTGTTGTTTCTGTTGTTTGTAAAGTCGTCGTCTCTGTTGTTATAATATTTGATGTTGTTGGGACGGTCGTTGTTGTATATACTGTTTGTGTATATTGAGGACACTTATTGAGATGATCTGAAGAAAAAAATATGATTGATACATGTATAAGTATAAATTGTTGCTAAGAAACTGATTCTCAAAACGTTAAAATTAAAAAAATCCAGCTCATGATCAGGAATTGTCAACGAGAAACTTTAGAAATAATATGATCGAAATTTTACTATAATACAACCAATAACTTTTTTCTAAAAATAAAAAGTTACATGTCTCCTTTATATTGTTATAAATTACATATAGAGACAAGGATTGTTGTGAACACGAGTTGACTTTAGACCTTGGTCTTGTTCTCGAATGGTTTTCATGTATATTGTATCATTCAAACTAAGGATTATTGGATCATGGGTTAGTAACATTAGGGTATTTTTTTAACTTTTATGGACCACTGACTGTAAAGTAATTGCAATTGTTGAGGAAATACCAATAGTACTCCAACCACGTCACTGGAGAAAAAAAACACTTCAGTGTCAGTACAAAGTCGGGTATTTGATAAGCTGTAGTCCCAATGACTTTCAAAAGTACTCTAACCACATTTCCAGACACAAAAGACCAATGTCAGTACAAAGTCGTGTATTTGTTAAACTGTAGTCCCAATGACTTTCAAAAGTACTCTAACCACACCACTGGACACAGAAACCAATGTCAGTTCAAAGTTGGATATCAATTTGATAAACATTTGTCCCAATATGAGCTATTTATTTTTTTCTTTAGATGGTTTAATATTAACTTTTATTGTCTCTAGTTTTTGGTTTGCCTCGCTCTAGTTAAAAACATATCCCGGATGAAAAAATGTTTATAACAGTGCCTGACTTACCGACTTCTAATCCGTTTACAGTACTTCCGTCACATCTCATGTAGTATGGGTAATCAAACCACAATTCACAAGGAGGTAACACGGTATGGGTCATAACATTGACTGCAAATCTAAAACAATGTGTAATTATATCGTATATTGATTGAGTTAATTAATGGTGTTTAATGTCCCGGTCAAAGATATTTTACTTATATTCAGACGACGTCGCCAGCTGTAGACGAAAGTGCAGAGATTTTGCATATGTGTTGCGTGGATGGCAGTACAAAACATGGCCGTTTATTGTGCCATGCCTAGCATGACACGGGACCTCTTAATTTTAACTTTCCATCCGAAAGAACCGTAAAGCCGAAAGCTTGGCGAAAGAACAGTCACTACCCACTTTCAAGTCTTGGGTCAGACCCGGTCGGGGTTCGAACCCATAACTTCCCAATTACGGAGCGAGCACTCTGAGGTAGTGAAAAGGTGTCGAAAATCGGCTGTCGAGTGGACGATATATATGTATAGCTAGTGACCGAAACCAACTAAAAAGGAAATAAACGCCGCAGGATAAACCAGCCTGGACCACAACAAAAACAGCAGCAAAGGACAGGCAAAAATAGAAAGATAGCGTTACGGCTTTATGCGCCTTCTGACGAGGATAGCATTAAGGTAAATGTAAGTGACCGAAAAACTAGTGCGGACAGATAGATAACAGTTGTCGATATATTGCTAACGAGGGGTCGATATTTTGCACCAGTTCGTTGCAGCTTCGTGTTAATCTTTCGACAAGTCTATACTTTACATATACGGTGTATTACAAATATTACATGTAGTGTTGGTTTGTTGTAATGCTCCGGTTTTATAGATATAGTTTTATGACATTTCAATATATTTGCTCTATTTCTGAACATTAAATTTGCTTGAGGGCCAGATGTCCGAGACGTGGTATAAAGCATGCGATAGCAGATCACAGAGTCTCTCACACACCTCGGTTCCAATCAACCTCGGACTTAGAGAACAGTGCGAGAATCAATGTGAGTATGTGAATGTCGAAGATGCCGTTTCTTGGTAATTCTGTTTCCTTCACCATTTCCAGACTTTCTCCCTCGACATTGATATTAGTGACATGGCGTAAAACACTCAATCAAAATTAAGTTAAGTTGAATTGAGTCATGGTGTTTAACGTCCCAGTCAAAATATTTCACTTATATCGAGACGTCGGCAGTTGTAGGCGAAGGTACAGAAATTTTGCCTGTGCGTTGCGCTGATGATATTATACAGCAGGGTTCTTTATCGTGTCAAGCCCATCGTGACACGGGACCTCGTTTATTTTAAGTTCCCATTCGAAAGAATGGGTGTCATTTCGTAATGCCGAGTGCTTGGCGAAAGAGCAGTCACTACCCACTTTCAAGTCTTGGGATAGACCCGGCCGGGGATCGAACCCACAACCTCCCACTTACAGAACGAGCACTTTACCAACTGAGCTACCTCATTAGTAGGTAATATTTGTATTATAATGTAATTGTTGTTAGGTACTCACTTGATATCATCATTATTAACTGTCTTCTTCATTGTCACGATATCGCCGGTTCTTTTACAATCTTCCCTTACACAATTCAACATAGGAGGTGGGTGTGCCCATGTATTATAACCATCAACTGCAAATTGTAGCTAACAAAAGCAACATAAAGTTTCAAGACCTTTTAAACTACACATTTTTAAACTTGTGATAGGTGGTATGCCGATGTATGATACCCATTAACCTGAAACTATAGCTGGTATTTACACTGGGAATGGGTGGGTGTGTCCATGTATTATAAAAATCAATTGCAAAGTATAACTAACAAAACGAACATATCCATTTCAGCTGTACATTTAAATGCTTGGGATGGGTTTATATGTCCATGTATAATATCCATCTGCAAACTGTAGCTGGTAATATAGGGTTATTGAACTGATATTGTAAAACGAGGGATAATATTTCACACTTTCACCTCAGACCAATAACCCTTTTATTATATATATATATATAAATTTTGTTTACTTCTTTCAAGTATTTCATCTAAAATATCATTTTGTAGTACAAAAAATAAATATTGCACCAGGTCTTGTAAATGGATATAAAAACTAAATATATGCAATATGATCACACAGCAGTGATGACGTTGACAACAGTAGTATGACGTCATAAACGATAGCGTCATGTGACAAAGCGTGCAGTATGAAAAAATTGATTCGGGAAACCTCAGACTGGAACAAAGTTAACGTGCAAATATCGATATTTATTGCACCCTAACACCTCGGGATTTATCGTTTAATTTCTATGCGAAGCATATATTGATATATAATAAAGCAACTACTATTATTAACATTTTATGAAAATACCTTGATGAGGTTATAACCCTGACCCTTAACTTCGGCTTTGCGTAGAAAACAATGCTAGAAAACTTCCGAATTCATCTCCATTTATTTATTTTTTTATACAGTGAACTCTTTTCTTATCAAAATCACAAAGGTTACCTTGACTTATATGATAGACTTTGAGCTACCAGTCTGAAGCGGTATTCCGCCTTCCAAAAATGTAGTTTTGTACACGTGATTACATACCCTATCTCATGTAGCAGTCTTTGCCTTTTCAAGATGTAGTTTTATACATGTGATTAGACAGTACATACCATATCTAATGTAGCAGTCTTTGCCCTCCCAAGATGTAGTTTTATCTCTAGCTGTCTATTCCTACACGTGGCTACCATATATATCCTGTCTGGATCAACGGTTGTCATCTGTGGCATTAATGTTCTTGGCATGAGTTTTGTTGTGACTCTTTCCGTTGTGACAAATAGGTTAGTTGATGCAGCATGTGACGTAATTGTTGACGTAGTAGTTGTAAATGTTGGACACGTCACTTCCTTTGGTTGACTCTGCCAATTTGTAGGAATTGTGTACTTGCCAATAAAATTTATGGCATATTTGTATTTACTGTATTCAGCTAAAATATAACGAATAAATAAACGGAAAATCATATGTTACGCACGAAGAAAACTAAAAAGTGTCGTCAGATCTCTAGGTTGTCGAAAGCAGTTTTATCATTAGGTTTTATCTTAAAAGTTGAAATCTCAAAAGTTATTTGATAAGAGACTACATCGGATGACGTTATTTAACTGAAAACAACAGGGCAACTCGTCAAAATATCATATGACATTAAACACCATCAAACACAAACATATCTGTCCTTGTCTAAATCACAACCTCACCTTTGGACAACCCACAAACCAAGCAAAAAACTCATCTTCTAGTATGTGACGCAGAAGGGTTAGCACCAACTGTCTAGCTTGGTACAACCGGCAGATTTGATACCAAAATTTAGAATGAAAGAAGTATAATTGTTATAGGAATGAAGTTATTTTTTCTTTTGTTATGGAAGTTTGAAAGAATTGGACATTTTGCACACTAAGTAATTCCCGTAGTATTCATTCATACTTCCATGACAAAAAGAAATAATCAAAAACAAACATACTTATCCATTTCCGAATCACAATCCAGAAGCAAAGTAAAAACTTTGGAACTGACAAGTTAGGTTAGACACGTGAACTTCCACCAGGGAAGTGAGGCCGGGTGCTCCGGAAGGGTAAGCACCTCCTGTTTAGCTAGCTACACCCGTCACGTGTGTAATCAAAATTGTGTGAAAGGAACATGGAACTATGAGACGTCAAATATATCCAAGGCAATCCTGGACACAGAGACATCAAACTTATCAACAATACTGTGATGACGGCCATAAACCTTTTTGAGGGCCTTGATAAGCCTAGGCTTGCAATATCCCTGAGTCAACAATTTATTTGCAAGCAGCCTACTTCGTTGTACAAAGTCCCCGTAGTGGGAACAAGCTCTACCATAGCGTATTAATTGGGAAACAAATACACCATAAGCAGGAGAAGCAGGTATATTGCTGCATAAAAAAGGAAAGTTGACAATAGAAAAATTGAAGTCATCACGTTTGTCATAAAGTTTCAAATGTAGCCTTTCTTGTGCGTCATTATTCAGGTATAAGTCTAAATATAAAGCAGAACTTGAGGAATCAGTCGTGTTTTTTATTTCAAGCTCACTAGGATAGATGACATTTACATAGTCTCCAAATTTAGGATTGTTAAGAGACAGAACGTCATCTATGTATCTGTATGTTGAGTTGAATGATTTGGCGACAGTTTTCTCTCCAGATTTAACAAGGTTCTGCATAAATTCTGCTTCGTAAGAATAAAGAAACAAATCAGCAAGCAATTAAATTTATATCATTTTTTCAACGATTTAAATAACAATATTGCCGTTGCAACTAACAGAAGATATTGCTATAGCTTAAAAATTCAAATGCCTCTGTGCGTCATCCATCATACGATGACGCCACTGAGAGCCACTCCATTCATGCAAACGTAACAGAAAAATATGACCAATCAAAATGCTTGAAACAAAGGAGAATTGAATTATTTTTGTATAACAGTCGTAGCTAATCCAGGAATAACATGTGTTATGATTGGTTTGTCTGAAATAGCTATTTTACGACCATAGTTTCCATATTTCAACACTTACTGTATATTGCTTTATTTTCACGGTGTCAAATTTTCGCGGTTTGACGATGACTAGTGTATTCGCGGTGTCATATTTTCGCGTCTTAACTGATTCAAGGAAAACGACTCTAGCAAGATTAATGGGCTGGTAATACCAGTGTCTATTTACGGTGGTTTAATTTTCGCGGGAATACACTTGACCGCGAATACAGCTAAAATAAAACCATAGCGAAATATAAGCATTATACAGTATATTTACAATCCTACTAATCAGAAGATTACGATTTTAAATCTATTTAAATCCCCACATTAATTATACCACATGAGACTGTGTGACGCGATTATGTATGTACAGTCAAGCCTGCCTTAAAGGTCACCTCTGTATAAGGGACACCTGTTTGTATAGGCCAGTAAAATTGTATTCCAAAGGGGTTGGCCGCTGTACTACGTGGTCAATACCTCTTAATGTTTTGTTAGGAACATTCTGGAAAACGTCAACGTCACAAATTCCCGCAAAAACGTCATTTTTTACGGGAAAACGTCATACTGTGCGATTCCATGTCCATTGGAAACTAGCGTTTCGCAGACACTTTAGGAGGTATCACGTGGTGCAGCGGCGAACTCCATTGTTCTTTATTCATACTAGTATTATTTGAACCTGTATATAAAGACTACCTGACCATAAAGGTCACTTTCATTGGTTCCCTTAGATGGCCTTTATAGACAGGTTTCACTGTATTGATAAGTAAGCAATCTTGATAAAATTAATCAATTAGGTTTTTATCTCAGATGGAATATTGCGAAATAAATGTTAATATATTTAAACAAACTAAATAAAAGCATATTAAATATTTTACAAACCGAAGCTATGGTATAAAAATTGTTTTATGTACATCGTGTGTCCATCTGGGGATAAGCTACACTCAGACGCCGTACACGTAACCATGGAGTTGTGTTGTATCCAGTTCGATTCTTCATTATAAGCCCATTGTATTCTGTCTAGTGAGGTTATTGGTTCATCACTATGAAGTACTATATGCAAGTGGCTGTCATAACATGTGGCACTAAGACCTACAATATATGTTATATGTTTTTATGTCGGATGTTAAGGACAAATAAAATGTCTTTTTCTAATTTTTTTCCAATCCGACTTGTCTTGTAGGGTTTGCTGCTGTTCTACCTGATAAACAATTGTGTGGGACGTTTTTTGTGGACCATGTTTACGTCGCGAATGTTTTTACTGGACAACATAAAATGATATGATTTAATATTTAATGGGAATAATTGTTTCGCACAAATGTTAGGGATATCCTGTGGTACCCGAGAGAACACAATTTCATTAAAGATGAATGCATTGTATCCTTTAAGAATGCTTTGTATTCGTAGAAAGTGCTATATCCCAAGCCATTATCTGTTTTGAAATTTTATCAGCATGTCCAAATATTCCGAAATTTAATTTTGTTTCTTATATTTGTTGCTTTTTTGTACCAGAATTTCAATCGTTTATGTCATTAGGAAAGCAGTGTAGCGTAAAAGCACGATAGTCTACAAACAAAGCATATTCTAAACATGAGCAGGGCTGACTTTAAACTAGATGAGAAAATTAGCATGGACTTGGCAACAGATTGAAGATTACAATACATAAATAAGGTGTGGCCTTAGTACCAATTGATGGATCGTCGGCCACGCCGACAATGTTCCGACAAAGTCTCGGCATGCATGAATTGCACACTAAAAAAAAGGAAAACTCGGCCTGAATTTTGTCATTTAATGACGTCACTGACACTTGTACGTCATTAGTTGCCATGACGCTGCTTTGGTACTGTGACGGCGGTCAGTGTCGGAACATAAAAGACATGAACGGTGATACGTCAATTGGAGGACCCTTAACTATACACATTATTTAACAACCAGTGGTCTATAAGACCAACAAAACTCTTTAATCTATTGAGCAATAATATAACTCTTGTCTGTATATAGAACATCATTTTGCAAAGTCTAATGGTTTAACATGATACAGATACTCACTGTTTTCAGAGCTGGCCTTGGTCACAAAAACAAACAGTATTGAGCACAACAAAAGCGCTGTAAAGATTAAACAGAATGACATTACAATACAAATATTATATTATAACTATACGTATGTTACACAAAAAACTATGTTTCTTTTTTAATCAAGAATAAACATCTAGGTCACAGTCCAAAAAGCATTACAAAAACTTAAAAAAAATAAAAATAAAATTATAATAATAATCTAAGCATTTTCTTTGGTCAAAGAAATTTGACTGGGTATTCCGGAAGGGTAAGTATCTCATTTTTACCTCTATGTACTCCCGCCACGTGTGTAATCAAATCCTATAATTCGTAGCTATATTTGATTCACTTTACTCGCATATAAAGTATAAATTAGTACAAAATATAAGTCACAAACATTGGCCTGAATGAATATTTTTGCACGGAATATGATTGTATACATAAAATATTTGAATTATTCATCAACTCAAGCATTGGTTGTATTATGTGTACAACATCGAAGTTTTACCAAAAAACATTCATAACTCTGCAAATGGCGAAATGACATATTCAAAATTGTGTACATGATGAAAAGATAATTCAAACTTGTGTACATGACAATGTCAAGTATTCATTACAAGTACTTGAGATAATTTGTTATCGTGTTAAATCTTGGACATGGGACCTTACTTTTTCTAATATTGTTATCAGATTGATAAGAACTGTGATACAGATTTAATGGTGATAAAAAGTGGTTCATATAAAAAGTGATACGTTCATTGTTATTTTTAGTTTCTGTTGAACCGTTCCAAAGGTAATCCAAATGAGTCTACATTAAGTTATTATCGCAGTGGTCATTCTGAAAAACGTTGGTTTGTTTTTTCAAAGGTGACCGTGTATAGATCAGCGAGACGCCCTTTACGTATGTTTGCTTACATGCTTCGTTGATGAGAAACATCAGTGTCAAAAGGTAGGTAACCTAAATTATAACTTTGATATTGAGTTTGAGTTAAGTCAATTTGATAGAGACCAATCACTCATTTTGGAAACTCTAAATATAGTGAGCACATACATGAAACAAATTACGAAACAGATAAAGAATATGTATGCCTACCCATAATGTCTGTATGTATGTTTGAAGTTGCCAACAAAGAAAGCAGTGGTAAGCAGACAGACAAAGTTGTGAGACAGTGCACCGTTAGTCTGACCAAATTACCTACAGCCTTACATACAGGACAGATAAGTATATATCTGAGGTCAAAATTTAAGTGTATGTATGTTTATATGACTTACTCTGCTAAAAGGCTGATCGGAACATCGAATTTTGTAAATTTGTAAAGAATGATTCCCAAAACGCCGAGCTATCCGCCTATAGGAATATATACGCAAGAAACTAGGTTACACCCTTTTCAGGCCTCTTTACCTGTCACTACTTCGAGGCCAAGTACAAATAAATCTCTGTGTAAATATATATACGTTGCATATGAATAACGTTGTGTGGAAGCTGGCTTTACTGGTTGGTTATTTGTCTATATAGTTTAAATGTTTGTTATTCTGCACCAAAGTGTAGCGCTACTGTCAGAAATTGCCATTACTTTGCTAGCACAAAAACAAAACTCAGGTGTCACAATGACTGGTTTTGTTTTGTGTCACAATGCGTATATGTTGTGTCTATTGGCGGCATGTCAGTGTGATTTCCGTGATAGCAGAATACTTCGATTTAGGCCGTCATACTTGTATTAAGATTAAATCAGTGATAGAAGGCATTCAAGAAACGCTGTTGTTAGAGCCACCCGTGCTTCAGAGAAAATACTTGACATCTGTGGAGCATTTTTCAGACCACATATTGTTGCTAAGTGTTCATGGTAAAGACCAATTTTAAGCTTTGTCAAGAGCAGTCCTAACACAAAGCTTTAAGCCCTTAGTGCTTTGGACTTTACTGATATATCCTTTGTTACAAGATGCTAAGTCCAGTCAATGTATAATAGTCATCATCAGAAAGGTCATTTGTATAATCGAAATCAATTTTTCTACTTTTACTATAAAATATTCTAATTTGGAGATTGGAAAATAATTCGATGATTTCCGTTGTATGTAGACTTGATGAAACTTTTTTTCATCTTTGAAGCATCAATTTATATTTTGTCTAAACATATGCCAACCGTGACCAGTTGGTACAAAGATACCTTGTTCGACGAAAATGTCAGTTCTTGCCAGAATTGGTGCAAGTTTCATGGCGGAAACTTTTTCTTTGAAAATAAAGCAAATGACAGTTTAATTTGCCGCAATTCAAAATAGGTAGGTCTATACATTCAGAATTCAAGTCTATTCGACCAACCGCAGGTTCATGATATTCAGTCTTGTCGAGCTAGTGACGTTCACCACATATGAAACCTTCCCCGACTTTTTGTCTATGGCCTTTCTCCGTGCGACGAATGCGCTTAGAAAAGTTAATGTTTTTGGCATTTTGTTTACTAGTACGTGTTCAACATATACGAAACACATAGGAAATGACAAGTGGCCTTAAACTGGATTGTAAGGTCGTTATATACATTGTATTTATAAAACAAACATGCGTGCATGATTTTTTTTCTATTATGTTATTTGTGGCAGAAATAAATAATATTGCATTTAAATTCTAACACAAAGTAAGATAAAAAAGAAATAAAGCCGTAAAATATACATTTTGAAAAATAAAATTGTAACATTGGAATCCGAACCAGCAACGTAATACTTTCTAGTCCCTACGTATATCCACTATACCACGCAGGTAATTGTTGTCAAGGGTTTATTAATATCAAGTACAAGTATAGTACGGTATATTAAGAGGTTATATTGGGGTAATTCTCTAAAAATTGATTATATATATATTACAAAATTCCGTATCAGCGCATATCTCTCCATTAACCATACTTTGCATATCTAACAGTAAAAGAATATAGATTTTATATTCAAAATATCTTTAATGGAGAGGCATGCGCTCTAGGTGTATTTATTAAAAAACTTGTTGGTTTTCACGGACTTGTTCCATGTACGGAGACAAACCCAATTAATTGTACGTGTTAAACATATAATGCAACATTATACTGAGAATTTTACCATATACTTTTACATAATGATAGTAGCTTTAGGTTTTTTTCACTATCAATATGTATTCAACATACTTTTAAATTTTGAATCTTATAGGCGAAAAGCTCGGCGTTTTGGGCATCATGCTTTATATTTTGAAGTAAAGAGTTGGGCAAAGGAAATTGAATTGTGCGTATTTATTCATTAACTGGGGGATAAAATAGGAATATTTTGTCAAAATCTAATCAAATCAACTCTTCAAGACTTTAAAGACTAATTAAGAGATGATAAATATCACAATGTAGAAATGGTCTTATCTTTATTGTATGTAAGAAATTGACGTATCGCCGACCACGCCTTTTATGTTTTGACACTGGCCGCCATCATGGTACCAAAGCAGCGTCACGGCAACTAATGACGTATTCATGTCAGTGACGTCATTAAAAGACACATTATAGGCAGAGTTTTTATTCGTTTTGTGTGTAATTAAACATGTCTGGCTTTGTCGGAACATTGTGGGCGTGACTGGCGATCCGTCAATTGTTTACTACTGACATTTGGTGGGTTTAACTAGACGAGAGAAAATATTTACTCATAAGACATGTATCGGACCATGTCCAACTCTATGTAAGTGTAATTTTATTCAAGGTGTACTAATTTTTGCTTATTTCGAAAAAAAATAAAAACTTTTTTTTTGCGAAAACTGGTACCGTATGTAAAATTATATATATTTTCGATCTTACAGTAAAAAATCCGCGAATATTGTACTCCAAGTTAGGAAAAGACATGTACATTAATAATATACGAAGAAATAATATACAAATCCAGCCAAAAAAAAAAAACAAAAAAAAACCAAAAAAACCCAATAATAATGGTAATATGGTTACAGGTTTTGGGTATGCACTTGTGCATTAGTGATGTGGTCGTCCCCCTCAACTCACCACTGATTTGCATTTTCATTTTATTTCCGTAACACATTTAGAAACTTTTTTCAGATTTCTAAAAATTGATTAGCAATATTTAGAGTTGTAACAAATTCGTATTACAAAATGGAATCTTATATACACCCTTTACCACATACATATAAACACAACTGTAAAACAATTGGTGAACCTTATAATCGGTCGTTCTTATTCAGTCGAAAGGCCAGCTTCCAATATGGCTGATTTTTAATCACTTTAGTCACGTGACTTTCAGTTCAAATTTTGGTACGCGATCGGAAATTGAGTAGGTCTCTAAAATTTAAGTATACTATTAAAGGTCACCGGTCACCAAAAACCGAATTTTTTTAGTACTATTTTCCGAAAGATTACATCATAAAAAGTCGATTTAGCCACAAATAACATTTTTTAATCATTTCTATCCTTTTCTACAGCGTAAATTAAAGTCCTGAAACTGTTGAAAAACTGTTTTATCTCCCTTTGGTAGTAAAAAGGCACAAAACCGGAAGTGACACAGAAGGTGTTATCCCAGCTATTTAGTAAATGAAGCTTGTATAGTGAACTGCGTTTAATACCCAGATTTATCGGAAATAACTTCTAGTGTTTTTATATATTTATCTTTTTAAGCATCGGGTATTTCAGTTTCCTTCAACAGAAAAAAATAAATAAAAAATAAACATAATAATAAGAAATAAATAAAGAAAAAAAACTATATTTGTGTTTGTATGATATACTATTTACTAATACTTTTACAAAACATAATTTTACATTTCTTTTGAAATTTATTTATTTATTTATTTAAATTTATTTATATCTATTTATCACAACAAATAATAAAAGAACCCAAATTTCCGTTTTTTATTTTAAATATTGTTCACATTAATTTTCATTCATATTTAATATCATTTTAATTATCTTTACATATCTCTTTGAGTTATTTATTTATTTATTTATTTATTTATTTATTTATCACAACAAATAATAAAAGAACCCAAATTTCCGTTTTTTATTTAAAATATTGTTCACTTTCATTTTTATTAATATTTGATATCATTTTAATTATCTTTACATATCTCTGTTTAATTAAATAATTAATTAAATTATTTATTTATTTGTTTATTTATTTATTTATTTACTTTTTCTATTGATCATAAGGAAAAATAAAAAAAAACCAATTTTTTTTTAAAATCTTTTCATTCTCTAGTACAGCTATATATGACCTAAAATTGATTTTAATTCATATTTGTTTTAGAAATTGTCCCATTTTTAATTCATTTTTAGATTAAAATCAAAGATTTATTATTATTATTATTATTATTTACCAATGTAATGAATAAAAAAAACACGTTTTCGGGTAGAATCTGGGTTCCAAGACCTATCAAATAAAGGTTTAAAAAATAATTTCTTATTGTCTCTCAAATAAAATATTTCACCCCAGTATTACTTAGATATGAAAACAATTTCAATTCAATAGCTTCTTATTCCTTATTTGCAGTAAGTTTAATAATAATAATGATCTTAATGGGATGAAAAGAACGTCATCAAAATGTGATACCCGACTAACTAAGGACTCAAAACTCGAGTGAAACTTTCATTCATTTATTCACAATAAATTAATATCGTTCAAAGTGTGATTTACATCCCCTCACATGGCAGTAATTAAGAGATTATCAATATGCTACATTGGGAAACATCCTGTTTAGAAGTAGACATCTACCACCTGTAATTAACCTTACAATATGCAACATTAATTGGAACGTGCGTATATCTTTATGATATACCCGGTAAATGTTATTTGTCATTTTTTGATGGATTCTGAAAATCGAATAAATTAAAGTTAAATTAGATTAGTTAATTTGAACAAGGCATACGTTTCTGTTTGAACGTGTGAATTGGTGAACTGATTGAATAACGGAATTAAATTAATTTTGAAAATTAAAATTGTTTAAAATCTATATATTTGACTGAATTCATTCATAATAATTTGAATTGTCTTCAATGATTTTACCACTCTTTTTTCCCTGACTTATCTCGTAATGTTTAATTTGAATACATTCAAAACAATAAAAAAAGCTGAAGGACTTGTGTAAATCTGGCTTTAATTTGTTCTGAATTTTGTGGAAAAACATGTTCATCGGTCATTGTGGTTTTATTATATCAAAACTTTACAAAATATATCATTTTGACTTGAAATCAAACTTTAAAAGGCTTCAAAACACCACATAAACCCACATGTAATATATAGATATATATATAGGTAATGTGTCTTTCCTCAGCAGCTTAACACCATGTACGTCATCAATTAGGTCGCCGGAAAGTTACGAGCGGTGTCGGAAACTACCGAGTATTATCAGTTCGTTTAGGTAAGGTTTTAGTGTATTACAGGTAAATGTAAGGCGTGGGAAATCGTCAGACTCATCAATATTGACTATTCTACCCATAGGAATGCAAAATACAAAATTGATAAAGTAGGTGACCGGTGACCTTTAAATGGGATCATTATTACTTGAAATGACCAAATATTTTTAACAACAGATATTTTTCCCTTTAATTAATCTAAAAAAGAACCAAATATATACAGAAAATTACGAGAAATACGTCTTGAAAGTGGGGGTTACTTCACAGCTGTCGGCCGACATTCGTGCTTCAGACACAATTTATTAAAATAGTGGGACAAATGATGGGTTCTAATAATTAAATTCTGAAAATGTATTCATTTCTGAACACATTCATATGAAAGACATGTCCGAAATCGGTGTGGGATGCGATCCTGTCAGTTGAGAGAACGACAGGTGTGGCTCCTTTTGCGGGATTTGGTTCACATTTGTCGGCCGACATTCGTGCTTCAGACGCAAATTATTAAATATTAGGACAAGTGATGGGTTCTAATAATTCAATTCTGAAAATATATTCATTTCTGAACACATTCATATGAAAGACCTGTCCGAAATCGATGCGGGATGCGATTCTGTCAGTTAAGAAATCAGCAGGTGTTGCTTCTGTTTTGTTTTGTTTTTCGTATGATGATTATCTCCCTTGTTTACACTGTCTCTCGCATTTATGCGAATAAAAATAAAGTGATTTTACTGTCTTTTTGATTGATATTCGTTTTCATGTAGGGAAATTAAAAAAAATGAAAAATAAAAAAAAAAAACAAATAAATAAAATATATGTAAAAAAATTGGCTTCATTGAACATTTTAACCTTAATCAAATAAATTATTTTCCATGGGAAATATTTCTCCAAATTTGATACACAAGAGAAATTTATATAATTTTCTTTTCAGTGGTGTCATGTGCTGATTTTAAAGTTTTATTAAAATAATGAATTTAAAAATCTCTTTCTATAAGGTGGTCAGGTCAGTTTTACTGGGTGTAACAGTTTATTCTGTAGTATTTTTTTCACAGATCAAGTGCTGCTGGCAGACTTTTTGCAGCTAAAGTACTAATGCACAGATGCAATATTAATCTAATTCTGACTGTCTCCAAAATGACATGGATCATGTTCATGTATCTACCTTATGAGGATGATTCATGTCTTTTGGGTAAGGAGTAGAGTAGAGTAAAAGTCAAGATTCTTTCACTATCAAACATATTTAGAGATGAGGAGAAAACTGTAGAGCCTTAAGAAAACCAACGACATTCCACAACAAACTGACTAACTTTCTCACACAAAAACTGTCCTGAATGAGATTCAAACCTATACAGTAAGACATGTAGTCTCACTTAGCATACATTTGGAATTTCAAGGTAAAAAGGTAGGATTTTTATGTATGCTAAGTGAGACTGGAACATGGTTGTGGACCATAGAGGGAACAATAGAAATTAATTACAGGTAAACTAAAGTCTGTTTCAAAATAAAATGACATTATTGCAAATGATACAAGCACTAAACAACCAATTTAACAAGAATTAAATGTGTTCAATTCTATTATTTTTTCAATCTGAAAACTGAAAACAATCACTTATTAGACAAAAAAATTATTATAATAATATTCAGGTGTGACATAATCAAAATTATTTTTTTAGCATTCACATTTTCAAATTGTGAAAAAAACCCCAGAATTTTCACTATAATTAGGAGGTTATTAACTAAAAAGATCTAACTACAATTACCAATAAATAAAAATGTACGGAATACTTTAAACACACAATAATAAAATTTTTTCACAAAGTCTATAAATCTCATAAGTTATAAATTATAAGGAAATAATTTTAATGGCAGAAAAACTAAATTAAAAGATGTTTTTGAATAAAGAACAAAAGTGGATATTGTTATTGCTATTACATTTCTCTGTGAAATTGCTAGAAATCCTGATGTATACGTAGTTTATTAAAATTTTGTTTTAGTAAAACTTGACTATATTTCCGTTCATAAAAAAATGCATTAATCAATTTATTTATTTTTATCTATTTATTCCTTTACTTGATTTTACTTATTTATTTATTTATTTATTTATTTATTTATTTATTTATTTATTTATTTATTTATTTTCTTTGTTTACCAATTTGTATTTCTTTACCAGTTTGTATTAATACATTTTTATTTATCTATTTATATTTTTTTAGTTACAAATTTTTATTTATTTTATTTACTAGTTTTTATTAATTAACTGATTAAATTAATATATTTCTTATTTATTTATTTATTTTACTGGTTTTGAATGAATGAATGAATGAATTTCTTTATTGAAAAAGCCGAGAATATTTTTTAAAATAATGAAAAATATGAAAAAATACATTTAGCTTCTTATGAAACAAGTAAAATTTCAAGTCTATTGAAATTATTTTAAGTAATATATCCAAGTTTGAATCACACCACCTATTCAAACATGTTTTTCCTCACTGAATATGTGATCGATTTGTTTATTTTTTTTTTTAACCATTTCTTGTATTATTTTCCTGTTTTTTTTAAATGTATTTACCTATGAATGAATGAATGAATGAATGAATGAATGAATGAATGAATTTATTTATTTATTTATTTATTTATTTATTTATTTATTTATATTTTTTTTGCTTATTTATCATTAATTAATTGTTTATTTTCTTATTTATATTCTTTAATTGTTATGTTTTGTTACTTTTATTATAAACTAAATGCATATTTAGGAAATAGACTATAGCCAAGTGTACAGGTCTCAGGTAAAATTTGGCGATTTTAAAATGTATGCTAAGTGAGACTATGATTTTTTAAAATGTATGCTAAGTGAGACTAAACCCAGTAAGAGGCCATGCCCCTACCAACATTTCAAAGGTTATGTTGGACAGGTGCCAGTGTAATGCACAAAATATTATGCATTTATTATGTCAAGTTAGCATTTATTTTTCCTTAAAGTAATCATAATTTTAAAATGCAAGCAAAACATCTTTATTGACATTGTACTGTGTGTTGACCATGTAATGTTATCTGCAATAAAAAAAACCATAGTCATTGTTTATTCTGTAGTCTCTGTCTTGTTTTTAAGCATAGCAATAGCATTAATAATATTTAATCTACAAATAAAAACGTTATCTATGAATAATCTGAAAATACAATGTTGGCAAATGTGTAAATAAAATTTGAAACATGCATTTCACCTGTCAATAAATATAAAAAGGTTATCTGTAAATAAAATGAACTAAAAATTAACTTGTAGGAATGAATATTCTGCAAAATAAACTGTATAGGTATTGGTAATCTAAAAATCATCTGAAATGATTATACATGTATGATGTATCATAAAGTCATATGAAAATAAACTACATGTACACATATTCTGCATTCTTGAAAATAAACAAAAAAGAAATTAATGAAAACAGAATAATTTTATGTAGTACCAGTATAACATCATTCAAGAATGATACTGAAGGACTGTCAGAACTAGCATGATGTGTGCAGCAATGATCCATGATTTAGTTTGGCTAAAATTGAAATATTTACATAGATTCTTGCACAATAAAAGTGAATGTGTTATATTGTGATAAATTCTATAAAAAGCTCAAATACGTGTACATGTATCAACTTTAAAAATATGAAATTTGAACAGTAAATCTTATACATGTAGTACAAGAATCTTTGTGATCCATTTCTAAATTTTCTGTGTTCTCAAGTATGTTTTCTGCTGGTACATCCATACTTCTTGTGGTTACTGTAGAGAGAAAAGATTTAAGATTAGCATCAATGTTATAAAAACCTATGGTATTTGTAGCTGTGGAATCATCAGCAGCAGTAGCAGTAGTAATAGCTGAAGGATCTAGAATTGCATAAATTACAATATTTTTGCATTTTTGCATTAGCAACCTGAATCACAATATCTGCCAACACCATCTCCTGTGATACTGCTGTTTCTGAATAACTAAACTGAACTTTGGCATTTAAAATCCATCTTAACCCTTGAAGTGGCAAAACTTTTCAAATTTCTAAAAAAAGTAATTTACAGTCTGAAAAGTGTAAATGAAAACATTTTATGTAATTTTCCATATTATGACTTCTCTTCTGCAAACGTTCTGAAATTTAACAAACTGTAATTATGCTCATTGCCAGCCTGTGTACCTGTAAATATGTGATCATGAGACAACTGCCAACTTCTGATCTGAAACATTAAAACACATTATTAAAATTTGCATGCACTGCAGCAGTTAAATCAGCGCCAAATAATTGTAGTTCAAATGGTTTTCTAGCAAACTGTCCCTCTTGTGACTCTAAATGTAATGAAAGTGTAAAAAATGTCAATATCAGCTGATTTTTTGAGTCACATAGTGACTACATGGGGCCAGCTGGGCGATCTGGATGTTTGATTTTCGTGGCATTTTTTCTACAAAATTGAACTAAAATTTAACAAAATGTTTAAAGATTATATTAAAATACACCAACAAATATCTAGGGTAAAAATAAACAAATTAGAGGATGCTTAGACGCAATAAATAGCAAGTTTTGCTTTCCAAATCATTGGCACGCAGGGTCTTCCTGTGCAATAACCGGTGCGAATGATGGTTTCTATTCGGTATCAAAATGACCGGTGTTTTAAATGCTACCGATTACGACTATAATTTTTAACCCAATCGGTGTGGGATGCGATTCTGTCAATTCAATTTACCGGGCATAAACTCCGAATGCACCGCCCACTTGATTTTGACCTTTCACGATACCGCAGTTTATGTCTATGATTTCGGCTTTTCTATTTTCTATCAAACAGATACAAAAATATATATAGTTTAAGTTAAAAACACCATTTAATTAATGATTTATTGCGTCAACCCTAAAATGCAAATTCTTCGAGGTGACGACAAAGCGCCATCTGGCGACCAAATATGAATTATCCCCTTTGAACGGCCTTGACGATTAAATCGCGGGTTTAACGGAAAAAATCGAAGCTGGCCTTTCAACTGTTATTATTTTCGTCATTTACCTACTTGTGTAAAGCACGCATGCATAAAATGACCTTGGTTGCATTCATTGCATATCCCACTTGTACTGGAGTTAAATTTACACTTTATTGTATTTATCGAAGACCTGTCAATTTATTTAAAGTAACGTGTTTAACATTATCAAACAATCAATTGATTTAATGCTTTATATATGTTGTTATCTCTCTTAGTTACTGTTTGCAAATTGCTGATTTATTTATTAAGAAGTCTGTTTCCTGTTGCTAAAATGCATGAAGACCAAGAAGATGGTGAGTAAAATTTTTTTTAACATTTATAATAAAAAATATTAATTAATAAAATTCTAAAAAAATCAAAATAGCATTTAAAAGTCTGTTATTTTCATGCGGTGTGAAAAAGAAATTTCTTAAGTGTAAAATAATAAGAATAATACTAAGAAAGAACCAAAACAATAATAATAGTGGAATGCCACAAACAAATTATTTTAACCTTTTTACGTTTATATTAACAAACATATAAAACAAACAGCATGTTGATAAGAATCCGTCCTTTTTCATTTTTTTTAAAATTAGCACTTAATGTTAGAAAATTATAAAATATTTTACAATATTTCTTTTGTGAGTTCAATCAGTCAAATTTCACAAAGTATTTGATAGGATACCACCTTAAGATGGAACAATTACATATTAGAAATACAATCCATATTCAAGCCACATCCCAAGGCAAAGAACTTTGAAGCTGACAAATTAGTGTGTTGGGAGGTGCATTCTGTTTATTAAGCAACACCCACTACGTAAAATTTGAAATGAAAGAATATGAAACTATCGGACGTTTCCAGGTAATATCCAGGTCAAAAGATGCCCTCGGAAAATCTAAGGAAACGACCAAAAGGAAAATTTTATGCACGTCAAAATTTACTTTAATAAAATATTGGTTAAACGTACTATCTATAGAATAAAGTATGTTCCAAAATTCCATGTCAAAAAAGATATCTCTGATAACTGATTAGTATTTCTATATGTGCATGAAAACGGTGATTCAAAGCAAAAATGACTGTTTCCATACATTTGACTCCATATATATTGCATTTTATACTGATGGCGGGCCTGACCGTGAATGAAACAGACATTACAATGTTAATTTAGTTAAGAAATAACATTCTATTTGAGTGTATTCATTCGGTATTATGAATGAGAGTCAGGAATAGCATATTCAACATGTTAAATATGCTATTCCTGACTCTCATTCATAATACCGAATGAATACACTCAAATAGAATGTTATTTCTTATATTTACAACCATAAAATATATTGATAGCATGTCCGAAATATAAAATTATCGCTACAATAATTTATTTCATTCAAAATTCCGACAAACATACGGGATTGATGGAACAGCCTTGTTTCAAATAAGGAAAGCTACGTCTGACCAATCAAAAAATGCATGACGTAATAGATGTCATTCTGTGACGTGATCGAATAGTTAAACGTTACGTAATCGGAGGTCATGACCCCACACTGTATTCAAGAGCAATTGAATGCCAGTAAAAACATATAGGTTCATCTAAAGGAGGTCAATTCTAATTGTAAATATTTTTCACTGACCTAAAGATTATCCACGGACACGCCTGTCATCATGGTGAAAAACTGGAAAACCTCTTAAAATTTAATCATTATCCTTGTCCGTCACTCATATATTATAGCGTATACAAAGTATTCGTAAGCTTTGGAAGGTCAGTGGTAAATATCACGAAATGCTTCTCTTTTTATGTGTGGGTTCGAATCCCATAGATTGCACGGGATTTAGTTTTTTTGATTTTTCCTAATTTTTGTTTCTCCGAAACACATTATTTACTAAATTATATTAAACTCAATTGTAAGTGAATAAGTAATAATGCTCTTTTGTTAAAAGTGTTAATGTCGGAGCAAGTTGTATAAGCATCGATATTAATATACATGTATATAACAAGGCAAAGCAAAGTAAAAGTCTCGTATATAACATGCCGTCTTAACAACGTGCTTGTTGTTGTACACTGGTATATGTAATAAAAAGAGTGTAAATGCTAGTTGGGCATCGGTAAATCACAAAAATAATTTACTTTCGATTTAAAGTATTTATTCATTTCACAGTCACTTTTTATTAAGAAATTTAAAATGAAACATTATCACCGATTAAGTGACATGACAGAAAACACTATTTTATTTAACAGTGGCCTCCGATGCAGGTAAAATCTTAAAGCCATACCATGAATATTCCCGTGGGTCGATCGCAAACATCCTTTCTATACAGAGACATCATACTTATCAACAATATTGTAATGTCGGCGTAAGTTTGGTTTAAAGACAATGTCATATCTAAACAAAACAATAGACACAATGACATGGAAATTAATTTGCACCGAAATTGGTTTTAACGATACATGTATATAATTTTTTAATTCATGAAATTATCATTTCTGAAAATTGCATTCAAGGGTTTCCAAGAATTAGCTGTTTATAGCATAATCAAGTGTAGTGTGATTTTAATTCATGTAATGATCATTTTCTGAAAATTGCATTCACGGTTTTCCAAGTATTAGCTTTTATTGCGTAATCAGGTGTAGTTTGATTTACTGTAGACCTTTAGGTATTGTATATTATTTAGATCAAAGTACGATTTATCGATTTATTTTAGTATTTATATATTTGTTTTAAACATTTTAGACGACTTTGGAAATAATGAAACTCTATAGATTTTTAAAGTGTTATGTAATTTAAACAATCTGTTTTAGTCATTTCCTGTCAATATATTTTTAAAATTTTATTTCGAAGTTGGTTACGTGATATAGATAATGGATTTAAAGAATGTGAATTTCAAATGAGTATTCAATATTGCATTCAATGTTTGATTATTTACCAAGACGTTCAGAGATATATTTATATTATAAACAATATATAAGATATTTAATTAAGGTAATTCTACAGACAGCATCCAGTTTATTTGGCAAACATCAAACAGAATGATCCTTCACAAATCTAGTGAAGGGATTTTGCCAAAACATTTGGTTTTATAAATATATTTAGTATACATTGTGATCTAAGGTTTAGTCAATATTCTCCAAACATACATATATTTTTACGAAATACGTGTAAGTAAGAATGTTGTTACGTAAAAGCAAGGCATCTAATTCTAAAAGTTGCATAGTATCACACATTTTTCCAAAAATCTAAAATATCAAATATTAGCAATTGCAATATCTTTCCTTCTAGTCCAAGAGATCATAGCTAAAATCCGGGTGAACGAGGTCAAAAGGTTTGAGGGTTGATTCTTGTAGGAAAATGTCCTAGTTATTGAAAACCAATTTCTTACGCGTCAAATCGTTTCCGATTTTTAAATCAAAAACAGTTTTTGAAGAAAAGCCTCTGCAAATGTTAAATTTTGGTAAAAATTAAAAAATCCACATTTTAAAGCATTTTGTGGCAAAAACAACACAAAAATGTTCATTCTATCTTTCATTGTGGACACATGATAGATTAAAATGCAAAACATCCTGACAGTTTTCCGATTTTGTGTCAAAATTTTAAAATAAGCGATAAAATCGATGCTGTAGACTGCGTTTTAATCATATCTACCATCTTTCTATTTTTGTAAATCTGTTGATGTTTTAAATATGACAAACTATATATTTTTATAAAGCCTTTGTAGTCCTGTAGATAAAAATGTTACAAAACTTTGGAAATATGGAACCTTAATACCGTAGCAAATTATTATGTTTCCCCTACCCCAAAAATACGAAAATGTAAAAAATTCATTATTTTGGCCCATGCTTGCCGATAAGTGTTTAAAACAAATCATTAATTTTCGTTACATCTCCCGTTTGTTCCTAACATATTTATAAAACAGTTATATGTAGAGTGTTTGGTGATTTTATATGAAAATTTGCACTTTTCATATAACAATAGTTTGGAAAATGAGTTTTCATTAAATCTTTTGTACTCTACTTCTTGTAATTTTGTTTTATAGGCATTGAATCTCAAGATATGTTTCTGTATTGCCATGGCACATTTGAGTCTGACAACATAAAAACTATCGGAAAAACCGAAGTTTATAGACGAAACGGATAAATTTATTTCCCCTATCCTAAAATTGAAAAACATGTGAAAATTCATTTTTATGCAATATATGCCGATTTGTGTTTCTAATGAAGATTTCGAGTAAAAGTACCCGCAACAATGATAAAACAAGCTTCTAGGATTTTAAATATTTGTGATATGCTTTAGCTGAAGGACACAAGACTAACTAATATAATAAAATTGCTTATTCTATTCATTTATATGTAAAATACTATAAGAAAAAAGGAGATTCGCCTCTTGTATTTTTGTTATTTAGGCATTGAATCTCGACTGTTATCTATTGACGGAATTCCTTGACATATAAGAGCCAAATTACACAAAGAACCGTCGGAAATAGCAAAGCTTGTAGATGAGGCAAATAAATTTATTTCCCCTACTCCAAAATTGCAAAAAAATGTGAAACCCCTGTTTTAGCCAATATGTAACAATTAGTATTTTTAATGGAAGTTTCAAGCAAATGTGCATGTAAGAATGGAAAAAGAAGCTTAAAGGATACAAAATAATTTACAAAATGCATCATTTTAATGGCAGATTGGTCTAATTATTCATAGAAAAATGCCTCCTTATTTGATTTTCAATTAGATGTGCTATGGCAAAAAAGAATCTTTGCTGTTTGCAATTTTGTTATATAGGCATTGACTTTCAAATATCAGATATTGATTTAATGCGCTTACACTAAAATTACTAAAATCATGAAAATATGTCGGAAATGTCAATTTTGGTAGCTATCATTAATCAATTTATTTCCCCGTCTCCAAAATGTGAAAACATAGAGACCCTCTACAGGCTAAGATGTCATAGCTTACATTTTTGCATTAGAAGAAGAAATATAAAAAATGGTTATATGAATTCACAAAAGGGTATATTTGAGGCATGTATGCAAATAATAGTACAAATGTAAGTGAACGGATGTTTTCAGATTGGTAAAAAGCAATGTCATGAACCATGCGTTTAAATTCTACGCTGTATTCATAGAATGACAAGAAGAACACTAGCATTTCGGTACATTACTATACTTGAAAAGTTACAATATGAATGCCGCATTTAAGTTTAGAAACATACTAGATCACAACTACAAATATTGGATACAGGGTCAAGTATGGAAAGTGAGGGTGAAAGGCGCTGAATTTTAGGTTGAACCACATTTGAATAAAACACATTGTAACCATTAAAACAACTCTGGCTGATAGAAATCCAAAATATTTGCAAAAAAGACAATGCGCAAAAAATTGTGTAAGTGTTTCACACTCTAAACAACACTTTGTCATTTGGAAGGCAGTGTCAGTCAGTCTTTGAACAAATCCTTAAAACCATCTTCAAAATTACAAACCATTTGCTTGGACATGCATATAAATCTACATCCTTCCTCTTAAACTGATTAAAGTCATTAAAGTGACACAGGACTGTTTGTCGAACAATACATAATAGGATGACAGAGAGTGGTTACTATGAACAGCTCTTCTTTGGTTTCTGTCAATCTCTAACAATAAATTGGTTTGAGATCTGGTTTTGTTTTGTTCAATTTCCTTTCAAACATTCTGAATTGAAATAACTTTTCTTGTTACTTTCACTCTCAATTTTGATTTCACATGTGGTGGCAGGAGGCAATTACCCTTCCCGAGCACCCGGAATTTTCCCCTGCCAATGTTTACGTGTTTAACTTTGCCAGTTTTTTAACTTAGTTTTTGTTATTGTGATGTAATAATTATGTTTGTGTTTATGTGTACTGATTTACACAGCGCATACCCATTGTTCCATCGATCTTTGCAACTCCGGTAATGTTAGCAATTCACTTTTTCAATCCGACCTTTGCTGTCCATATTTAGCTTATTTTAGCTAAAACATAAGTATCTACGGGGTTTATATTCTTTGTTAAAACATCTCAGTCTAAAAGCATTTCTTATATCCCCGATTCTCCTTTTTCTGGTTTTCTATGACCTCGGCTATATTATGTAGCAGTGTTTACCTATTATTTGTGATTATATGGCAAAACCATATTTGTTATTACTAAAACCCCGATTGCGGCCATATTTTACATAGCTTTGCAACTTTATTATTTGCATCTTATTAAAAATTGGCCTAATGTACTCTCTGCTCAAAATCTTGTATTCTTAAAAGAACGTGGCACTGGATACCTGGTAACAGGCTCAAGGTTGAAAGGTGTTTAATACCACTTTGTTTTATCATTATAATATGGCCAGGCAAATTGTGATGTGACAGCTATCAATAATTCCTTTAAAAGATACAAAGATAGAGTTATTGGACATAGCAATTTTGTCAGTTTGAAGTGAAATTGAAAATTTTACGGAGTGTGCAGACTTTTTAAAATAAGATTTAATGGAGACTGACATTGTACATTAGGTCACTTTAAATGAAATGATTCCACAAGAATAAATTGTTACTTTTTGTAAAATGTGGCTACAATCTTTGATAGACGGGTTTTGGTAATAATGAATATGGTTTAGAAAGCTAATGGATCTGATTGGACTCCATTCGCGATATGTCTTATAAAATCCAATAGGTTCATATAAAACCATAACCAGAAATGCCTTACACAAAGTTTTACCATATTTTAACATTATGTTTCACTAGAGATGGCCTTATTTGCAATTATTACTTTTATAGTATCAGGTTGTTCGAAAAAATATGTGTATTCTTAATTTTTCACACGTGGCGGATGTAATTGCTAAACAGGAGGTGCTTAAGGAGCACCCGCCAAATTTGCTTGTTTCGAAAATTTTACGTTTGTGGGGACTGTGATCTTGACAAGGATGAGTATGTTTGTTTTTGATTTTCAAGTTTAAATATGAATATTTCATAATTTCTTTTCTTAAATTTACCAAACAATTATTTTGCTATGACTTTGAATCATTAAAACATTATTGTTGCATGGACACTTGTTTAAAACCTTCACCAAAAGTATATATGGCCTAAAACGTTTGTTTTCATAATTTTAGGGTAGGGGAAATAAATTTATTGGCCTTATGTACAAGCTTTGCTATTTTCGACAGTTTTTGGTGTTATTAGACTCTTATATGTCAAGGAATGACGTCAATAGATAACAGTCGTGATTCAATGCCTAAATAACAAAAATACAAGAGGCGAAGCCCCTTTTTTCTTATAGCATTTTACATATAAATGAATAAAATAAGAAATTTTATTATATTAGTTAATCTTATCTGCCCTTAAGCTAAAGCATTTCACAAATATTTAAAATCCTCGAAGCTTGTTTTATCATTGTTGCGGCTATTTTGCTCTAGTCCGACTAATCAGCCCACTAAACCCCCATTTTATTTTATTTTTTACTTTTTGGGGGTTTGTAGTCTGACAGCTTCCATTATTGAATTCTTGAAATTATTATTAACGCGAATTGATAATATAAATAAACAAAGCCATGTGCTTTCTAAAGTTAGTACTGCGAGTTTCACCGTCCAAATGCAACACGCGATCTGATTGGTCAATGCAGATTAGTAATGTCTTCACGATGCCAAAGTGACAGAGAGCTGTAGAGACATCAGAAAACCTTGTATTTTTACCGATATCGATGGATTTTAATTAACAGTTAAGCATGGATCGGTAGAATAATGTTTTAGGAAGTATTCTATGTTGCCAACAAGTTCGAGGTAAGGAAATACTGGAAGTTATTGACGCGTGTTTTCGTTTCTGCCGTTTTTGCCAGAAATTTCAAGAATTCAATAATGGAAGCTGTCAAACCACAAACCCCCAAAAAGTAAAAAAAAAATAAATAAAATGGGGATATAGTGCCCTGATTAGTCGGACTACTTTTGCTCGAAATCTTTATTAGAAACACAAATCGGCATATATTGCATAAAAATAGATTTTCAGATGTTTTTATTTTTTGGGGTAGGGGAAATAAATTTATCCGTTTCGTCTATAAACTTTGGTATTTTTGATAGCATTTTATGTTGTGAGACTCAAATGTGTTATGGCAATACAGAAACATATAAATCTCGAGATTCAATGCCTATATAATTACATATTATACCAGTTTTAATTTTACAACACTAGACGGCCGTTTCGGAATACAATTCCTCATCAGTAGTGCTTGGACCAAAGTTATGAAACCAAAATTATTTTAAAGATGTTGAAAAGCTACCCAAAGGACCAAAATATATTTTACCAAATTAAGCTAAGGAAATACTTTGCATGAGGGAGTAACAAATTTACAAGAAGTAGAGTACAAAAGATTTAATGAAAACTCATTTTCCAAACTATTGTTATAAGAAAAGTGCAAATTTTCATATAAAATCACCAAACACTCTACATATAATTGTTTTATAAATATGTTGGGAACAAACGGGAGATGTAACAAACAATAATGATTTGTGTTAAACACTTAACGGCATGTACGGGCCAAAATAATGAATTTTATTTACATTTTCGTATTTTTTGGGGTAGGAGAAACATAATAATTTGCTACGGTATTAAGGTTCCATATTTCCGAAGTTTTGTAACATCTTTATCTACAGGACTACCAAGGCTTTATAAAAATATATAGTTTGTCATATTTAAAACATAAACAACAGATTTACAAGAATCGAAAGACGGTAGATATGATAAAAACTCAGTTTACAGCATTGATTTTATCGCTTATTTTAAAAAATTGACACAAAATCAAAAAAATTGTCAGGATGTTTTGCATTTTAATCTATCACGTGTCCACAATGGAAGATAGAATAAACATTTTTGTGTTGTGTTTGCCACAAAATGCTTCAAAATGTGGAATTTTTATTTTTTACCAAAATTTAACATTTGCAGAGGCTTTTCTTCAAAAACTGTTTCTGATTAAAAAATGGGAAACGATTTGACGCGTAAGAAATTAGTTTTCAATAACAAGTTACATTTTCATACAAGAATCAACCCTCAAACCTTTTGGCCTCGTTCACCCGGATTTAAGCCATGATCTCTTGGACTATTCAATGAAGTATTTGACATCAATTATACTTTGCAACTTCATAGAGACATTACTCCACTTGCTCCATTATGACGCCAGATGCCAAATGCTATCGTTGTCTGACAGGAGCCTACCCACTTTTATGAGAAGGTGTACCAAGATTGTATTTCAAAACTATTTTCAAATTAACATTGAAAATGTAAGGCGGTATTAGATTAATTTTTATAAATATTGTAAATATAAGAAATAATGTAAATTTCCTATGTCTGAATGAACTTGCAAAGTGTAATGGGTTGTCTCAAAATTTTCCATAAAAGACTTCGCCTTTTATACAATTTGAGACTGCCTATTATACATTACAAGTTCATAAATACATTGGAAATTTACCCTATGTCTTAAATATAAAAATTGTTTTGACTTTTTAGATTTTTGACACAAACTCTTTTTTATCAACAGAATTACCAAGTCTCCGAATGATAATGACATGGGTAAATCCGGGTCACTTTTTCCCAAAAGTGTCAACCTCAAAGGCGCACCCGCACTAGAATTTTACTTATTTGCAAAGATTTTTGTTGATTTTTTTTGAAATGACAATTGTTGGTATAAATTATTGACAGATTATTTAATGATATATATATATCGATAACTATTAAGAGTTGTTCTCTGTAAGGTTCAGACGATTTAGCTATATTTTGGAAATCACATGTCTCAGATTTTGATGATATTGCATATAATTATTAAATACTAATAAAAAACCAAAAATGAAAAGCCCCATGGAAAAAATTAAATTGTCGTTCCCGTGGTAACTAATCACTTAAGAGACCAATTCACCAAACAGCTGTTAGAAAATTCCTATAAAATATAGAAATATAACAATGTTTCAGTGTTTCTTAATTTATTACATAATAAAATAATTTTTTATAAAAATTGTAAATATCTATAAAAGTTTTCAACAATCAATAATAAACCATGATATTGTTGAGTATAACACATTGTATATTTTTCAAGGAATTTAAGTAAGTGCAACGAACAGAAAAAATACCATGCCTTTTTAAATAAAGGGAGTTAAATCTGTTGATAAAGGGTCACTATTTCTAAACATGTTAAAAATTTCAAATACTTTGTCAAGTGTTTATTAAAATAGTTTATTTCAAATATAATTTTTGTAATGTATTGCCTAAATTTTAATCAAAATATATAAGAAAAATTTTTTTTTTTTAAATTTAAAAAAAACTAAATATTTAAATATTTGACACTTACAAGATGAAACATATCAAAATGAGAAAATAAATACCATTACGTTAAATAGGGTGAGGTAATTCATTTTTAAAAAGGAATCCTACTAGAGCTGCCTCTGTAATTTTGTAACTGATTTGTTTTCTTTAATAAAAAATTAATACTTTATTTTTTCTTATATTTTGTTTAACCCACTTTCCTCAATAATTTAAATGTTTGTGATATTAATCCAATGCCTGCGTTTTCAAAATAATCGATCTCAAAGTTTAGTTACTTTAGGTCATTTTCTAGAGTTTTTTTTAGATAAAAATAACTCAAAATAAATGAAAACTTGTAAAATCATACATTTTCGACATGAAAAAGATAAGGATGGCAATCAGAGTTCAGTATAAAAACAAAATATCAAGATCACTATCATAAATGGCATATTATAGCGGCATATTTGATATGCATCCAAAATTTACCGTAATTACAGATTTTGGACTCTTAGTGGTTGGTTACCATGGAAACGATATAAAAATCTAAGTTTGATCTCTTTTCTTGGTTTCTTATATGTACCCATTGTTTAGGTAAGATATTTTTAAATTCTGAGACATGCGATTTCCAGAAGAGTTTTTATTATTGCTTTACCTAGTATGGCCATACCGTAAGGGGTGTCGCAGAAAAGAAAGGAAACATTATTGAATGTTTCCGCTGTATTCAAATATATGTTCCTGTACAAAACTCGATAGTTTTAAGTTAAATTAACATTTCAGTATCTGTGACCTTTGACCCTTTTACTCATGATCCACCCCTTTTAACTTCCTGAATGCATTTATGTGTTTGCCGTAGATTTGAAATTCCAATCGGTTAATTACAAAGAAAAATAAATTTTCTGGTTTCACATAAACAAAATCACAATCCTTGCCTGATATCAATAATTAAATGGTGTCGTCAGACTCGTCCTCAGTTTCCAATGGCGAGATATCAAGTTTGGTTGCTCCTCGTATATTCCGCTGTTGGCTGGAAAACTAACAGCACACTCTTAAACAGTCTTTTGCACCCGAAGTATTTGTAAGTGTATCGCATATATATAGACTTTCAAGTTAAGTTAGGTGTGATGTTTCATCTACAAAAAAAAACTGAAATACGTAATGAAAAGTGGTTTTCGTATTGAGCAAAACGCATGCAAAACGTTTGGACATTATTTTAGTTTAATAAATTCTATAGGGCTGTAAAATTAACACTGGTATTGGATATGTAATGTTTGTAACTTGCTTTTTATTTCCCGACTTTACTCTCTATTTACTATAAAAGCTTGTTCATACCACTGATTTTTTTCTCAAATCATAGGTACAATTTTTAAAGTCGTACCTACTAATTTAAAAATCTTATCTACCAATTAAAATATTGTAGAAACGAATTAAAATATTGTAGAAACGAATTAAAAGTCGTAGATACGAATTAAATGTCGTAGAAAGGAATAAAAAATTGTGGAAACGATTTTCAAAAAATCGTACATACGAATTCAATAAATCGTACTTACGATTTAAAAAATCAGAGATACGATTTACGATATCGTAGATACGAATTACGATGTCGTAGATACGAACAAATATCGCACCTACGAATTAAAAATCGTTAAAACGAAGTCAGGATCATAGATACGAAATAAAACATCTCGTACATACGAATTAAAACATCGTAGATACTACTTAAAATATCGAAGATATAAATTACAAAATTGTAGATCCGAATTAAAAAATCGTATCCACGAATTAAAATATCGCATCCACGAATTAAAATTTCGCAGATTCGAATTAAAATATCGCAGATTCAAATTAAAATATCTTAGATACAAACTAAAAAATCGTAGATACGAAATAAAAAATCTACGAATTAAAGATTGAAGATACGAACTAAAAAATTGTAGATACCAATTAAAAAATGTCGTAGCCACGAATTAAATATTGTAGATACCAATTAAAAAATCGTAGATACTACTTAAAATATTGTAGATACGAAATAAAAAAATCGTACCTACGAATTAAAAAGTCGGATAAATTTTTGGAAATATTGCACGAAAAAACAAATATTGCAAATAAAGCAAAATGCGGTTGCAATGGTGGCAGTACGGTTGACACTTTTAGAACGGTGGCGCGGATTTACTCTTGTTCCGATCACTTGGAGGCTCGGTAATTCTTTTGATACTTTAAAGTTTCAAGAAAAAATTTAAAAAAGTTTTAGACTTAAAAAATACTTGAAAAAGCTATTTGTTTTGGATATATGACTTTTAAATTTTAAAAAATAAAAAACGATTTTGAATATCTAATATTAGAATTATCAATGAAAAGTAAAAAGTTCTTAAAACTGTAGACGACTTTTGGATATTTGATATTAAAAGTTTTAGCTTAAATTTTAAATTTCCATAATTTTACAGTCTTTTTAAAGTTAAATTGTAGAGTGTTACATTTCTCTCTCAATTTTGATCACATACATGGCGAGTTTAACTAGAAACTTAACAGTATGTGCGCTTTCGGAGTGCTCAACCGGTCTCACTACCCTTAAAGAGTTCACGTGTGTATCCTAATTTGTCAGTTTCAGAGTTTTAGTTTTTACTCCGAATTTGTATTTTAATTTGGAAATGGATTACTATGTTTGTTTTTATCTGTTTCACTATGATTTATGTCTCACAACTAGCATTAGTTAACACGGAATAATATCAAAGGAAGTTATTGTCAAGTTGTTACAATACAAGATTTAAATGACAGGACTTTTATTAAAATATTTTATGAAAAAAAGATTTGGTATCTAGGGCAATGATAAAAAAACATACTAATCCATGTCCTAATCACAATCCAGAAGCAAAGTAAACACTTTGGATCTAACAAGTTAGGTCCAAGAATTTTATTGGTCGCCAAACGCATCTAATAAGCTGAAACAGAGATAAATGTGTATTTTTTGTTTTAATTCCAGATTGGTTAAAAAAAGCCGTCAAACAACTGAAATCAGAAACCCCAAATTTCGATAAAATAAAGAATGCGCTACGACAATTGCTACTCCAAGAACCAGTACCGGGGGGTAGATTACGTTTGCGATACAGTATGGAAGATGGCAGTATGTGCCGATTGAATTTATTACATATTGCACTAATGCACCAAGTTGATAGTGATATCATTAAATATCTAATCAACATAGCTCCTTATCAAATATCAGAAGGAAGAATATCTAAATTTTACAAGGGTCAAACGCCTTTTCACATGGCCATTGTTCAAGGTAAAATTGAATTAGTCACATTAATGGTGGAAAAGGTACCCAATAAAATTGAACTTTTTAAGACGACAGCCACCGGCAGTAAATTTAAAAACAATGTAATGATGGGGCAGATTCCACTCTCTGTTGCAGTTTTAAGTTTTAACTTTCGTATTGTTACCCTTTTGCTGAAACAGAACGCAGAAATAGCTGCCCAAAACAATGACGGTGATACTGTTTTTCACTCACTTATAAGATATGCAGCTATTCATCCGGAGAAAATTGCAAAAATAGTACATATGTTCGCTTATTTGAAAAATCATCTTGACCAACAATCACCGGAACTTAAGAATCTGGACGCTAAAAATCACTTCCAATACACGAATCAGTTTGTCGGTGTTTGGTTTCTGAAAAACAAAGAAAATCTCACAGCTCTGCAACTGGCAGGAAAGCACCGGGTCCCAGAAATATTCGAATTTATCTACGGCATGAAAAATGTATATCACTTTGTCAATGAAGCTGATGGATTGACGGATGTCAAAACCTTCGACATTACGGACATTGATCCTCGTTCGCACTATGAAAGCGAGAAAGTACCCCAAACTGTTTCAGTTTCAGAAATGTTGAGCCATGGTCATCATAATATCAATTCGGTTTTTCGAATAATAACACGACCTCCTTTCAAACAACTTATAGAGAAAAAATGGTCAACGTATCGAGCGCTTTTCATACTTCTGATGTGTTTACACTTTGGTCTCATGTCCATATGTACAATTTTTGCAGTTATGCGAAGAGAACACTCTGCTGAGAAGAGATCGGTTGGTTATCTGGCAGCATCAAGTGTATCGTCTGGCATATCCTGGATATCGTACGGAGGCACTGTTGTTATCACAATGATGAAGAAAAAACTGAGGTTCAAGTTAATGAAAAATAAAAGAGTAGCGATTATGCATCACTTCGGATACATTGCCCTACTTTTTACTTGTTCTGTGTCATTTATTGTAGATATGATCCTAAATGTTTTTTTCGGAACTGAAACAGATATATTTATGATTATCGCCCTTGTTTCGGGTTGGTGGTTCAGTGTGTTTTTTCTATCACCATTTCGTCGATTTAGTTTTTTTACTGTGATGATGCGGCGCGTTTTCTTCGGAGACTTTTTGAGGTTTTTTATAATTATGTCATTTGAACTTATATCATTTACAAGTGCCATGTATCTGTTATTTCTGCCATCAGATAGTACCAACAGTGATGATCAATTAAAAGATTTTGGGGGATATTTCCAAACCATGCTGACGATGTTTAAACTAATGATCGGCTTGGGTGATATAGAGATACTTTATGACGCTAAAATGCCAGGACTTGCAATTTTCATTTTTGTTATATTTGTTATTACTACGTATATTTTGATGGTAAACGCTCTTATTGCTATGATGTCAAACACATGCACGCAAGTGTCTCAAGAAAAATACCCTCAGTGGAGGATTCAACAATTATCCGCTATTTTGGCTTTAGAAGACATTTTTGCAAACTTCAAATATAATTTAATGGAGGCGGAGAAGAAAACGCTGGAGTATATGAATAAAGAGTGCTCAAACACTGTTGAACATATTCGTTTCTTCATCACAACCTCACATTCAGAAATAGACGAAGCTACTGATGAGTATCGATATCTTATGGAACAAGAAAAGAAAACGAAATTTGACGATTCACTTTTTACTCGTTCACAAGGTCAAAAAATATCACCTGAAGCTAAAAAATCTGATGTTTCACGACTAGAACAACCAGAGGTATTAGAAGACTCAGTTGATTCACAACAACGGCAAACATCAAGCAACAACACAAATAACTGTGACTCCAGCACAATGATGGAACCAAGGATACATCACATAAATGTCGAAAGCTGTCATGACGAAAGAAGTGTCGCAACCTTACGACAGAATGACGGAAGAAGTGTCGCAACCTTACGACAGAATGACGAAAGAAGAAGTGTCGGAATCTTACGACAGAATGGCGGAAGAAGAAGTGTCGCAAATTTACGACGGAATGACAGACGAAGAAGAGTACGATCGAATTATGATAGACGAAATGCCATTTATGTCTCCAACAACAATTGAAATATTAAATCACTTTTTGGAAGCAAAAAGATAATAAGGAAAATACCAGGAAATGATAATTACGATTAACAGATTTAAGCTGAAGATCAAAACTGCCCTTTGTTGACTTTAAATTTTACACCATCTTCGCCGCAGGTGAAACTCGTCCGAATGACAATAGTGATGGTGTTTATATGTAAAGGAACATAATTGAATTTGGGAATTAAAGACATTTGCTGCTCAATGATCTAAACATCAAAATTTCATTTATCTTTTATTTGTACATAATATTACTTCAACCTTACCTGAACTTATTTTTAACCCACCATCTTTTTTTTGAAATTTTTCGCACTTTATTATTTTACTGTTTTACTTTTGAACTAGCAGTGCACCCAACTTGGAGTACTCTATAAGGAAAGAGAGTTGTAACGGGAGATAGATAGATATATAGATTTGACTATGATGAATCTCGTTGTAGCTCGTATTCGAAATTAAACGTTTTGTATTCTGTTTTCTAAAATAAAATGTACATATACGCGGAAAATTGTTTCTCTAACACATGAAAAACGTGATGACTTCAATTTTTCTATTATCAATTTTCTTTTTCTATGCAGTAATTAAACTACTTCTCCTGTTTATGGTGTATTTATTTCACACTACTGGAACTTCATGCAACGCAGCAAGCTGCTTACAAACAAATTGTTGGCCCATGGATATTACAAGAGTTTAACCTAATGTACCAGATTAAAAGTGTTTTTTTTACTTTGCCGTAGAATTGGGTCAGCATAAATATGTTCATTTATCATAATTAAACTTTATCACAAGTGTCATAATTTTACCCATATGATTAACGATTTCAGCCATGACATTTCCCATAACATTTGTGAAATATTAAAACTTGAACATGGTTTCTATACACACACTGTACAGTTGACAAGTACATGGCAAGACTGCGTCATATATGTAAATTATTCATATTTTCCATACATTATCCCTTTATTTTTTTCAAATTAAACATGTGTGTTTGTTATATTTTAATTTGATACATTATAGTATTACATTCTATTGCATCTGTATTGTAAATACTGGATATATTTGGCGTCCTAATGGTATATGTTCCTTTCGACCTCTAAATGACGGGTGTAGCCAACGAAACAGGAAATGCTTACCTGCATTACTTCCCTGTTGATAGTTCACGTGTTAAACATTTTTTTAATTTTTTTTTACTCGACTTTTGTAATGTGATTTGAACATTGACCGCTAGGTGTGCTTTTGATTATCTGGATTATTTTCATCCACATATAGTTTTTCTTGTATGAAATCCATATTTTTTTTCATTGTTATTCTTTGTCATTAATTTCGACATTTTATACACACAACTGTTTTATCTAACATACAATATTAATTTTGACTTTGTTTTGAAATTGTGATTTAAACATGGATTGGTATGTTTATTTTTGTATCATACAACTATATTCCTTATTCTGTTTTGTCATCCATTTTTTATTTTTCATTTTTTCAAATAAAATTGTAGAATTGTATATGTTTTCATTTTCGTATTTCTAGTTTTTATTACTGTTCATTTGGAACCGCTATTATACAATCATACTACTATTTTGTGATTTTCAAATACTTTTACTTTGTTCACGTTTGTTCATTTAGAGATCGTTCTTTCTAGCTTTGAAATCATTTGCCGTTAAAATAAGAAAACATTTCTAGACAAAGCCCATATAGGCGATGGACAGTTTCTTCTATCAGGCACAGCAATTAATATTGTTATTTGACCTCAATTATGGCGCCGTGCATGAATACATTTGAAGCTTTGAAGCTGTATTACAAACGCGGTGACTTCAATTTCCCTATTGTCATCTTTCTTTTTCTATGCAGAAATATACCTGCTTTTCCTGCTTATGGTGTATTTTTTCACAATTAATACACCACTGTAGCGCTTGTTCCCTCTATGGGAAATTTATACAACGAAGCAAGGTGCTTACAAATTAATTGTTGAGCCAGGGATATTGCAATCCTAGGCTTATGAGGGCCCTAAAAAGTGTTATGATCATTATCACAGTATTGTTGATAAGTTTGATGTCTCTTTGTCCGGGATTGCTGACCTCCCATAGATTTATGTTCCAATCACTTGATTACATACTTGACGGGTGTAGCTAGTTAAACTGAAAGAGCTTATCTTTCTGGTGATACCAGCCTCACTTCCCTGATAGATGTTCACGTGTTTGACCTAACCTGTCAGTTCCAAAGTTTTTACTTTGCTTCTGGATTGTGATTCTGATATGGATTAGTATGATTACTTTTGATTGTTTGGTAGATGTTGATTTTACTGTTACTGTTATGATATATCCCTTCTACCAGGGCCTCGTTGTCAAAGGCTCCGTAGTTAGTGAAAATTGAATATGTTGTGAAAATTACAAATATTTAATTTTAACATACAATTTTCATTAAAATCACTATTTGATAATATCAATTAAATAAATTAACTTTTCAACGGAAATGTAAAAAATAGTAATTTCTACACAAGAAAGAAATTTCGATAAACAAATGATTAGGCAAACTGAGCTTCGAACAAGCGGGTCTGGATGTTTTTCTTTCATTTCAGTTTTCCCATGTAGATGTGGTCTGTTTGTCCTTAATATACTTCATTGTACTTAAACTAGTATACCAGGCCCCGGTTTTACAATCATTCCTTAGCTAAGATATTCCTTAACTTAAATCTTACAAATTTTCAAATCTTTATAATTTTGTTAATTTTCAACATATTCAGAAATTTAAGGTGTCATTTTTAAGATCACTTCTAGATTAAAACATTTGCATTTAGTTTTGACAAAAATATTCATCAGTATTTCCAAAAAGTGATAGCCAAAATTGGCTAAATTTAAGTTAAGGAAAATCTTAGCTAAGGAATGATTGTGAAACCGGGGCCAGTGTATTATGTATACTGAGTGAAAAAATTACCCCAATATATTGTATATATTGATATATATTTTCACTTGTATCGATATCTTTGTCAAGATCATAATCCATTCTCATTTATTGTAATTTACAACTTGTTGTCAGTCAAAAATGTTAGTACCTTTGTTTCCATGCGACTCTGATTCATGAGTAAAGTCATTGCCAATAACAAAATGAAGAAAAATCTCAAACTAGAAAGAACACGTAACAATAAGCAGAACAGAGTGCAATGTCGACTTGTTAAATAACTCATTGTGGTAGACACACATACCATAACTCAGTTCAATAGCTGCAAACCTTTAGGAAAAATGTATGGTATACTGTTCTTGTAGTATAATTATCAGAAAATGAGCGCTGTAATATCCGCGAAAACCAAGAGAGCGAGATTAAAGCTGATCTTGACCTGCAATCATTGTGGTTGCCTCGCATAGAAAAACTAAGCTCAATAACTGCAAGCGTTTAGGAAACTGATTAACTCAGTAAATCTTTAAAGAAAAGAAACTGGTAAATTAATTAACAACTTTGTCTCGTCATAAATTGTTGGGATATTTTATTTAAAATGTTCATTAATTTATAATATGCCACTTCCATTAGGAACACACGGTTGGGATTATTTCACTAATATAGAGGCAGTAAGTTCTTTGGTTGATGGAGGAAACCGCGCCCGCGTAGAAACCACCAGTCTTTGAGAAATAAATTGACAAAGTTTTTGAAACTAAGATCTGATCAAATAGAACTCGAACCTCATTGGAAATAAATGCTTTAGACACCACGCCTTGTTTTCTACACAGAGAGAGAGAGAAAGAGAGACAGAGAGAGAGAGAGAGAGAGAGAGAATTAGATACAAGTAACATATACAAAAAAAAAATACATTTTGTATTTCATTTTTATTGATTCCATGTAAAAACAAAAAACACTTTTGGCACTACAAAAAACTGCATTGTTGACTAAACAATTTGATTCATTACTGAGAATAGATAAGGTCAAGGATATATCTATTAGTATATTACTGTTAATGAATAATATGAAAATTGATAAAATTCAATTTAACATTATAATACTTTGTGAAGGCTCATTCACTTTGATTTGGACATGATAACATACGTATATAGAGCTACTACTGATGTAATGACGATAGTCTTTAACAACAAGCCAATATATACAGTAAGAAGTCCATCTACCGCCTACAACATGTCCAAGGAGTTAATGTTTTCCCGCGACCTTGAAGTTTCGATATGACCTTGGTTAAAGGTCATGACACACCTTTGGATCATTAAGATTATTCTTATGAAGTTTTATGATTAAACATTTTTAAAAGACAGACAGATAGACGAACGGACTGACAGACATGGTGATTCAAATATAACCCCTTCAAACTAGTTTTCGGGGGTATATTAAAAACGGAGTTTGAGCTAGGAGCAACAAAAACCTACAACTTTGCAATTTTCAATTTCAAATACCACAAAGATTAATCAAATAAGTTATACGATTAAAGTCACAATCCTCTTCCAGAATAGTGTTGCTAAAATGGCGTTTGAGGACACGAAATGCTTCATGGCTTACGTCGTTTCAGCCAGTGGTTCGATGAATTGAATAATACATTTATAACAGATTACATCAAAACAATCTGGTGGGTTTGCGATATTGCTGATCTTACAGAGTAAAGTTTCTTCATAGATCCTGATGCCGCTTCGGCCATACCAAATTAATTTAAATTCTACGGATTTTTTTATATATCTGCAAAAAATTCAAAGTGTTTTTTTTCTTCAGTCTTCATGCGCACACAATTTAAACCAGGCGAGCGAGAAATAAAAGCACAAAAACATGAAACGTAAAACAAATAAACAAATCAAAACCTATTCATAAAAGCATATCGAATGTCAAATCCTGTCTGTCATTCGATGCATATAATAACACATTGAAAACACTTTGAACATATCAAAACATCGGTTTGTGACAACCAAACCTCTCTATAACGGCCACCCAAGGAAATCAGTATAAGTGGCCTTTATGGCAGATGGTCTTTATATACAAGTTCAAATAATACGAATAAAGAACAATTGCAATAAAATTCTACTGGCCTTTATAAGCAGGTTGCCGTTATATTGAGGTGGCCTTTAAGGCAGGTTGGACTGTATACGATGTCATGTTTTTGGTACAGACACAAAATGTTAACTAAATGATGTATATAATACCATCCAACAAGTTAGACTAGTAATGATTTATAAAATGGAATAAAGTACTTATAATGCTTGGCAACGACAAGTCAATAACACAATATACATAGTTGTATGGGAACCGGAACAAATACCAGAAATGAAATAATAGCACTATTGAATGATCCCACCCATCCCACTTACATTAGGTAATCCCAACCATCCCACTTACATTAGATGATCCCACCCATCCCACTTACAATAGATGATCCCATCCATCCCACTTACATTGGATGATCCAACCCATTTTACTTACATTGAATGATCCCATCCATTTTACTTACATTGGATGATCCCACCCATCCCACTTACAATAGATGATCCCATCCATCCTACTTACATTAAATGATCCCACCCATCCCACTTACAATAGATGATCCCATCCATCCCACTTACATTGGATGATCCAACCCATTTTACTTACATTAAATGATCCCACCCATCCCACTTACATTAGATGATCCCACCCATCCCACTTACATTGGATGATCCAACCCATTTTACTTACATTGAATGTTTCCACCCATACCACTTACATTGGATGATCCCACCCATCCCACTTACATTGGATGATCCCACCCATCCCACTTATATTGGATGATCCACCCATTTTACTTACTTTGAATGTTTCCACCCATCCCACTTACATTGGATGATCCCACCCATCCCACTTACATTGGATGATCCCACCCATCCCACTTACAATCAGTGATCCATATAATAGATTGTGAATGATTTGATTGTCACCGATCTTCATTTAAATCGTTTGTGCCAAGATTTCGATATATTTTCTTTGTGTCAACTATTTTCTGCCAGGTAACTGGTTTAATTAACGGTTAATATTAGGTTTCAATTATGATGTCATGTAGAGTAGTTTTAAGATGTAATTTAGTGCGTTAATATAGGTGTAAGCTCTTACTCTAACCTCCTATGCGCAGGAGAAATTTTACCATGACAAACAAAAATGGACATATAATTCTTTGATGTAAAAGAAATATCTCAATTCCATATTGTATAATATAGTACAAATGACGAAATAAGGAATTTTACCCTTAACGTAAATAAAATAGTGTTTATATAACATATATCAATAACATTCCACTTTGGTTTTACTTGGACCAAGTTATTAAAAAATCTCAGAATGGTTTTATCCATAATAACCAGGACCCAGTTGTTCGAAGCCTGATTAGTTTAATCAATGATCAACAAAAATTTAAAAAGACAATAAAAATCTACATAACATTATCTAATTGATAGTTTTATAATGATATGGTTAAGTTTAATGGATTTCTATTTACCTTCAACATTTTCAACTTTAATTTCACGACAGATATGAAATTATACGTAATTCCAGTTTGACAAATCAATTGATTAAACTAATCAACCTTTGTGCAACTGGGTCCTGAAATTTACAAAATAAATTAAAACCTTCTTATCATAACTAAATCAACCATCTTGAAATGGTTTGATAAAATTCTATTTTATTAAAAACTTTTTCCGACAAATATTTTCAAAAAGGTTGATTAAAAACATAATATAATACACATTTGATTTAAAAAAAAAATCAACAAAATGTTGAACAACTTGCCACTGGATCTAATACTGAAAATATTCTATAAACATTAAGTACTCTGCGTTATAGTAAATACTGATTGTTATAGGCCAACAACTTTGACCTGTCCGCTTGACCTTTCATTTAAATATTTATCACGGACCAAATGCATCTTTGTTTAGAGAGCACAGGTGTTTATTTTGTATACCTCATGAGGTAAAGTACACCTGTGCACTGTGTATGTATTTATTTGAATCTTAACACTACCTCCTTATATATGAATATTCTTAATAACAGTTCAAGTAGACAGGTGAAAGTTGTTAACCTTTTTATTATACATAGTTTGACCCTTCAAATACATACAGTACAAACCTATCGGAAGTTTGATTGAGCTAACAAAAAATCGAAGCTCCAGCTCTGCCGACCGAGTTATCGATAGCTAGTGACCGAAATGCTGCCAAAAATAGATAGCAGCTGCCAAAAACATATGGCAATATATGTAATAAATAAATAAATAATAAATAAAAAATGACCATTTAAAGGTTTGAGAGAAGAGAGTGTTTAAGGAACCCTACTGGAAAAAAAACCCGAAAACCCAAGGATACCATTTTTTGTTTGTTTTTAATAGAGCACATGTACAATTTTTTTCAAAAACCTACATGTGTATTTATGGGAATTTTTTTTTGCCTTATGTACCGGGAACTAACTTAGGGAGAGAGCAAATGAAAGAGCGATTGTGCACTAATTTTTTTAGTAAGTGTTAAACTTTCGACAGGCCTGTACTCGCAAAAAATGTAAAAAAAAAAATAATCAAATAAATACATGTAGATTAAATCAGACAAATAAATAAATAAATTTCCGAACATACCTTCAACTCAAACATAACCATATATGTATCTAAAATAGACTCTCGAGTTTCTATAAATATCACAGAAGTAAACAATGTAGCAAAATATAAATAAAACAAATACATAAAGAAAACCCTTATCAAAAACTGATAATATTGAAATGGTAAAAGTAATGGTATTGTATCCAATGGCTAAATGTTAGAATAATTTGTAACCGTTTCTATGTCAAGTTGTTTGTTTCCAATGGGAACGTTTACCACATTTCCATTAGGAATATCTGCTAAGTTTGCCATGTCAAATTGCATGGTAACAGGTTCCGAGGGTGGGGTATGTTGTACACCTCGGTTTTTGGTTTCTTTCTCGTGGAGGTTTTCAGATTTGTGACGCCTTCGTTTAGACGGGGTTCGCCGGATCTGCGTTCCTTTATCCGAGATGGAGACATCGGATTCTTTTGGAGCAACAATTCTAAGATTGTCATTAAAAGTCGGCTCACTTACAGCATTTCTAGACGGTTCCTCTTCAACACTTTCTAATTGTTGTCGTTTTCTTTCTGATTTATTTGACTTTCTCCGTTTGATCGATGCCGACACATCAGGAGATCCCTGTGATGGACGGATTTCAAGAATTTCGGAAACACTTGGTAACCGGATTTCCGGGATCTGTAGACTATCATGTATAGGTTTCCTTGGAGACGACGGACGCAACATTTTACGGGTATTCATTAAACTTTGTCTTTCGGTAAAATCACGTGACAATGTTAAATCAAAGATATCACTTCCCCCTCCGGAGGGTATGTGAAGGGTCCGGAAAGGAGTTTCTCGTCCGTGTTTTTTGTTGATTGCATCTCTATCCTCTTCAGTCGCATACTCCATTTGTAAAGAATGTATCTCTAGGAAGTACCTCAGCTGGGCCTTGTTTTGTTTGGTTACTGGGTCATACCCCTTCATCGTTTTTTCTTCACCTGGGCTATTTAAAAACTTACTCAAGCACCAAACAAACATGATGTCTTCTAGAAAAAGAACAATTGATAATTGTTGAACGCGCCATTGTGGATATCTATCCTCCAACACTAATGCGCATGTCTGTGACATCATTGCAATCAGAGCGTTAATCATCAACACATATGTTATAATCACAAACGCAATAAAGAGTGCGATCGCCAATCCTGGAATGTTTGCATCATATAAAACTCCAATGTCATCAAGACCCAGCATCAACTTAAACATAGTCAACATTGTAACAAAGTAACCATTAAAATCCCCTATGGGTACTTTAATGTCTGGGTTAGTTTCTGACTCTACTTTTACTCCAACAAACATGATATACATAGACGCAGTGAACGACACTAACTCAAACGATATAATAACAAAAAAACGCAAAAAATCCCCGATAATAACACGTCTAATCATCTCTGTAAAAAAGCTAAAATGTTGAAAAGCACTAAGAAAAAACACACTAAACCACCAACCTGCTATCAGGGCCAGAATCAACAATACACTGTCACTTTTCCCGCTTGTTCCATGGATAAGTGAATCAGACATCAAACACACAGAGAAGACAAGCAGAAGTCCTATATACTGAAGGTTGTGCCAGACATTGTACATAAGTGGAAGAGGTTTTCTGAATTTGGCTACAACTAGCAATATTGATATCGTGGCATATATAACACCGATAATCACCCCAATCCAGTGATACGCACTGACAAATGTGGTTTGTACTGAACTGAAAGTTGTATTTGATGAAGCAGCTTCGTACATATCAGCCCGGACCACCGAGTAGGCAGTTAATGTGGTCAAAAACAAGAAATGGAGAAACATCCAAATTCCAAACATTATTCTATAAGCAGACCATTTTGCTTTGATAATGTCTTTCACTGGAGTCAAATTGATAATACGAAATACAGATTTGATGTCCAGTCGGTAGTCATACATCATTTCTAATATTGATGGCGTGGGTGGATACCTACACTCACCGGAAGTACATGGCAAACATCCGATGTTGGATGACGTTGCTAAATTCTTTTTAGATATTCCTTCTATTCTGGACGGCGTTACCCTGTGATGGTTTTGGATAGAAGACGATTTCAATGCGATCGTGGCCTTGTGGTTAGAAACTGTATCAATGTCAGTGATATCGTACAACTTGACATCAAATAATCCGTCATGTGTACTTACAAAATAGTATACATCTTTGAGGTTTAGAATATATTCAAACAGTTCCGGAATGCCATGACTTGCCGCCAACTGAAGTGGTGTTAAGTCTTCATCATTTCTTATAAACCAGACATTTGTGCTCTGATAGCTGTAATACATTGTATTTGCGTCATCAAAATGTTTCAGAGCAGGAATTGAATCTAATAAACACTCCTGTAAATGGTTAAACATCTGTATGACATTGAAGATTTTCTCTGGATAAATGGCGGCATATTTGATAAGAGAATGAAACACAGTGTCTCCGTCAGTATTACGTCGGTTCATTTCCGCGCCATGGTATAAAATAAGATCAACCATCTCGGTATTAAATTTCAATGCTGCAACAGAAAGTGGAAGTTGGCCCATCATAACCGTATTGACAAACCTGACTCCAGTGGCTGGTTTACAAATAATGTCCGTTTTTATAGTCGGTACGCACGCTGCTTTAGCTAACATGGCTTCCACGGCTTCATAGTTCCCTTTAGTTATAGCTATATGTAAGGCGGTTTGTCCCTGATAACTCTCCGACTCTTCCCGTGCTAAGGACATCAGTCGGGGTTCCATATCAACTAGTTTAAATACAAGTGCCTCGTCGTCTTGATACTTGGCTGCGATGTGTAATATAGTTTCGTCTTCATTTTCGCGGAATGACAGCAGCGTGAGTTTACTGTTTGTGTATCCATCAAGTGTTTTATACATGATTGAGATTTTGTCCTCATTGTCCGTTTTTATACACTCAGAGAATTCTTTCATAAACGCATCAGGATTTCTGTCAAGTACTCCAAGGTAGTGGTTCCTTAACCTTTTCTCAGTTTTTGCATCCATCTTTCTTTTAAAACGTATATTCCCTGGAAATAGATAAATAAAAGACAAATGGAATGTCAGTGCAGTGCAAAGTAAAATCATGACAATGAAATTACTTTCTTCAATAGTTAATCATATAGCTAATTCATGAACAGATACAGTGTATGTCAGGATTGATTGATGATTGATTGATTGATTGATTGATTGATTGAATATGGTTAATGTTCCGGACAAGAATATTGCACTTATATAAATTATATCGAGATGTCACCAGTTATGATGAAGTAGCAGAAATGTGACTTCTGCAGTGCGCTCAGAGGGTTTTTTAACGTGCCACATCTTTCGTGTCACTTGACTTCGGTTATTAATGTTCTCTTCCGGGTCCTTGACAAAAGAACAGTCACTATCAAGCCGTGGTACGACCTCGGCCGGGATTCGATTCCAAAATACTGAGTGAGAACCGAAATACCTTTGTGGTGTCATCATCGTAGAAGATCATGTCTATCCCTAATCATTGTAGACATGACACGAATTAGAAATTTCAATACTCTGCAAATATGCATCAAAGATATACATGTGAACTTTTTTTCACTATTGATGTATACTTGAATAAGTAAAGGTAAACAACATTGACCTGTCTGTTTGACCTTTAATTAAAAATATCCATATAGGAGAATCCACCTATCACATAGGTGGTATAAGAATTCGCGGTCCATACATAAACATTGTTCGTGTTAGGTGTTACTCGCTATGTAGACGAAATAAACACGTGCGTTATCTCTATATAAAACACTCGTTCGTGATAAATATTTAGATTAAAGGTCAAACCGACAGTCAGTGTTAATTGCCTATATATGTAACATAGAGCATTAACAACTCAGAAGTGGAGTAATTATGAGTTACAACTATGCAAAACCTAAGGTAGCTAGGCGGGTAATTCTGGTCCCAGTTTCACAATCAATCCTTAACTAAGATTTTCCTTAACTTAACTGTAAAAATGTATTTGAATCAAGTTAATACAAATGTTTAAGCTCGAATAGGTATTTAAAATGACACTTTAAATTCCGGAATGTCAAAAACAAAAGTACCAATTCACGTCCAAATCAAAATCCCAAAGCAAAGTAAAAACATGGAACTGGCAAATTAAGTTACAAACCGGAACTTCCACCAGGGAAATGAATCCGGGTGCCTTATAGAGGTGGCCTTAAAGGCAGGTTTAACTGTAATTATAAAACAGATAAGGGAGCTAAGTGGCTTGGTGCCCGTGCGTTAAATAATTAAAGCAACCAACCTTACACATATCGTGAAAATTAGTTGTATGCGTTTTTTAAATATTACATAACAAACATTGTAAGTAAATTTTAAAATTAATCCACAATAAATCTTAAACTAAGCGGTAACCTTTATCAAACCAATACAACAACATTTTGCCCATTAATATCAGCATTATAATTACCTTTAATCGGTTTACCATTGTAACTTTCAGACATGTTTGCGTCGTGTCGTTTAGTTTTGCTTATATTAAGAATTTAAAGGGATTTAAATAATTTTTTAAGAGACTACTGTGTATCTATGCGTTTCCAGTTTCTTTGTAATGCAGTGTTTTAATAATAAAAGACAGATAACTTATATTTCTTTAACTAACACACAACACACATGCCTAGTCAACAGAACTAATAAAACAATACAACTCTATTGTTGTGATAAATAGTCTTTGTTATAGTTAATTAACAAGTCAACACGGCATAGATCAATGATTTACACAGATAATTAAAGAATTGAGTAACGGCGTTTAACGTTCCAGTCAAGAATATTTCACTTATATCGAGACGTCACTAGCTATTGGCGAAGGTGCAGAAATGTTACCTATGCGTTGCGTTGATGGTATTATACAGCAGGGTTCTTTAGCATGCCAAGCCTACCGTGACACGGGACCCCGTTTATTTTAAGTTCCCATCCGAAAGAACAGTGACTTTCATTTCGTAATGCCGAGTGCTTGGCGAAAGAACAGCCACTACCCACTTTCAAGTCTTGGGTCAGACCCGGCCAGGTTTCAAACCCACCACCTCCCACTTACGAACCGAGCACTCTACCAACTGAGCTACCACATTGGTCACGAGAAGTAAAGAATGGAGAGGAGTAAAGTTGTTATACGCTCGGGACAAGATCTGTTAACTTATACCAATGCGACCAGGCTAAGGATGGTGGGAGAAACCAGGGTACCTGAAGAAACAATCTATATATCAGGCTGACCAATCAATTCTAGATCTATTAATTTATCCGGAATTGGTACGTTTTTATCGAGAAAAGCCATAATTTCGGTACGGTACATTTTTAACGTGCGATGTTATAATGTTAGTACATTTGAGATCCGTTTTAGGGTACGTATCCGTCAAAAACGGACATGTTTGAATTGGTCAGCCTGATATATGAAGTTTATGTTTATTCGTAAAACGTCATTTATTAACTGCGGCAAAAAGTAAAAGAAAAGTTCTATATAATATTATGTGCGCACGTATGTAACCTATTACGTTCTCTTGTTGTAACCTGTTAACATGATAGTAATTTTAAAATCTGTTTTGCTAATTTTCTATATTTAATCTACACTACAGTTTATACTTCAAATAAATTAAATTGTTTTCTTTGACAGAAGTCCTGAAGAAAATGCTATACATGTATATACTTAGTTCATGCTGACACTTGGGTTGAGTTAAGTAATGGTGCCGGTGGCTATGTCGCAGTTAAGAATACCTCACTTATATCGATACGTCGCCAGCTATATAGATAGGCAAAGGTGCAGACATTTTGCCTGTGTGTTGCGCTGATGGCATTATACAACAAGGTTCTTTATCGTGCCAAGTCCACCGTGACACGTGGCCTGGTTTATTTTAAGTTCCAATCCAAAAAGACCCTAACTTTCATTTCGTAATGCCGAGTGTTTGGCGAATAAAGAGCTGCCAACTTTCAAGTCTTGGGTCAGACCCGGTCAGGGATAGAACCCACAACCTACCACTTACGGACTGAGCACTCTACCAACTGAGCTACCACAGTGGTTATTCTGACACTCGAGCCTCATACTGTAAATACGATATATCTAAATGTTTATACTTTTGAGGCATGCATAAAGACACTGCATTACTTGTATGATACCTCATTGAAGACTCACTTGCCTAAGGACATCTCCAATTAATCCCGGAGTTGACAGCTTAAGATATAAGTAGTACTACAGGCCCCGGTTTCGCAATCATTCCTTAGCTAAGATTTTTCTTAACTTAAATCTTACAAATTTTCAAATCGTTATAACTTTGTTAATTTTCAACATATTGAAGAATTTAAGGTGTCATTTTTAAGATCACTTCTAGATGAAAACATTTGCATTTAGTTTTGACAAAAATATTCACCAGTAGTTTTATAAAGAGATTACAACAATTTGCTAAATTTAAGTTAAGGAAAATCTTAGCTAAGGAATGATTATGAAACCGGGGTCAGGTCCTTCATTCTGTATAAACTTATTCCTTAGTCGATAAGAACAAAGTTTTGTTAATTTCAGATGATTAAAAGAGCAAGATTTGTCTCCTAATAAGCACCAAGAACACATTTCTAAGAAGCAGAATTTATTGACCTGTCGTTTAATATATCAAAACCCTCATTCATCAAGTTACCACCAGTGAAAGTTAAAAATACTATTTATACACTTTGTTGATGTTTAACATATAAATCATGTGTTATATAAACATCACAGACCCGACATGTACATTTATAGTTCTGACATGTTCCGATATCACAACAGATTAAATAGGATTTATCTTTTATTTCTGAAGAGGTTTGTACTTTTAAAGTACGTAAATGTAGTTTTAGATAAATTTTTTGCTGAATGTAGATTTGTTTTTTTAAGGATGTTTTAGCTGAACAGTTTCTGCAGTGTCCACCACCACTGACGTGACAAAGCTCAGCAACGTATTACACAAGGTGGCTTATACATGTTTTCTGGAACTAACAGATTAACCATCTTTTTAAATCAATGGCGTTTATGTGTGACGTCATTTTCAACGTTGAAAATTTCTTCAAGAAAAAATAACGAAATGCAATTAAACAATTTAAAAAATTAACAGGAAAGCATAAAATTTTCAATACTTTACATGTAGCTTTTGTAGCGAGCTGAATAGGAGGTCCTTAGGTCCTTACCGTTCCGGAGCATCCAGTCACATTTCTCGGATGGAAATTCGTGTTCAGTTTTAAAGATTTTTTTTTTGCGCTTTGGGATTAATATTTGATTTGGACACGAGTTGTTATGTTTGTTTGAATTTAGAAATGATTACGTAATCAGAATTTACAACCACATGTAGTGTTTTGATCACACACACGTTTTAATGGAGATCGATATTAAGTCTGCATTCTATAATTATGGTAACTAGCTTTTAAAGGTTTAATCTTCTCTATAAATAACAAGGCAGAGAATTATATAGACTTGCACATACGATACCGGCTGCATGCACACCACATGCTATATCAAAGACTACAGCCAGGTCATAAGTTTTATGTAATTTTGTAAACGAAATATTAAAACACACTTGATAATTGCTAATTTTCAAACTAAAAATTAGCAAACGACACTGTTTTTTCTGCTTTATATTCCTCCGTTGCACATAATGTAACTTATACATCAGTTTTAAAGTCGGTGCATTACATTTGCGCAAATCCATATGACTTTTGCGCAAAATACAATATGACGATTGCGCAAAGGCTTATATCACGATTGCGCAAAACGTAATTACTATGTTAAAAAACACCATCTACAAAAAATCTTTAATTTCAGTACAAAGGTACTCCAGGTTAATAAACGTTGAAAATAAAATAAATTCGGTCTGTACATCGATTACAAGCAACGTTATTTTTCAACTTGGTAGAAATCCAAAGGCATTTAATGCATCACGGACACCGTCTCTACCTTTGGATAGGGCTTGTAGTTTTTTGAGACATTTTGTACATTTCTAGGCAACAAAGCATTTTGTTCTGTTTCGAATTTCTGTCCGAATTATTTTAGAGGGCCTTGCAGATATATCACCAGATTTGTTGCGTCCACGGACTCTTAGGTTAGGTGGTGTTTCCTTAACAGTTTAACATGGGCAATTAAGATTTGAGCATCTTTGCGCAAATGACATATGGGGGTTATGAAAATTTTGCGCAAATGCAATGCGCCCTTTACAGTATATGTTAAGAGGGCAGTGCAGCAGGTCTGATCAATTTTACTGGTGGTTATCAATACTATTGATTACAATACTTATACTATATCCCAACATAACGGTTAAAGCAAAGTATAATCTTAATTTTCCTTTTTGTAGTACCTGACCTTACCACTTCCGGAAGGTATACTCATTATACGTATAGGCGATTACAATTCCCGTATAGGCAAACCAGATTGACCTGTACCTAGATCTTATTTTGAATATTTATTATAAGGCACTCTATTTATGTATAGGGAACACGTGTTTAACTCGTCTGCATTGTTGGAAACAATCATTTGAGAATCCTAACACAGCTCATGTATTGTTTTTGGGTGCGTTTGCATGTTTGTATTTCTGTTTTTGGGTGCGTTTGCATGTGTGTATTTCTGTTTTTGGGTGCGTTTGCATGTGTGCGTATGTTTGTGGGTGCGTTTTCATGCGTGTATTTCTGTTTGTGGGTGCCTTTGCATGTGTGCGTATCTGCTTGTGGGTGCGATTGCATGTGTGTATTTCTGTTTATGGGTGCGTTTGCACGTGTGCGTATCTGCTTGTGGGTGCGATTGCATGTGTGTATTTCTGTTTATGGGTGCGTTTGCACGTGTGCGTATCTGTTTGTGGGTGCGGTTTTATGTGTGCATTTTTGATTATGAGTGCGTTTGCATGTTGCGTGGTTTTATGTGTGCATTTTTGATTGTGAGTGCGTTTGCATGTTTGCGTGGTTTTATGTGTGCATTTTTGATTGTGAGTGCGTTTGCATGTTTGCGTGGTTTTATGTGTGCATTTTTGATTGTGAGTGCGTTTGCATGTTTGCGTGGTTTTATGTGTGCATTTTTGATTGTGAGTGCGTTTGCATGTTTGCGTGGTTTTATGTGTGCATTTTTGATTGTGAGTGCGTTTGCATGTTTGCGTGGTTTTATGTGTGCATTTTTGATTGTGAGTGCGTTTGCATGTTGCGTGGTTTTATGTGTGCATTTTTGATTGTGAGTGCGTTTGCATGTTTGCGTGGTTTTATGTGTGCATTTTTGATTGTGAGTGCGTTTGCATGTTTGCGTGGTTTTATGTGTACATTTTTGATTGTGAGTGCGTTTGCATGTTTGCGTGGTTTTATGTGCATTTTTGATTGTGAGTGCGTTTGCATGTTGCGTGGTTTTATGTGTGCATTTTTGATTGTGAGTGCGTTTGCATGTTTGCGTGGTTTTATGTGTGCATTTTTGATTGTGAGTGCGTTTGCATGTTTGCGTGGTTTTATGTGTGCATTTTTGATTGTGAGTGCGTTTGCATGTTTGCGTGGTTTTATGTGTGTATTTTTGATTGTGAGTGCGTTTGCATGTTTGCGTGGTTTTATGTGTGTATTTTTGATTGTGAGTGCGTTTGCATGTTTGCGTGGTTTTATGTGTGCATTTTTGATTGTGAGTGCGTTTGCGTATCTGTTTGTGGGTACGTTTGCATGTGTGCGTATCTGTTTGTGGGTACGTTTGTGTGTGAATCTGTTTGTGGGTACATTTGCATGTGTGCGTATCTGTTTGTGGGTGCGTTTGCTTTTGTGCATATCTGTTTGTGGGTACGTTTGCAAGTGTGTGTATCTGTTTGTGGGTACGTTTGTGTGCGTATCTGTTTGTGGGTGCGTTTGCTTTTGTGCATATCTGTTTGTGGGTACGTTTGCATGTGTGTGTATCTGTTTGTGGGTGCGTTTCATGTGTGTGGATGTGTTAAAGTAAAGTAACATATATAAAATTTTGTTTACGAAATGTGTACAATGTACTGCCACATATATACAACATAACTCTATAATGTGATTGTAATTAAAACGTTTATATATAATTATACTGTTACACCTTACAAGGATTATAGTCGATAATTATGTTATCTTATACCCCACACCAGTCAATACACGGGGCAAACTCTAGACCAAACCTACCCATTTAAGATTGTATTTAAACTTCTTAGATGTAAAACACGATATCGGTGATTAGTTAAACCTTAAGTATTGAATCAGCCCTTCAATCCAGTACAAAGTACTTCACGGGGTTTATTTAACCAGAGATTACGTGTGTTAGCCACTTAAACAATCAACTGTCAAGATTATATAAGAAACATTTTTGCAATGTAAATTATCTTCAAGGTATTTCGTTTCTGTAACTAATTTGTGAAAGCTTTTTTTAAACTTCAAAATAAAAATGCGTTTTTATAGGCAAACAACTTTGACCTGTCCGCTTAACCTTTCGTTTAAATATTTATCACTGACCAACTACATCTATGTATAGGGTGTACGTTCTGACCTCATAGAGAACACTTGTGCCATACATATGTATTATCTTAGATCTTAATACAACCCAAGTATTGGGTGGATCCTTCTACATGAGATACACTCACCTCATAGAGAACACCTGTGCCATATGTATGTATTAACTTGAATCTTAACACAACCCAAGTATTGGGTGGATCCTTCTACATGAGATACACTCACCTCATAGAGAACACCTGTGCCATATGTATGTATTAACTTGAATCTTAACACAACCCAAGTATTGGGTGGATCATTCTACATGAGATACACTCACCTAATTTAGAACACTTGTGCCATATGTATGTATTAACTTGGGTTTTAACACAACCCAAGTGTTGGGTGGATCCTTCTACATGAGATACACTCACCTCATTTAGAACACCTGTGCCATATGTATGTATTAACTTGGGTTTTAACACAACCCAAGTGTTGGGTGGATCCTTCTACATGAGATACACTCACCTCATAGAGAACACCTGTGCCATATGTATGTATTAACTTGGGTCTTAACACAACCCAAGTATTGTTGGATCCTTCTACATAAGATACACTCACCTCATAGAGAACACCTGTGCCATACATATGTATTAACTTGGGTTTTAACACAACCTAAGTGTTGGGTGGATCCTTCTACATGAGATACACTCACCTCATAGAGAACACCTGTGCCATATGTATGTATTAACTTGGGTTTTAACACAACCCAAGTATTGTTGGATCCTTCTACATGAGATACACTCACCTCATTTATAACACCTGTGCCATACATATGTATTAACTTGGGTTTTAATACTACCCATGTATTGGGTGGATCCTTCTACATGAGATACACTCACCTCATAGAACACACATGTGTCATATAACATGTATGTATCAACTTGGGTTTTAACACAACCCAAGTGTTGGGTGGATCCTTCTACATGAGATACACTCACCTCATACATAACACCTGTGCCATATGTATGTTTTAACTTTAAGCTTAAAAGTCCCGCTCGGACCACATGTGGGAAATTGAATTTTCATTGCCGTTGGCTTTTACTGATTCACCTGGTATCAGAATAATGGACTGTGGGAGTGGTACGCTTGTCTGCGGCGTACTGACTCTGTAAGCTAGCACGGTAAAGTCGCCCTGAGTGCGCGCTAGTACAAGGCAGACCATACAACACACTCGCACTTCACATGCATACACAAAAATTGTTCATAGATTAATCCATAGAGATTAATTAAATAGTTCTCGTCGCGAATAGTTGAAAAATTGTTGATGCGACGTTAAGCAACATTCAACCAACCAACCACCCATGTATGGGTGTATAGTTCTAATGAAAGGTCAATGTTGTTTGTCTATACATTGATTTACACGTCGCGTTTGAATTGACTGATCACGTCTCATTACTAGTAGCTTTAATGGTAGAGTTATAGTTGTCTATAGTGGAGGTCCTGGGTTAGAATCCCGGCTGGGGTCAAATCAAGACTTGAAAATATTGACTGTTCTTTCGGCAAAATTTCAGCACTTAGAAGAAAGTCCTTAGCGTACTGGAAAGGTACAAATTCCCGCCACTTCATTTATAGCTGGTGACATCTCGATATAAGTAACACTGAACGTAAATCCTCATTCAAATAATCGATCAATAATTTTACCCATTATTTTGAACTATAGACCATGCATAGGAACTAACAACTAATTTTCATTTATAACATACAGCGATATAAAGAGCCGGACTCCATTTTTCGTCTGGTTTAAATTTTCTAAGTACGCGTGTCAAATTAATACAACTTTTTTAAGTCCACATGGAAATATATTCAAATTAAAATAGATGTACTGAACGTTTAGAAAATATATAACTATGATAAATAAGAAAATTATATTATGGTATGCATACCGACTATAATCCAAGAATAAATGCTGATGATAAGATCAAATGAAAACAGTGCCGACTGTAAAATTGTAGGACATTGTTATTGGAAACATACCTCTGTACCTATTGCAAACAATGGCAGGAAATCATCAACACATTACGGGGTGCAAACCACGGGTGTAGTATTTAGCCCCGGTTCAAATAATTTCATTTGCGGTGATTTCGTGAATGATGGGAGAACCAGAAATGTTTGGAGAAACAATCGAATGTCAGCAAGAGAACTGAAAAGCTTATGTCCTGATGAGAATTCGAATCTAGCCAGTGACTTAGGGATACAGTGAGCATGGGCAAACGCGTGTTTAAGACAAACCATTGGATCATAACTTTATTAACATATTTAATTAAAATCGAATTGCGTACTGGATGATTTTTAGCTCACCTGACCAAAGGTCATGTGAGCTTATGGTATGGTGCAGCGTGCGTGCGTGTGTGCGTGCGTGTGTGGTGCGTGCGTCGTTTACACACATTTTCGACTTCTCCTCTGAAAGTACTTGGCAGATTTCAACGAGACTTGGTCAGAAGCATGTCTGGGTCGGTGCAATTCAGATTTGTTCGTGGTGTTGCCATGGCTACCATAACTAGGTCAAGGTGACCTAGGGGTGCAAAAATCTTAAAAAATCTTCTTCTCCGAAAGTATTGATTGGAGAAAAAATCTGATGTGATATTTGGCTTCTCTAGGGTCTTAAGCCTATAGTTTGTTCATTTTGTGAAATTCGGACAAAAAATAGGTTACGCGTTTTTGCGTTTAATTTTGAAAAAATCGTAAAATAGCTTCAAATTGTTATAACTTGACTATTTGTCCAGATAATGACATGGGGTTTTCAGTTTTGACATCTTCTTGTTAGTATCTTCAAAATGAGGTCAAGGTCAATTGTAAAGGTCGTGACCTAATTTTTTTACACCTCTGATTATAATTATTATCTCGAAAACTATAAACTTTTTGTATAGTCATGTATATTAGAATGTTGTAGGTATTGATACAACGATCATTTTAATGTATAGAAAAGGTCATGAGTTCAAAGGTCAAGGTCACAGTTGCGAGACAATACCGAAATGGTTAATTATCTCGAAAACTATAAACTTTTTGTATAGGCATTTATATTAGAATGTTGTAGGTATTGATACAACGATCATTTTAATGTATAGAAAAGGTCATGGGTTCAAAGGTCAAAGTCACAGATGCGACAACAATACCAAAATGGTTAATTATCTCGAAAACTATAAACTTTTTGTATAGGCATGAATATTAGAATGTTGTAGGTATTGATACAACAATCATTTTGATGTATAGGAAAAGGTCATGGGTTCAAAGGTCAAGGTCACAGATGCGAGACAATACCTAAATGGTTAATTATCTCGAAAACTATAAACTTTATGTATAGGCATGTATATTAGAATGTTGTAGGTATTGATACAACGATCATTTTGATGTATAGAAAAAGGTCATGGGTTCAAAGGTCAAGGTCACAGATGCGAAAACAATACCGAAATGGTTAATTATCTCGATAACTATTAACCTTTTGTATAAGCATGTATTTTAGAATGTTGTAGGTATGGATACAACAATCATTGCGATGTATAGAAAAAGGTCATGGGTTTAAAGGTCAAGGTCACAGATGCAAAACAATACTGAAATGGTTCATTATCTTGAAAACTATAAACGTTTTGTATAGGCATGTATATTAGAATGTTGTAGGTATTGACACAATGATCATTTTGATGTAAAGAAAAAAGTCATTAGGGTTTAGTATTTATGTTTTCTTTAAATCTATCAGTTAGCCATTAGTTATCAGGTGAGCGTATAAGGCCCATGGGCCTCTTGTTATAAAATTGCGGGCTGAAGTTGCGGACTAGCTACACACCAGTTTATTAAATCGATCACATGACGAGATACAGTACAGGTCTTTCGAAAGTCAGCGTAACACTAGGCTAACAAAAATGGAGTCGAATAGTTAACTAGAGATTGATAAAAGCACTTATTCGTTAGGTTATAGACTTGCTCAAGTCCCTATATTAAATTATTAATTTCAGTATCTTGCCCCTTTAAACTATTTCAGAGGTCAACTAACAAAAGTCAATTTACTATCAAAACCCGGGAATGTATTAGGGACTTGTGCAAGTCTAGTAGGAGTAGAAGCTCGGCTGTCGAGTGTCGGAGTGATATGGATAGACACTGGCTACAAAGCTGTCGATAGATAGATAGCAGCTGCTGAGATATCGCCATCGAGGGGCCGAGATGAGCTGCCTACTCGGAACCAGTTAGCTTAGTGTTAAACCTTCGACAGGTCTGTACTGTATATTTCGACAGCTGCTACCCATTTCGTGGTAGCTTTTTGTCACTAGTAATCCACACCTCGATCACTCAGCAGTCGGGTTTCGACCTTCTTTCCGTAAGTAATGTGTGTAAGTGGGAGGTCATGGGTTCGATCCCCAGCCGGCCACTTTCAAGACCCAAGACTTGAAAGTGGGCAGTGAATGTTCTTTCGCTAAGCACTCGGTATTACGAAATGAAAGTCACGGTTCTTTCGGGGGGAACTTAAATAAACGAGGACCGATCGTGTCACGTTGGGCTTTGCACGCTAAAGAACCCTGCTGTATAATGCCATCAGCGCAACGCACAGGCAAAAATTCTGCACATTTACCTATAGCTGGCGATGTCTCGATATAAGTGAAATATTCTTGACTGGAACGTCAAACACCATTACTCTAATCTCAATAAGCACTGTTAAACTTTCGACACGTCTGTACTGTATCCGTGTATATAAGATTGTAATACAGTATCGATTTGTTAAAAGTCTAAAAAGTACATAATTAAAACCAGCCAGATCTTTGACCCCAGTTTATCACATAAACGTTATACAAGGAACCTTTTTATTATTTTAACAATTAAACTGTGTTTTTATGTTTAATCATAGAACTGACCATTGCTAAACAGTGTCATATTATGACTTAAATATGTTATTATAGAAAGGTGTTTTATACATGACGTTCTGTTAACAAAGAATGACTTAACAGTTTCTTTATGTCGTGTATTTATTTATACATATTGATTCATTCCAATGTTCTATATATATACCTGGTCAAAAATCAGAACTTCTTAATTCAAATAATGGTTCGGAAATAAAGTTATAAAATTAAAATTTGTAGGTCTGGTAAGGTTTTGTCATTTACCATTTTAAATGTATTTTATGATTAAATTTCAAAAAATGGTATATGACAGTGTAGATGATTTTAAATGTCACTGTTGCTTGCCGCTTCCAACAAAATATGTATTATTACCAAAATCTAGATACGACAGTGATATTTGAGAATTTGTCATGTCATAGATAGTGGACGACGATTTTGCCACCGGAAATGGCTATAAATATGACAAAGATGTCGCTCCGGCCATGCAAGATTTTTTTCCCTTAACAATGGCGTATATTGAAGTTTAAATACGGGTATACATAATTATTAAATCAATAACCAGCTATTAATATCATGTTATATTCACCTATATAACAATACAACCCAGCTAACTATATAAAGCCTTTGTTAAATCATGCTGACAAAGACCTTAACTTGTCCTAAACAATGAACACATATACAGTACAGACATGTCGAAAGTTTAACACAGCGCTAACAGATAGAAAGATGTCTAATTTCGACCATTGATCATGAACAGCTGAGGTAATTTGCTAGTGGCAGAAAAGCTAACACAAGATAAGTAACAGGTAACGAGGTATGGAGATGAGCGGTAGATTCGGTACAGTTAGCTACAGTGAAGGCATGTCGAAAGTTTAACACCAGGGTTGCAAACAGGAGTCGAAGGTCGGCTCACAAGTGACACAGACATGGGTGGGTAGTCAGTGGCTGAGAACCTGCAGAGAGATAGATACCAGCTTTTGAAAAGAACCGAACTAAAGAGCGATCGAAATGAGATCCTATCCGGCACTAATCAGTAAGCTTAGTGTTAAACTTTCGACAGGTCTGTACTGTAAGTGTTAAACTTTCGACAGGTCCGTACTGTAAGTGTTAAACTTTCGACAGGTCTGTACTGTAAGTGTTAAACTTTCGACAGGTCCGTACTATAAGTGTTAAACTTTCGACAGGTCTGTACTGTAAGTGTTAAACTTTCGACAGGTCCGTACTATAAGTGTTAAACTTTCGACAGGTCTGTACTGTAAGTGTTAAACTTTCGACAGGTCCGTACTATAAGTGTTAAACTTTCGACAGGTCTGTACTGTAAGTGTTAAACTTTCGACAGGTCTGTACTGTAAGTGTTAAACTTTCGACAGGTCCGTACTATAAGTGTTAAACTTTCGACAGGTCTGTACTGTAAGTGTTAAACTTTCGACAGGTCTGTACTATAAGTGTTAAACTTTTGACAGGTCCGTACTATAAGTGTTAGACTTTCGACAGGTCTGTACTGTAAGTGTTAGACTTTCGACAGGTCCGTACTGTAAGTGTTAAACTTTCGACAGGTCTGTACTGTAAGTGTTAAACTTTCGACAGGTTCGTACTATAAGTGTTAAACTTTCGACAGGTCCGTACTGTAAGTGTTAAACTTTCGACAGGTCTGTACTGTGAGTGTTAAACTTTCGACAGGTTCGTACTATAAGTGTTAAACTTTCGACAGGTCCGTACTGTAAGTGTTAAACTTTCGACAGGTCCGTACTGTGTATGAGGAGTTAACGTATTTTAAATATAACATATAAATATAACATAATAGCATTATAGTATTATCATTAACCGTACAATGTGCACCATATATACCGGTTAATCTGCAAGTTCCATTTAAAAACCTAACATTACAGTTCGACACGAGAATTTTGTAATTACTTGAGTTACTACTGCTAAGTACCCCATGCAAGCTAAATATTTCAGTAGAGTCGTCCATTGTCTTTGAATAGTGTTTGTACAAGTCTATGTTTTAATTGACAGATCGATAATTTGCAATGATTTTAGATTAAAATAAACGTAAATGTAGTACATGCACATGGTCATTAACATACATATGATACTTATAATTATTTTAATGAAAAAGTACATGTAATTATAAAAGAAAAATCGCAAAGGCAAAAGAGTTAAACATGTTATATTCGCTTGTTGAGGGTGATCAGATGTCTCCGGAACTCAATTTTCCTCCACAATCTCAAATAATCATGATTGTTAATGCATTAAGCACTATTATTTCACTGTAATTTATATTTAAAGATAATAGCCTTATTAGGTCATTTTTATTTGTTTATGGTTAGTGTTTTTAAAGCTAGTATTTCTGGTAATTGTGACTTTGAGTCGTTTAACTATTTCAAACACCTGTGCACGTGCATACATATTATTTTTTCTATTTTTTTATATTTTGTGATTTTAGATAAAACAATTTCTCACCTTCAGTTAAGAAGATAAACTGTTCTCCAATTCTGGGACACTACGATGCCAGCTGCTGAAACTTGAAAGTTCCACGTAATCACATATACCATTTTTCGTCTCACATGTGTGTATCTGTATGCCTTTGTCTTGGTATGTGGACATGTAAGTATCCATTCCTTTGTCAATCAGCTGTTTACAATGACGCAGAAACATATTTTTAGCACATGTAAATATGACTATTTATAAAGTATTGAGTATATACCACACGGATATTTAAATTCTTTGTTCTTTTCTTTAAGTTTTCTTGAAGGAATTCCCTGGGTATTCCTTTTATATAACATCTGCGCAATATAATACATAAATATGTTACTCATATATACATGTACACATGCTCGTATCTGGCTTGATAACTGACCTCAGCGTGGTACACGACATGGATTATACTTATTTAAAATTACTTGTTTAAAATTTAACCTTTAATTTTTTTTTGAATCTTGGCCAGATATACATGTTCCGTCAGCTGACAAGGCTTTGTGTATTCGTACCCGTGTTTACTGTACGCTGTTAGAACTACCTGTACTGGGGACTTGTTTAAATCGATTTTGAAACGTTGCCATATAATCGTGAATACACGAATGTTCGATACAACCTTTTGTATTTAAGTTTTCAGATATACAGTACAGGCTTATCGAAAGTTTAACACTTTACTGACGGAAAGGAGTCGAAATTTGGTTGCCGATGAACCGAGATATTGGTAGCTAGTGAGTGTCAAGAGATATACAGCCAAACCGTTCTATAATGGCCACCCAAGGGATCCTGTAAAAGTGGCCTTTAAGGGCAGATGGCCTTTATATTCAGGTGTAAATGATATGGATAAAAACCATTAGAATACAACTCTACCGGCTTCTATAAGCAGGTGTCCTTTATATAGAGGTGGCCTTTAAGACGGGTTGAACTGTACTGAAATTGTCGATATAGCTAACGAGGACGGCCGATATGTGGTGCCGATTAGGAACAAATTCGTGAACTCAGTGTTAATGTTTCGACAGGCCTGCACTGTATCTTAACTAAAAGTACACATTCAATCTGACACATTTCTAATGCACTAATCAGATGTTCTATTTCACGATATTTTATCGATTGAGTCTGACTGACTGGGTATCTGTATGTATAGGCAACACACCTTAACTAGTAATGTTGGAACACTTTTCAATATTTTATCACTTTTACATTAATCAAAGAAGAAAGGTACAGCTGGCGTGATTTATTTAATTATCAATGACAGATTAATGACCTCAAAAGCCAATCAATAAGAACAAGAACATTAACACGGTATGTCCTTGGAAGTCTGACATAGAGTAATCAGTTCTACAACAAGACAGGTCAGGCCCCGATTTCACAATTATTCCTAAGCTAGGCTTCCTTAACTTAAATTTTGCAAAATTGCAAATCTTTATAATTTTGTTAATTTTCAAGATATTCAGGAATTTTAGGTGTTATTTTAAAAATCACTACTAAATTAAAACATTTGCATTTAGTTTTGACTAAAATATTCATCAGTAGTTCCAAAAAGAGATTACCAACTTTTGCTAAATTTAAGATAAGGGGAATCTTATATAATTAGCTAAGGAATAATTGTGAAACCGAGGCCTGTACCTGTATACTAGTAATATGAACCCTGTTCAAATACCCGTGTGCTAGTGACAGACTGACGCCCCAAACCCGTTCTCAATCTCATTTTCAAACCCTTTTGTGCCAATAATAGTCTGAGGACTGAACCCCGCTCAAACTTCCCTTATACATGTACTAGCTAAAGGCTGAGGTATCGAACCCGTTCAGAATACCCGTATACCAGTAATAGCCAGGCTGATGATGAATTCCGTCCCGAGTTTCCAAATACTAATGACAAGGTGACGTCTCAAACCTGTTCAGAGTACTTTATGCCAGTCATATGCTGAGGACTGAACCCCATCTTCAGTATCTGGATAATAGTGACAGACTGAGGTCTCAAACATGTCCAGAGTACCCGT